>RPOG01000380.1:0-353193 GCA_008086565.1 Thalassoma bifasciatum
GGAAACCAGTGTAGCAAACTACAAAACAGACCAATCAGAACTGTCATACTATATACTACGTTTAAATACAGTATGCAGTGTCTGCTACATGCTGCAGTAGGTTGTAGTATGTAGTAGGTGAAGAGAGAGAAAGAGAAACAGAGAAACAGAGAAGCAGCAGCTGATTGGACTGAATTTGTGTTTCAGATCCCACAACAAACCGCGCCGTTACTCCATCAGCCTGGGGAAAAACGCTCTGAACGAGACAAACCTGGCTGTGGAGCAAACATTCAAGGTGGAGCAGATCATCGTCCACGAGGGTTTCGACAACAGTGAGGGGAACTACAACAACGACATCGGTATGAACTCATCCTCACTGAGGCGTCAGCATCGATGACATCATCATCAGGAGAATAACTTCTGCGTGTTTTTCTGCAGCTCTGGTTCAGCTGAAGGCCAAGAACGGGAAGTGTGCGGTGGAGAGCGACTCTGTGAAAACCATCTGTCTGCCTCCACCTCTGACAAACCTCCCGGCAGGTGTCACCTGTGAGATCGCTGGATATGGGAAAGAGAAATACGGTAAATATTAGTTCTGATAAAAATCTACTTCCATCCAGGGCTGAATAATTAACAAAAGTAAACTGGAAACTTTTTTTACAGTGAAAGTAAACAATATAAGCAAAGTTAACTAAACTTTTTCACTCATATTTTTGGCCATCGCTGGATCACTTTTTGTGATTTTTGACCACTGTTAAGTCCAGTTGCTACCGGTGACTGCTTTTACCCATTTTGGTAATTTTTAACTCACATGTTTTTTGCTGTTCTGGAACATTTTTGCTCCATTCTCAATACTTTCAAAGTTTTCTCCCAATTTTCACACATTATTTTTGCTACTTTTTGACCACTTTTTGCCACCCCTAACCTTATTTTAATGCTACTTCTTGCTGCTTTTGCTTCTCTACAAAAGATGTTTCTCTTGCATATATAGTTTTCATCTATTTTACTCACATTTTTGCTGTTTTTGCTACTTTTTGACCATTTTCCCAGTTTTCCTCTAATTTTACTCATTTATCTATTATGACTTTCTTCTTTTCTATCAATTTTTACCAATTTTTGCTGTTCTTGCTACTTTTTGACCATTTTCCCAGTTTTCTCCTAATTTCACTCATTTATCTATTTTGACTTTCTTATTTTCTATCAATTTTTACCAATTTTTGCTGTTTTTGGACCATTTTATGCTACTCTAACCATTTCCAAGTTTCTCCCAATTTTAGCCTTTTTCTGTTGCTTTCTGACCATTTTTTGTTCCTTGTAACTGCTTTTACTCATATAGGTGATTTTAACTTGCCTTTTTTGCTGTTTTTTTGACAGTTTTTTTGTTTTCTCCCAATTTTTTACAAATTTTTGCTGCTTTCTGATTTTTTTTTTGACAATTCATTGTTAATTTCTTACTGTTTTCCAATTTTTACCCACTTTTGCTGTTTTCTGACCATTTCTGATGCATAAAAAACTTATTTACATGCTAGTTCTTGCCATTTTAGCCACTTTTCACTAATAAAATTGTTTCTTGCAAAGATTGTTTTCAACTATTTAACTTATATTTTTGCTGTTTTTGGACCTTTTATTGGCTACTTTTTGACTATTCTCCAAGTTTGGTCCTAATTCTACCCATTTATCCATCATGAGGTTTTTTTCCTTTTCTATCAGTTTTCACCCATTTTTGCTGTTTTTGGACCATTTTTTGTTTTTTATATAGTTTTTTACTAATTTTGCAGCTCTCTGACCATTTTTGCCACATGATTCATTTCTATGCACTCAATTTTTTGGGCAACTTATTGCTACTTTTTTACTATTTTCCAACTTTTCTACCAATTTTTGCTGTTTTTTGACCATATCTGATACATAAAACTTACTTTCATTTCTACTTTTTGCCATTTTTGCCACTTTTCACTGCTTACATTATCTCTCTTGCAAAGGTAGTTTCTTAACAATTTGCTTCTTTGGTTGAGTAACACTGGTGTAAAGCATAAAGCATCTTCTGGAAAAATCTTTTTGGACCATTTTTTTGGTTTTCTCATAGTTTTTACCAATTTTGCAGCTCTCTGACGATTTTTGCCACATGATTCATTTTTATGCACTCACTTTTTTTGCAGATTTTTGACACCTTATTGCTACTTTCTTACTATTTTCCAACTTTTCTACCAGTTTTAACCAATTTTTGCTGTTTTTTGACAATTTTTGATACATAAAACTTACTTTTATTGCTGGTTCTTGCCATTTTTTTTTACCACTTTTTACTGCTTAGATTGTTTCTCTTGCAAAGGTAGTTTCATGACAATTTGGTTCTTTGATAAAGTAACACTGGTGTAGAGTGTAAAGCATATTCTGGTGTAAAGCACAAAATTGTGTCTGGTGTTCTGACACATTTGAGGTTAAAGAAATACTTCACTGTTGTGATTTGAATTCAGCATCAGGCCACATTGGGATTTAATCTGATTTGTGATGCTGATGATTATTTGGGTTATACCATTTTTTTCCACCCTGTGTGAGCTTTAACACCTCTCCTCCTCCCAGGTCTGTGGTACAGGTCTCAGTTCCTCCAAGAGGCTCAGGTAAACCTCTTGGCTGACGATGTGTGTCGACAGGAGGATTATTATGGAAGCAAGATCACTGATAACATGTTTTGTGCCGGTCTGCCCGACTGGAGCCGGGACGCCTGCGAGGTATTCATGACAAGTCCAAACTCGATCAGTCTTTGATTCACTGGATCAGTTTGTGATCTTCTGTAACGCTGCTGGGTTTCTACCAACAGGGAGACTCGGGCGGGCCTCTGGCTTGCCATGTGGTCGACAGGCTCTTCCTGTTTGGTGTGATCAGCTGGGGGGACGAATGCGCCAAAGAGTTTCGACCCGGGGTTTACACCAGAGTGACCAACTACAACAGATGGATAGAAGAGAAGACGGGGCTGTCGTCCATCACTGCGGGCTCCATGTTCCCCCAGAAATGAGAGAAAAATCAGGACATTCAGGGGTAAAAACTCAACTTATAAAAACATGCAGCACTATTGACCTGCTTATCTGTATCTTACATAAAGACACCATTTATTATTGCATAGATGTAGAAAAAATGTTGAATTTCTTTTAAAACTCATGCTTAAGATAAGATAAGATAAGATTAGATAAGATTAGATAAGATGAGATAAGATAAGATAAGATAAGATAAGATACGATAAGATAAGATAAGATTAGATAAGATAAGATAAGATAAGATAGTGCTTTTAGTTGATTATTAATGATAGTAATTCAGATATTACAGCAGCCAGAATAAGCCAGAAAGAATAAAAACAATCAGGAAATAGCCTAAGAATTTACAACAAATTAAGATAAATACAAGTGTTAAAAATGAAAATTAAGATATATAAAGTGTTAAGAATTAGATATACACAAGTGTTAGAAATTGAAAATTAATAATTATATAAAAAGTGTCACAACTGAAAAAAATAATTCAATCTGTGGATATTCTCAGTCATCCAGGTCATATAAGTCTCAAACAAGCCGAAAGTACATCAACTGGACCAATAAGATATTTACAGGTGTTAAAAATTAAAATTAGGATATACAAAAATATACATTTTTTTAAATAAAAAATTCAAGTATACAAACACACATACTCATACAAGTGTTGAAAAAAGTTACAGCTGTTTTGAATAGACAGTTAGTTGAGTAGTGATTCAGCATTGAGAGTATTAGATTAAATAAATAAGAGAATAAATAACATGTCTGTAGTTTGTGGTAAACGGGTAAACAAGAATAGACAGATTTAACAGATTATAGTAATAATGCTTGTTCATATTGTTTCAAAAAACTATATTTTTAGACAAACATTTGAGAAACTATTTCAGGTTTCTTTATGTTTAGTTATTTTTATTTGAAACGGAAAGAAAAACATGTTTGTATTTGTTTCAATTGTAAAGTAAATTATGTTAATATTGCCGCTCTTTTTTTTTCCCTTTTAAAATCTCTTTTTTTATAAATACCTGTTATTAACTGTGAATATGAATCAATGTAAATACAGGGAAAAAAAATCTGCTGAAGCCGCTTGTGAAAGCTGCAAAGGGTCATGAAACTGTTATCAAACAACATTTTCTACGTTATAAGCTAACTCTTCCTCTTTCCTTTAACCACACTGCTGTTGTTTTATTTCTGCTAGATGGTGAGAACTACTTTTTTTTTTGTAAATACTGCCTTTGATATATATTTTTCATGCTGTTACCAATGTGGCCACAAGATGGTGGTATAGTAATAACATAGAGGAAAGTACAGATGTCCTGTAGCTGTCACTGATTATTCTGAGGAACATAATTTTTGTTGAGTTAGGTCTGACAGCTGGTTTTAACAAGATCCTTGTTTTCGCAAAAATAAAATAAAATAAAATACAGGGGAACAATTTGTAAACATTTCTGTTTAATTACATTTTTATGCTGATTATATTGAAATTGGCAGGGTGATTCCAAAATTGCAGTCCGTTTTTTTTTTTCTGGTCCGTCAATTTTTTTTCTCCAGATAAGCAAAATTCCACTGATTGAATTTGAACTGGAATCAGATCTGACATTAGTTTAATAAAGAAATTCTGGTGCATAATAATAACCATTTAATATTGACAGACCAGCTCATTTAGGAGTCATAAATCCTGCTCTAGTCAGGATTGTGTGATCCAGATTGTGCAGCTGCTGAAGTCTTTTCACACGTCAGACTTACCCCTTTCCAAACCTCTTACTATACACATGAATTTAAAACGTACGACTAATCTATATTTATTTTTGTATTTGTTTTCACTTGCTTTGAGTGTCTGAAGCGGACCATGAGGACATCTTGACATTTTGGATGTTAACAAGCAAATAAATTGCCAGATGGAGCATTTTATATGAATCAATCAGAGGTGGAGAATAGTTATTTTATTTCAGCGAGGAGTTCTTTTATGTAACTGTATATTCTTGGTCCCTCAAATGATATGAAGTTAATTTTAGATTAATTCAGAAAAGCAACACATTTGTGGAGAAAATTTCAGGATCCTGTTTTTTTGTGAATAAAAAAATATATTTGATATATATATATATATTTATATTTCATCATAGTTAATTTTAAATTAACATCTTAAGTTGTATCAGTTAATAAAACTAAATCTATTTTTTTCTGAATAGAAAAACAGCGTTCAAAAGAGGTCAATATCATTTTGCAAAACCAGAATCAGTATCTTATTGCAAAGTAGGTTTTAGATTACAGGAATTTGTCTTTGTTTGTTGGTGTAAAAAAAAAATAAATTCAAGAGCATAGATGATGTGATATCAAGAGTATAAATAAAAGTGTTTTCATGCCAAAGTGAAAATTAAGAATGTAAACAAATATCGAAAAATGAATATGCTATCAGAACACGAAATAAATATATGTACAGAATAATTGATTGTTAAAGTGGGAGTTGTTCATGGCAGTGCAAATAATCAGTCTTACCTAATGTAAATGATGTTTTTTGGACTTTAATGAGTCTTTTACAGTTGAAAAGTTACACATGAGGTGGTTTCCTCCTCTTTTCTAAAATGACCCTGTTTATTTTTTTATACACACACACACCGATTATAAGCAAATAGATCACAGGTGAGGATAGTTACCTTTAGGAGACATTCAAACACATTTGTGTTATTTTTTGTGCATTTATCAGGACAAAACCACCAGTTTGGACATTTTTGATCAGGGTCATTTTTAAAGTTTCTGTTGTCATTCTGGTTTAACCCTGTGGTGCATAGTGGTCACTACAGTGGACACCTTTTTAAAACTTATTTACTCCTAAATTCAGTGGTTCATGTAGTGGAAATTCATATCAGCCTGTGTCAGGATATTTTTATTCTTCTTAGAGCCTGAAAAAAATTTTTCAATTCTTTTTCCAAATATACATATGTATTTTAAAAAAAGTTATAGACAAACATTTGAGGGTAAAACAGCGTAATAACTATAATTTATTCAGTGTTAAAATGGATGAACAAGAGTTAAAATGTTTTCCAAAGCATAAAAAAAGGTGATTCATGAAATTACCAAAAAAAAATGAAAACAAGTCAAACAATAAAATAAGTCATATTTACATTAAGTTCACACTGTTTTATGTTGAATGCTCAGTTACAAATATTTGAAAAAAAGAAAAATGAAAAACTTTTTTTTCATGCGTTATGACAAATAAAAACACTCAAGGGGAAAAATCCTGACACTGACTTTCATAATTCATGCATCAGAGGGTTAATAAGAGTAAACTTAAAAAAAAAAAAAAAATGACTTCACCCAACCTCTAACCATGAGTGGTGGAAAGGATTTTGTGCTATCATTCATGTTTTCTGAGAAAAGCTAAAAAAATCGGACATTTTTGCTGGAGGATGTCAACTTTTTGGCACAACCGTAGATTAATGACTCATATACACAAACGAGAACTCGCTCCACAAGTCAGACTTGACTGCTCTGAGAAGCTGCCAAAATCTTTTCAAAGATCACTCAGACTCAGATTTCTTGTTTCAGCTTTGATTTATTGCATAAACAGATGGTATATTGACAGTTACAGAGTCTGAAACCACACACTGATGTGTCTGACTGGATTTCTCTGAACAACCGGCTCAGTAAGGGCGTTGGGACTTGGGGGGATTGAACATCTTTTCCCAGAGCTCCACCTTCATGATGGACCTGCCCAGAGGGGACATGGTGCCCATGATGTCGAAGCGCTCGTGGTCATAGATGAGAGCGGAGCCACAGGCTTCCTCCCTCACAAAGTCCTGTTGGTCTTTGTCATAATACATCTTTTTATACAACGCCTCGTCCACCTCTGTGTCTTTGTCAAAGATCCCAAACCCAAACCAGTTCTTGTACATGGCCCGGTCGTGCGGCACAGAGAACATGATCACTAATTTCCCCACAAATTTCGCCTGCCCTTGAATCGACACAATGTCATAGCTCAGGAGTCCCACTGCACCCGTGGCTTTGGCACTGGTCTTGGAGAAGTTGCACATCTCAACTTGCATTGGCCCTATAGTCGGTCCAGGTGGGACATGGCAGTGGCCACTTTCTGTGTAAATCCTTTTTGCAAAAGGAAAATTAAAGAAAGCAAAGAATGAGTGGATTTGTGTCTTTGCATGAATTCATCAAAGTGACTGCACTTTCTCTCAATTCTACCTCGCTTTGCATCTCTTGACTTTAAGGATCCGCACTTACTTGGGGTCGAGGAAGACGTAGGAGCTGGTGTTGCTGCTGATCTCTATGGTGACATTTCTGCGGCCTGAGAGGTTAGCCGAGATAGATTCAGCGTCAGTCATGATGCTGCCAGGAAAGTCTGCAAGATAACACAGGGAGAGTCAGAAATGTCAGATGAGTTTTACGATGCAGGGATACAGCTTCACACACACTCACACACATAAAATATGCTCATTCACACTTACATCTCTCGATCACAGACGTGCTGCTCACTCCAGCAAAGTCAGATCTGAATCACTGAGATCGTTCTTGTTTTGGGAATGTTTGACACCTGACACACACCCAAAACTGTCTCCACCTACATGGCACACCTTTTTCTCATCGCTCACCACCTCAATCTTTTTTTTTGTCTTGTCTCTGCTTGAGGTCGGCATGAAGGAATGGAGACATTAGGAGAGGGTGTAACCAACATTAACAACATGACTGTTGGTGTTTTGTTGTGTTATACAACTGGTTTTTTTTGCAATGAGAACTGGTTTGTTCAGCTTTGTGTGACCCTGTGTCTAAGTACAATGTGTCTCTATGCACCACACCTAATGTCTCCATCTGAGATGTTTTCTCTCAGATTTATCTGGAACAAACCTGCATTTATTGATCTGTGCAGCTCGACTCTTAATGCTACCAATGCCAAGTGATTTGTTGTGATTTTAGAGCCAGAATTTAGTGTTGTAAAAGAAGCGAGAGAGTACTTAATTTCTGATTTGGTTTATGTGAGCAGATAGAGTGCACGTTTTGCATTTGCTCTTTTTTTTCCCTTGCAAGACACAGACAAAGAGGCAATTCAAGGGAGCAGGACACAAGGAATTCAGATATTTGTTTTGATTTATTTGACATGAAGAGAACATTTTTGACAATTCATACCACATCAATTTTGTTCTCCTTTCATCACACACAAACTTACAGACCCATGCTGTCATACAACTCCATTTTCACGATTGATTTGCCCTCATCATTCATGCAGGCCCTGATATCCACACTCCCTGGCCCCCCCTTGTGAGAGATCCCTGCACCGTCTGCTTTATAACGCACAAAACCCTCTTCATCTTTGTTGTACATTATATCAAACAGGTCATGATTGCATTCTCTTCCTTTGGGGAAGACTCCGATCCCGAGCCAGTTAGCATAGAAGTTGTAGTCGAAGGGCACGGAGAACATGATGCTGATTATCTCTCTGCTGCTTCGGTGCTGCATGTTGAAGAGCTCATAGGTCACGACGCCCACAGCACCTGAGGGGGTGTTGTCGTCCTTGGTGAAGGAGAAGACCTCGGTCTTGCCGGGGAGCAGAGTTGGTGTGGGAGGGCTGAAGGAGTAGCCGCTCTCCATGTGCACCCTGAGGGAGAATGTGAACATCTTTCATGAGGAATACTTCGTTAAGATTTGACTTTTTTAAAATTCTCCCTTGACAGTATCACAGGCAGGGTCTTAAATCCTCTCTCTGCTCTTATCTTATTTGTTTTAATATTGTCGGTTTTTGTTCCTCTGATGTTTCTCTTCCCTTTGGTGGTGGTTTTGGTCTTTTATATATCCTTATACACTTGTTGTTTTTTTATTTCTCTCTCACCTCAACTGTTCTCTCTCTTTTGTTTCTTTTCGATGTTCATTTTAATTTCTATTAAGCACTTTGTAACATTGTTCTGAAAAGTGCTATATACAAACAAGATAAACAAATAAAAGTTAAACAGAGCACTACTCTTCTTCCACCACTCAGGATTAGTTTTAATCTGTTTCATGATGTAAATTTGCCGTATAACATTTCAATAACTGGTAGACAAATAAAACAACCTCCCACCTGCACACAGAAGCCTTTAAAGGTCATGATTTTCTGCAATAATTTTGTTCTGTTTTCTTGAGATAACAACTCCATCGTGGTCTCACCAGGCTTTTAATTCCCTTATGCACATAAACCAAAAGTTACGGGGTGAATCTAAGTGGCACTGTGAGAATTCAGGCTCTTTTGATGCTACAAAACTCTTCTGTCTTGGAAAGTTAATGTTCACATGAATTTCATGCATGAAGAATGCTGTCTTTAAAGGCTTCCCTACCTGCAGGATTAAAATCATGATTCATAAATAGAAGCAGTTCTTACCTTGGGTTGTAGAGACAGAAGGTCTGGCTGTCATTTTTTACCTCAACGACACAGACGCGGTTGGTGGTGAGGGCGCAGATATGCGACTCTGCAGTCTCATGCGGCATGTTAGCGGCTGCTGAGGCTGTGGGAGAATTGCAACAGGTTCAATATCAACCCAAAAGATTTCTTATTGATTAAGATTTGCTTTGCTTTCCTGGAATTCAGCATAAATATGTGAAATTTAAAAGCACTTACTGTGGTTTCAGTCACACGTACAGGATGGCAGAGAGTCCTCTGAAAACAGGTCTGAGATTGATTTGGAGCCAGGTGTAAAGTCACACCCTCACAAGCAGGTGGGGAGTGTCACACCTCAAACCTGACCTGAGCTGACGGAGCTGAGGTGTGTCTGTGCGGCTGGGAAGAGAAATCTGAACGAACCATATGTGAAAAAGTTTAAAACTTTAAGTGCAAGTGAAACATAGATATGAGTTTTGATACAACATGTGAGTAAACAGATGTGTTTATGGTGAGAGGCTGCACAGGTGGACAAAAAAATCAGACTTTAGAGGAAAAGAGGAGCAACCACACCTGTCAGACAGTCAGAGCATCACACCATGATGATGATGATGGTGATGATGATGACTCAGTTAGGATGAAGACCTCCCGAACAGGTTCACTTGAAAGAACAGTTTGGCAGGTAGTGACTAACAGTGGATTTAATTTCTGACTTGTGTGTCTGTATTTATGTTGGAGACTAAAGATTCATTTTTCTGCATATGACAAAGATGATGAACGAGCTGCAGGATTTGAAAGTATTGTTCTCAGGAGCTTACTGCAGTTGCACTGAGAGGGAGTGATGGGAAAGTCCTTAGTCGAGCACAGACGCAGACTTTAATGAGGTCACAAACGCATGCAGGGGACACGATGACCCCAGGCATCCAAAATGTCAAAATAATATAATCAAAATATCTTTACAAGGATCAGCTGTGTGTTTCACCAAAGAAACAAAAATGTGCCACGCTTCTTACAAGTGGAAATAAAGTGATCTAAGGAGGCATGAGAGCATTAGTTGGGTTAATTACGGTTCTTCAGAATAACATGAGGTTTGAGATGTGACAATCTTTATGTTGCATGTTCTCCTCAAGTGACTTTCGTCTAAGTCTTTGTGATTTATTATAAGATTCAAATCACTGTTCTGTACTGGCTGCCAGGGACATTTCTGTTGCACACTGCAAAAACTGAAATCTAAGCAAGTCATTACGTCTTATTTGTAGTAAAAATTGTCTTGTTGTTCTTAATTTGAGCCACATTCACCAGACCAGGTCAGAAAAATGTCTTATTTCAAGTTTTTTAAGACTAAAATGAGGTGTAAATTGCTTGTAATAAGTCAAAAAATTCTGCCAATGGGATAAGACAAATTCGCCCGGGAAGTTTCTTGAAATTAAAACGATGTCTTAAAACAAAAATCTTTTATCTTATCCCATTGACGGATTTTTTTTTTCTTGTTACAAGCAATTGATGCCTATTGTCTTTAAGAAACTTAAGATTAGACATTTTTATGACCTTGTCTAGTAAATGTGGCTCAAATCAAGAATAGTAAGACAAATTTGACTAAAAATAAGACATTATGACTTGCTTAGATTTCAGTTTTTGCAGTACAGGAATCGATACACTGCAACAACGGGAGCCTGTACACAAAATAAAAAATACTAAATTTGATGGAAAAATAGCTTAAAACTAGTGAACTTATCTGTCCATGCAGCAAGATCATTTCACTTGACAAGAAATCTTGAAATAAGACTGATAAATCTAAAAAACAAGGTGGCCTTGATATTTATTCTCAGATCTTAAAACAAGAAGAAAATGCTCATTTTGAGATTAAAATTCTTGAAAACAAACTTCCTGAAGTAGAATTTTAAGTGAAATATACTGACTATGACAAATAGAATGATTTTTTTTTGTGTTATTCTTAAATCAAGCAACTTTAGGTAGAGCTAAATCTGTAAATGTGGCTCAAATCAAGAATAGTAAGACAAATTTGACTAAAAACAAGACATAATGACTTGCTTAGATTTCAGTTTTTGCAGTGCAGTCATAGAGCCGGTTAAACAGCTCAGTGTCACTGCTGCAACATGTTACACAATGTGTCACAAAAGTGAGTACACACCCCTCACATTTCTGCAGATATTGAAGTACATCTTTTCATGCAACAACACTGACAAAATGAATAGTCTCTGTGCGCAGCTTATATAACAGTGTACATTTATTTTTCTCTCAAAATAACTCAAAATATAGCCATTAATAGCTAAACCCCTGGCAACAAAAGTGAGTTGTGAGTCTATGTAATCTCTATATAATGTCTATGGTGGAAACGTGCACCTGTACCAAACTGTACTGATCCATACCAGACTGCCTGGTGGAAACGAGGCTTTAGATTTCAGTTTTTGCAGTGTGTCCACCAAGAATGCCGACAATAGAGTGTTAAAATATAGCCAAGAAGAAGCCAAAAATAAAAATAATGATAATAGCGAGACCCAATTCCCCAAAAATTGTGGAAGAAAAGAAGTAAGGCAACTGAAGGCAATGGATGGTTCCAGCAATAAATATAAAAAAGGACAAAAACAGAGTTATTATAATAACAAAATAGTGCATGCATTTCATTATTTTGATCCCTGTAGAAGTTAAAATTTATGATTTGATTTTGTATTTTCATGAGAGGGATTTTTCATTGTTGTCATTAAAATTATTATTGTTATTTAATATGTATATATATGTGCATGTGTGTGTAGTTGAGAATTTTGTTTTTCCCCAGTGTTAAATAAAAATTATGAGAAGTCAAGATTTTGAGATAAAGAATCAAAATCTTAAAACTTAAAGTCTAAATATATGAAATAAGCCAAGATTTTGAGGTAGTATTGTTTAACCATTGAGATTAAAAGCCAACACTTTGACAAATAAAGTCAATATTTTGAGATAATAAAGTTGATATCATGACATTAAAAGTCATAGATTTAACGGTATAATTCTAACTTTTATGTCAAGAAATAAAGTTTGATTTGATGCCAGTGGGATTAAATGGATTAATCTCAGTATGCTGTAACTAAAATAGCATTTAATCTTTTCACACTGCACAAAGTCGCCACCTAGTGTTAAATTGGATTTTTACAGCATCAGACAATTCATATTAGTGAAGTGATTTCACTATAAAATATTGAGACATTTTCTGAAAAACATTTGTGCGCATGAGCTGAGTGTTAACAAAAAAGTCACATAAAGACAATTTATTGTGTCTTCCGGGACTTAAAGTTGTTACTTGGCCTCAGAGCAGATGTTTATACAGTTGTGCCTAAAAGTTTACACCCTCTCCAGCAGAATTTTCTGATTTTTTTGGGCCTTTTCTCAGAATTATGTCTTATTTGTAGTAAAAATTGTCTTATTATTCTTAATTTGAGCCACATTCACCAGACCAGGTCAGAAAAATGTCTTATTTCAAGTTTTTTAAAGACAAAAATGAGGTGTAAATTGCTTGTAACAAGTCAAAAAAATCTGCCAATGGGATAAGATGAATTCGCCCGGGAAGTTTCTTGAAATTAGAAAGATGTCTTAAAACAAGAATCTTTTAACTTATCCCATTGGCAGATTTTTTTTACTTGTTACAAGCAATTGATGCCTCATTTTTGTCTTTAAAAAACTTGAAATACGACATTTTTATGACCTTGTCTAGTAAATGTGGCTCAAATCAAGAATAGTAAGACAAATTTGACAAAAAATAAGACATAATGACTTGCTTAGATTTCAGTTTTTGCAGTGAATAAACCAACAGTTTGAAGGTTTGTAAACTGAAATCAGTCAGATCCAGAGCACTGCTCGTTAAAGACGGTGACCACAGTGTTGAAACGCTCCTTCAGATAAACCTCCAGAGTCTGCAGCGACATTCGTCTCACATCATATCCCCTGAACTGTTTTTTAGCCGTTTGATCCACAGGTACGATCTCCTCAGTGCTGTTTCGGTCGTTCCTGCCGATGGCGGCGTAGGAGGGAAACATGTGCTTCAGCTCCTCAGGGAGACTGGCGTTGAACCTCGGGCAGCAGTAAGCCGACCACATGTACTCAGGAACAGCCACACGGTTCTTTATCCAACGCTCGCCCCCCTGATACGGGATGATGCCGGTGACTACGTAAGCATCTCCAAGACAGTAGGCGTCCAGGGTTTTATTGACCGTCTGCTCCAGGAGCTCCCAGGGCCCGTCGTTCGACCCGGCCTTCTGGGGGGTCACATTAGTGAGGGTGAAGGTGGCGTAGCGGTCCTCGCGGCTGTGGTGGTGAAGGCTGGGGTTCAGATGACCTCGAGAATAAGTGGAGTTGATGTAGTCCACATCCACCGCCTGGCTTTCCACCACGTTCTGGTCCAGAGGGCCGGGAGGGAACGGGATCATGTTGCCGTCGGCTCCTGGATAGGCAAGCTGTTTGTGGAAGGAAATGGAAGAAATACTCACATCTTAGCTCAACAACCACATATTAACCCTGTGGTGCATAGTGGTCACTACAGTGGACACCTTTAAAACTTATTTACTCCTAAATTCAGTGGTTCATGTGGTGGAAATTCATATCAGCCTGTGTCAGGATATTTTTATTCATCTTAGAGCCTGAAAAATGTTTTCAATTCTTTTTCCAAATATATATATATTTTTAAAAAGTTATAGACAAACATTTGAGGGTAAAATAGCATCATAACTATAAATTATTCAGTGTTAAAATGGATGAAAGAGAGTCAAAATGTTTCGCAAAGCATTAAAAAAAATTACTCATGAAATAACCAAAAAAAAAAGGAACTAAATCAAACAAAAAAAATGTGTCATATTCACATTAAGTTCACACTGTTTTAAGTTGAATGCTCAGTTACAAATGAGAAATATGTCAAAATTTTGAGCTTAAAAGTCAAAATTTTGAGATAAAAAGTCAAACTCTTGAGATAAATTCTCAAAATCATGGGGCAAAAGTTGACATTTTTCAATATCTCCAAAAATTTTAAGGACAAAAGGGAGAAATCTCAACAAAGCCAGCTTTTCATTTTGATATCTTTAACTGGGAGACATTGGCTCAATACATTATTTATGTCACTATTATACAAATTTTTCACTTCAAATAGAGAGGCAGTGTCTTAGATAAATGTTTGGGTTATGAAGCTACTTTAAGGTCTTTGGTAGAGGGTCCCCTTTTTGGATTTTCACAATACGGTCACCCTAATATTAAATTAATCCACCAGCACATAGACTTCTGCCATTCTAACACCACTTAACAATCCCCCCATAAATATTTTTCTCGAGTTAAAATGTTTTGCAAAGCATTAAAAAAAGATTATTCATGAAAGTACCAAAAAAAAGAAAAGAAGTCAAACAATAAAATAAGTCATATTTACATTAAGTTCACACTGTTTTATGTTGAATGCTCAGTTACAAATATTTGAAAAAAAGAAAAATGAAAAACTTTTTTTCATGCTTTAAGACAAATAAAAACACTCAAGGGAAAAATCCTGACACTGACTTTCATAATTCATGCATCAGAGGGTTAAAGAGAAAATGTGTTCTGTTGTTTGTGAAACTCAAAGTGAAGTGATAGAGGGAGATTTCAGTTAATGACCGTGGCAAAAACAAATGAGACGGTTCTCTTTTACTGTGACTCACTTCCTCTTTTATCAGCAGCTGCCACAGCACTTTCACCACTCTGAACATTGTGTGAAAAAGTTTGTTGAGACAAAAGGAAGTGAAGTTAAAAAACAAGAAAAAGAACAATCAGATAATTAGGTATTGATACGTAATGTGTGAAGGACTGTCTTTTGCCAAACATCACTTGTATTGTTGTTGCTGGTCATACATCTTTGTCTTTTCCTGCCTAGAATCAAAATCATGGACTTCACACTTGCACCTTCAATTTAATCTGGACTTAACCCTGGAACTGTCACTCTTAAAAATATTTAGTTACGAACTGGCATGGATTTTGTTTTTGTTTTTTTACTCTGCTGTAATGTGTATGGTAGTGTGTGTATATTCGTTTGTTTGTGTTTCTTTGTCTGTCTTTTGTTCTATTGAATTTTAAAACAACTATAAATAAAATTAATTTTAAAAAAAGCAAGTGAAGTTAGAGTAGAGATGGGAAGTGATGAGATTTTATTGATACCAATACCAATATCAACCCTTATCAACCTATCAATGCCTTTATGAATTCCTCCTGTAAGTTTTCTGTGCACAAAAAGTCGGCTTTGCTTTTACATTTTATTGAATTTATAAGCAACTAAAAACAAAACTGGCCACTGGATCCAAGCTTTCTGGATGTAAATAAATAAGTAAGTATCACACGCCTTGTGATGTTGACGTATTGTTTTGTTATGTTTTATTGGCTTAATTTTATTGTTTTATTGCGCTGAATTCAGCCATGAGTCTGTACTTAATATTCCACATCCACATCTACCAGACTAGTCTAGAAAAATGTCTTGATTCAATTTATTTAGAGACAAAAATTATGTCTGGATTGCTTGTAAAAAGTAAAAATAATCTACCAATGGAGTAAAAAAAAAACTTTCTTGTATTCAGATATTATTCTACTTTCAAAAAACTTGAGGAGCACATTTTTTGTGCCTCTTTGGCAGACTTTTTTTTTTTTTTTTTTTGCCTTGTTACAAGCAATTCATACATTATTTCAACTTTAAATATCTCGAACCAAGACATTTTCTGGACTGGTCAAGTAAATGTGGCTCATGTTAAGACTAAAATGACAATTTTTCCAGAAATTAGATATAAATGCTCAACAAGAGTTCAATGTTTGCAGTGTAATTGGTTAGCTTCTGTGATGACAGCTGAAATTCTGTTATTTAAAGTAATATTGATGTATGCTATCGACTAGCACATCAATGTAATTTCTCATATACGTTAGCATCAAGCTACCATTGTGTTTTCATTCGTGGTACATTAGGAGATGTATAACACGATGAGTTTATTGAGTAATCTGTGTTTCTTTGTGTGTTCAGTTTTACAGCTTTGTGTGTGAAACTTCAAGAAGACAATCCTGACACAGAGTTTTCTTTGGGAACCGTTATTTATCTGAGAAGAAGAGAAGAATTATAAAGGTAGGGTCTGTCTGCTCCAGTAAAAAATCAAAGACTAAAGTTGTCAAACTCAGTCAGAGAAAAGTTTAGTTTTTCTGTGTGAAAAAGTGAAGTTTAGTCTTAGTTTAAAAAAAGTTACCTGAGGCTCAAACTTCCACGATGCCGTTGGCCTCTTTCCCGCCGGTGCAGTGAACAGGTATCCTGAGAACCACGGGGAGCGGCGTGCCCGGCTGTACAGCGTAGCAAAGTGGTACTGGTTCAGATACCGTTGGCATATCGGAGTTCCTGACAGACCTTTAGGAGGCCAGGACTTGTAGAAAAAATGCAGACACGGAGCAAAGTCACCGACATCTGCTGCACACAGGAAGCATCCGCCAGCAAAGAGCAGCACGACCACGATCGAGGAGAAACAACCTGACATCTCAGTTTGTGGTTCAGCTCAGAGATAAACAAACGTGTCAACTCTTCACGGAGACGCTCCCTGAAATGCAGCGAGGTTTGTTTTCATCAAAACCTGTTCTTCCTCCAGTGGCACATGGTCTCTAAGTGAAAGCGGAAGTTGTTGCATCATTAGTTTCAGAGTTTATTCTGTAGCTTTTGTTTTGAGGATGGGAAACTGAAGAGGGGCTGCAGGATATATCGTTTCAGCGTTGTCATCTCAAAGTGTGTCGTTATGCAACAGATTTGAGCCTTTCAATTGAGTTTTTGTCTCCTGTCTACACCCAATCACATCACTAATAGATCTAAATGAGCATCAGTTTATGTATTTTGACACATTGAAGAAACAACTCCCATAGTTATTTCACCTCACCTGCTGTTATCAGGGTCGGGCAGAGTGACGTGCAGCGACTGAAAGAGAGGGAGCGGTGAATGTGAGTGATTTGGACAATCTGACAGTTTCTTTAACACTTTCAGGGTTAAAGGCAGCGGCCTCCAGATCTGAGCTTTGTTCCGCTTTAGATGCACTGCAAAAACTGAAATCTAAGCAAGTCATTATGTCTTATTTGTAGTAAAAATTGTCTTATTGTTCTTAATTTGAGCCACATTTACTAAACAAGGTCATAAAAATGTCTGATTTCAAGTGTTTTAAAGACAAAAATGAGGCATCAATTGCTTGTAAGAAGTAAAAAAAAATCTTCCAATGGGATAAGATAAAAGATTCTTGTTTTAAGACATCTTTCTAATTTCAAGAAACTTCCCGGGCGAATTCGTCTTATCCCATTGGCAGATTTTTTTTTTTGACTTGCTACAAGCAATTTACACCTCATTTTTGTCTTAAAAAAACTTGAAATAAGACATTTTTATGACCTGGTCTAGTAAATGTGGCTCAAATTAAGAACAATAAGACAATTTCTACTACAAATGAGACATAGACAAGACTTAGAATTCCGTTTTTTGCTGCGTGTCTCTGGAAAAATGTTATTCAAGTCTAAAAAAGGCAAAACACAGGAGGTGGACAAACTCTGTGAATCAATGTCTCTCTGGCAGATTTAATAAACATCCTGTAACATTATTTAGTCATGGAGGGAAACTTAAATGATGAATCTGTGCAGAAGTGAGTTATTTAAAAGTCTGACCTGATATGGGAAGAATCACTTGCAGGAAGTATTGTAGATCATTTTCAATAATTAACAGATATCAACATGATTAAGACTCTTTGGAAAGACAAATAGTTTTCTCGGAGGCAGAGAGAGACAGAGATAATAAGGTGAGAGTTTGGAGATTAATTCAACTCAACAGAATTTTACCTGACAACTTCATGCAACATTAAACTGTCACTTGTCGTTGTGTCCTGTAGAATTAGTTGTAAAAATACTTCATATTTCACTCCTCATAAAAGAACTAAACATGTTAAATAACTGCAGAAAGTACCTGAGAGTGGACACCTCCTTTTCCTAGACAAAATGTCCGGCTGCGGCCTTCACAATGAGCTTTTCCTGCACGACTTGATTTTTAAACAAAGCATTGTTTTGGAAAGCTATCATGTTGCTGTACTTTGTGAGTGTGTGTCTGTATGTACATGTGTGTGAGTGTGGTCCAAAGTATGAATCCGGCACAGAGAGAGGGGCGTGCTCAGTGGGAGAACCCTTTCCCTCTCCTCCCTTTTCTAAAACACACACATACATATGAAGACCATTTGCTGAACCCCCACCCCCGCTAACTTCACTTCCTTATGTAACACAGAAATCAGGTTTGGAGTTTGGATTCCTTCACTTAGAAGCCAGAAGGGTTCACTTTCCCTGACACAACTCACAGAACATTTCTCGACATTTTCAGGGACTTGAGGTAAGCAGCAGCTCAGTTTATTCTGTAATGCATGAGCCAGCTCACGCCTCTGCAGCTGCAAAGGAGAGAAGGTTGAAAAACTTTGGCTGCAGCTGAGTATTTGAGTCCCTGTTTAACTCAACAATAGAGGAAACTGGACGCTCCAGGGCATGTTTCTACCTCATGTTATGATCAGTGTTGTGAGTCTGTCAGGAAGTCTCTCTTGAACACAGATGATGAGATTAGAAAACCATAATACCACAAGGAATTAGTCTGTGCTTGCCCCCCCCCCCGGACTTTAATCCGTTAGAGCAACTTCACAGTAACCTCTGGTTTGCATATTAAACTAGAAAAACTGCTTTCATGCATGAAACTTGGCGCAGCAGAAGAGCAGTGAGCAGGATTTTGAAGAAGTGTGTCTGCAATATATTTTTCCATTCAGGTATGTAGGGGAGAGTGGGGTAAAATGAGACGTTTTTAACTTATACTGTCCTAAAGGCCAGCTGTTGCGAAATGATTTCTGGGAGTTGCCAAATTATTTTAGAAAAATATAACTAATGTAAAATGACAGAATTTTAGACAGGGAGATTTTTTTAAAGATGTTTTCTGCCTCATTTTTTAGAGGTGTGAGTGGATTAACAGTGTAAGATTTGTAAAAAAAAAAAAAAAAATCCTTGAAAATACAAAATATAAAAATGTCTTGTTTCCATTTTTATCACCTTTTGCAAATGTAAATATTCAAAATAGAGCATGGGCTGTTTTTCCACCCACTGTGATTCCTTGAGGTTTCATTTAGTTCTCAAAAGTTGTGGTTTTCTGTCATTATTAAAAAATATGTTGTTTACGTAATAACTGAAACTATTACACCGGGGAACACAGTATTTGTTGAGTTAGATCTGTTTTCAACTGATTATTGGCTGCAGAATCTAAAACTGATCTCAGTTTTTCTCAATCACCTCAAGTTTTTTAACTACAGGATCCAATTTTCTTAAATAAACAGTGGGGCAAAATTTGTAAAAAATTCTGTTCACTTCAAAAACTGAAATCTAAGCAAGTCATTATGTCTTATTTGTAGTAAAAATTGTCTTATTGTTCTTAATTTGAGCCACATTCACCAGACCAGCTCATGAAAATGTCTTATTTTAAATTTTTTAAAGACAAAAATGAGGTGTAAATTGCTTGTAACAAGTCAAAAAAATCTGCCAATGGAATAAGACGAATTCGCCCAGGAAGTTTCTTGAAATTAGAAAGATGTCTTAAAACAAGAATCTTTTATCTTATCTCATTGGCAGATTTTTTTGACTTGTTACAAGCAATTGATGCCTCATTTTTGTCTTAAAAAACTTGAAATGAGACATTTTTATGACCTTGTCTAGCAAATGTGGCTCAAATCAAGAATAGTAAGACAAATTTGACTAAAAATAAAACATAATGACTTGCTTGGATTTCAGTTTTTGCAGCGTTCTTTTGCAGATCTGGATCAGTCACTGTTCACTGTTGTTCACAAACACTCCCTGTTTCCGTTCACCTTGAGTAGAGATTAAAATGTAACTAAACACCAACCCTGATCTTTTCATTCTTGCATTCATTCCTACTCCTAGTAAAACAAAAGATAAGAAATATAAAGATAATCTGAAAAGGAGATAAAAATAAGTCTTGGCTGTGACTGAAGAGATTTATTGTTTGTCTGTTATAAAAAGGAGTGAGTTGGCATGATACTTCAGTCTCCATGTATGCGTCTTTTTTTTTCACTCAGGCTCCATCCATGGACGGCGCCACAGGACTGTCACTTCTCACCCTGAGTGTTTTCCTCGTCATGAGTCCCAGCGTCCAGGGTGGAAAGATCCTGGTCTTCCCAGTGGACGGCAGCCACTGGGTCAACATGAACCTGATGATCCAGCACCTCCACACCAGAGGCCACGAGGTCACCGTGGTCCGTACGGCGTCCAGCTGGTACGTGAAAGAAAACTCGCCACATTACAAATCCATCACCATCACCTTACCGGAGGCCGTACGCATGGAGGAGCAGGACTTCTTCGTCACCTTCTTGGTGAAGATGCTGGAGATCCAAAAAGCGGGAGGGTCTCCGATCGCTTTCATGAGCTTCTACTGGGAAATGCTCACGTCACTCTCAGAAATTCACCAACAAGCCAGTTTGCTTGGGGTGGAAATCCTGGAAAACAGAGCTCTGCTACAGAGTCTTCGTGAAGCTCAGTTTGATATGGCCCTGATAGACCCGGGTTTACCTGTTGGCGTTATTGTGGCTCACGAACTGAAGCTGCCGATTGTGTTTAATGTGAGATGGATCACGAGTGGAGAAGGGCACTTTGTGGTGGCTCCAACACCTCCATCCTACGTTCCGGTTCCAGGACACATGGCCTCAGACAAGATGACCTTCTCGGAAAGAGTCCAAAACATGTTGTTCTATTTCCTCAACACATGCATCGATAAGTTTATAGTGTGCCCTCCTTATGACAGAATGGTGGAGAAATACTTTGGTCCAGATGTGAACTTCTATCATCTTCTTCAAGGAGTTGACTTGTGGCTCATGAGGGTGGATTTTGTCTTTGAGTTTCCCAGACCCACTTTACCAAACATTGTTTATATCGGTGGTTTCCAGTGCAAACCGTCTCAGGCTTTATCCCCAGAGCTTGAAGAGTTTGTGCAAAGTTCAGGAGAGCACGGATTCATCGTGATGTCTCTTGGGACACTCGTGAAGGGTCTACCGTTGGAGATCACCTCTGAGATCGCAGCTGCTTTCGCTCAGATCCCTCAAAAAGTGATATGGCGGCACGCTGGTGAGCCGCCAAGCAATGTGGGCAACAACACACTTCTGGTTAAGTGGTTACCCCAGAACGATCTTTTAGGTCATCCCAAAGTGAAGGCTTTTGTGGCTCACGGCGGCACCAATGGCGTCTATGAAGCCATCTACCACGGAGTGCCAATTTTAGGCATCCCTCTTCTTTTTGATCAGTTTGAAAACATCCTGAGACTGGAGGCAAGAGGAGCCGCTACATCCGTTGACGCCTCCAAACTCACGAGCCAGAGCTTTCTAGAAGCCGTGCGAGAAGTTCTTCATAACCCGTCCTATAGAGAAAACATGAAACGACTCTCTTCTCTCCACCGGGACACGCCGATGCACCCGCTGGACGCTGCCATTTGGTGGATTGAGTTTGTTATGAGGCATAAAGGTGCAGCACATTTACGCACAGAGTCCTACAAGATGCCGTGGTACGTCTACCATTCTGTGGACGTTATCGGCTTTTTGGCGGCGATGCTGTTGATTCTGACCGCCGCTGTGGTGGGAACGATTCGATTTCTCTGCTTTAAAGTGTGCAGGAGGAGAAAACCCAAACAGGAGTAGTAACTGACTCTGCGTGAGAAACGAAGGCTTCACACTGAATATCGTTTCCATCTTCAGCCACACTAACTGATTTGCGTTTTGAGCCACTGTGCAAATAACCATTGAATGCACTGCCCAATGAATTTTGTGCAATATAAATGCCAGTTTGAGTGGGTAACGTGTGCAAATATAGGCACAAATTTACTTGATGACATCCTAACATCACAACACCCATGTAAAAATCAACCACACTGCAAAAACTGAAATCTAAGCAAGTCATTATGTCTCATTTGTAGTAAAAATTGTCTTATTGTTCTTTATTTGAGCCACATTCACCAGACCAGGTCATAAAAATGTCTTATTTCAAGTTTTAAAGACAAAAATGAGGTGTAAATTGCTTGTAGCAAGTCAAAAAAATCTGCCAATGGGAAAAGACGAATTTGCTCTTGAAGTTTCTTGAAATTATAAAGATGTCTTGATACAAGAAACTTTTTTCTTACCCCATTGGCAATTTTTTTTGACTTGTTACAAGCAATTGATGCCTAATTTTGTCTTCAAATACCTTGAAATAAGACATTTTCCAGGACTTATCAGTAGAATGTAGCATGTATCAAGAATAATAAGAAAAATTTGACCAAAAATAAGACATAGTGACTTGCTTAGATTTCAGTTCTTTTCATCAAGATCACTTCATTATTCATGCATTGAACAGAGAAAAGTTAATCAAAACATTTCTCCATACTCTTTCAGGTTCCTATCCAACATTTATTTTGAATCGCACATTCAGGAGTTTTAACCCTCCTGTTACGTTTGGGTCAAATTGACCCACATTAAATTTAGAATAACTAGGAAAAATAGTAAAGAGGATTTTTTTTTTCAGAATGAAACTTTCTTTGCTAGGGTCATTTAGTGCGATAAACATATTTGCAACAACCACATGTGTGGGTGTCAAAAATGCAAGACACACGTATTATTATTGTTAATTTTTCTGGTTAGATACGTGCATGTACATATACAAAATATAAATGTTAACTTTCAATTTTTTTAAAAATTACTGTGTTTGATTTGTTGGTCTTTCAACAGTTATAAAATGGTGAAACATCAAAAAAAAAAAACAAGTCTGAACTGTATTTGCTTCTCAAAAAATGAGTGAATTACTTTATTGAAACCATTACCTGTGAGAGGTAAAGAACACAATTGCAATAAATCTTGATAATATAGTTAGTACTAGAGTTAGTCATCAAATATTAACAATGCTTGTTAGGATTTTTATTTTGTTTTTGATCCTTTGAAGAAGTAAACAAACACTTGGTCAAATTGGAGCATAATAGATGTTACTACTAAATGTTGATTGTATGCAGATTGAAAAAGATGAGAACACTCTTTTCAACGTCTGAATTGTTTTTATTGATTTTGAACCAAAGCTGTGACTTTGTTTTGTCGCTCAAGTTGTTGTAAATAGAAAAGTAAACCACTCAACACAAACTGTTTCTATAAGCTAAATCTTCTCCCTCTGTATTTACAAAATGAAACGAGGTTTAAAATGTTCTCGGAAAACCTAAACGCTCTTCTCACAGATCCATCGGTACGGGATCTTACAGGAGCCGTCCATCCAGGACCTGAGCGCCTTTTCGCTGGTTTCCACGTGTCCACAATCTTCTCCTGAGGGGTCGTCCTGCTTCCAGTCGTCAGGTTCTGTTCCTGTTCCTGCTCGGCTCAGCCAGAACCTGCAGCAGCAGAAACAGCACCAGAGTTACATCATTATGTACATTATTTATCTGAGCTTTCCTGAACTTTCATGTTTATATTTCTACATGTGCACTCTGTTCTGTCATCATCTGTCTGCACACACTGAACCTTGTTACATGAACAAGAAAAAAAAACATTGACAGTTCGCAGAGTGGCATCAAAATGCTTTTACAATACATTTATAACAGGATTCAACAGGAGAGGCTTAGGGCTGCTGTAAAATAATCATGTGATCCAATATATATATATATATATATATATATATATATATATATATATATATATATACATATATTTTATCTTTATTATTATTCCGAGAAAGGAATCAAAATCCTGTAAGTCAGAATTCTACAAAGAAAGTGGGAACTTGATTTTTAAAAAAGGCAGAATTATGGCTTTAATCGGGGAGAAATAACAATTATGAATATATTTGAGCTTTTTTCCCCCACAGGGTTTTACAGAAAAGGATTATGGCCACTGAAAAAAGAGGTAAAGTCCGCCATGTTTTATTTAATATTGTTATTATTCTGAGGAAAAAGTCCAAATTCTGCCAATTTTTTTTTCTCAGAATAATAATAAAAAAATCATATTATGTGTCTTTTCCATGGGATTCTACAGAAGAAGATAGTGGCCTTGGGGAAAAAGTGAAAAAGGTCCTAAATATTTAATTTTATAATTATTCTGACAAAAAAAGTCAGAATTTTGAGAGAAAATTTCATAATGTATCTTTAATTCTGACTTAAATTTTAGACCCTTATTTTTCCTCAAAATGAAACTAATAAAAATAGACCAAGCATTTTTAAACAGGTTTCCATGGAAAAGGATAAAAGCCTTTGGAAAAATTAATGTAGAAATTCAGAATTATGACTTTAACTCTGACTTTGATTGCAGAATTGCTTTTAACTCAGAATTTTGCCTTTTTTTCCCAGAATAATACCAAAAAAATAAATAAACTCTTTTCCCACACAGGATTCTACAGAAAAAGACTCTTTAAAAATAGGGGGAAAAACCAGAATGATAACTTTAATCTCAGAATTTTTTCCCCAATACTGATTATTTAAAAAATATTATGATACCAATACAGTACAATACAATACAACACAATACAATAAACTTTTGTCCCCTATGGGAAATGGACTCTGTGTTGACAGTGTCCACGACAATATTGGGCTTTTTTTTTCCAGTGGCCCTTATTCTCTCCCGTAGGATTCAAGATTTGATTTTCTGTAATAAAACACTTAAGAAGTGAGAACGTTTTTGGACATTTGCTCATCATGTACACCGAAAAATGATCAGACAGAACTCTGACAACTTTGCTCAAACTTGATCAACTTAAAGTCTGTTTTGAAGCTTAAATGAATCTTTGACACACAGAAAGGTTTGTTGAATCCACGAACAAACAATAAACTTACTTTGATAAGACAGTAAATTAAGACTTTGAGGAAAGCAGAACAAAATTTATAACACTCTTTTTTTCACTTACTGCAGGTCTGAGGAGACTGAAGTACCATCCACCCATCTCCACTCCCCCTCCACCTCTGCGTCCGTCAGCCCCATCCACAGCCTGGAGCCGCTCTGCTGCAGAGCCCGGCTGCTCTCAAAGATAAAGATCTAAGAAAGAAAAGGGAAAATAGTCATGAAATGCTACAGACAGGTGCATTTTTCCTCTAATAGTTTCATTTTTATGTTTGTGACCTCACCTGTTCTTCCTCACTGTCGATGATGAGCAGGTCGCCTCCCTGAGTTTGGCACCAGGCTCTACTGGAGCTCCAGGTGAACGCGTGAGACGAGAAGTAGTAACACTTGGATTCAAACTGTCTCCAGCTGGTCGGACACTTTTTACAACTCCGTTCTGTAGAAATAAATCAAAATATGAGGATCTAGATTCTGGAGCTGGGCAATTCATTGTAATATTGATGTTTGTTGCAATATTCTAATCACAAACAGTGCAATATTTCTTAAACCTGTGTCAGAATACTAGATAACCTTTTTGCAGTTAATGTTTTGTGCTCAGCCCTGCTCAACCAAATGGCAGAGTTGATGAAAACAACCATTGCAGGGGGGGGGCAGGTGCAACGAAAAAACTGTAGAAAGTGGTAAAAAATAGCCAAAGGCAACACAAAAATGGCAAGAAAGTTGGGATAAAACTTAAAAAATAAACAGAAGGTAGCAAAAAATGGTCAAAAAGTGGTGAAAAAAGAGTGGAAAGTGACCAAACTGGTCCGAAAGCAACAAGTAAATAAGAAGTGAAAATAGTGTTAAAGTTGCAAAAGTGGGGGAAAAGCAACAAAAAAATGTGAAATGGTAAAAAAAAAAAAAAAAAAAAAAAAAAAAAAAAAAAAAAAAAAAAAAAAAAAAAAAAAAAACAAAAAAAAAGCAGCAAATAATGGCAAGAAAGTTGGAATAAAACTTCAAGAATAATCAGAAGGTAGCAAGAAATGGTCCAAAAGTGGTGAAAAAAGAGTGGAAAGTGACCAAACTGGTCCAAAAGCAATAAAAATTGGCAAGAGAATTCTGAAAAAAACTTGGGAAATAGTAATGAGGTTGCAAAAATGGGGAAACAAGCAATAAAAAAAACCCAGTGAAAAGTGGTAAAAAATAGCCAAAGGCAACAAAAAATGGCAAGAAAGTTGGAATAAAACTTCAAAAATAATCGGATGGTAGCAAAAAATGGACCAAAAGTGGTGAAATAAGAGTTAAAAATGACCAAACCTGACCAAAAGTGATAAAAATTGGTAAGAGAATTCTGAAAAAAACTTGGAAAATAGTGATGAGGTTGCAAATATGGGGAAACAAGCAATAAAAAACCCAGAGAAAATATTTAAAGATAGCCAATGGCAACAAAGAAAATGGCAAGAAAGTTGGAATAAAACATGAAAGTGACTATTTTTGCAAATGTCTCAGCCCAACTAGATACAACTCAGGGCAGGAATGACAGAAATCCAGGTGAGTCTGTTGAAAGCGTTTTCATACCTGTAGTTTTGTGGTTAACCACGGGGCAGTGAAGGTCCAGGGAGTCGTACGCCTCCTGCAGAGACTTCCTGTCCTCCATCGCTTGCTCCATCTCATTCCTCCTCCTCTCCTCTCGTCCTGCAGCTTCCTCTCTCTCCTGTATCAACGCACCGCTCATGTTCAGGTTTTTCTCCTGCAGCTCTCTCACTCTCTCCTGAAGCTTCTCATTCTCCTCCTCACACTCATCATTCAAACACACTCCCAACGTCTCAGTCAGATTTTTAACTTCTGTTTCAAACTTCGTGTTGATCTCCAGAAGCTCCTCGTTCTTCTTTTTCACCTGAAGCAGCTCATGTCTGAGGAGGTTGGTCACCTCCAAAAGTTTCTGTTTCTCCTCCTCTCTCTGAGTGTTGGTTTCCTCCAGATATTTAATAGTTTGGGTCGTGTTCAGCTCTTTCTCCTGCTGCTCTGAAGTGATCTGGATCAGACGCTCCAGCTCTTGTGTGAGCTGTAAGTTTGTGGATGTTAAATTAACAATCCTCCCTGTTAACTCAGCTCTCTCTGAACTCAAAGCGACGTTAACAGAGAGAAGTTTGGCTGAAGTCCTGTTGAGGAGTTTGTTCTGCTGCTTTAAAGCTTCATTCTCTCTCTTCTGTTCAGTGTTTGTTCTAGAAAGAGTGAGGTGGCTGTCGGTGAGGTTCTGATGCTCAAAGACGAGAAGACTTTTCCTTTCTGGTTTATTGTGAGACTCTCTGTTATCTGGGAGACAAGAACAAAAAAACTCAGCGTGCATTTGACTTTAACCCTTTTGTTCGGTATACAACTTAGTGTCAAAATAAAAGGCCACTTACACAAGAACGATTTTAGGAAAGCAAAAGTATTGTTGTGTTTCAGCCGACTTAAAATACAAACTTTTGAAAATGCCCTCAAGAGAGGAATTTTTCTGAAATGCCATTTCCACCGTTGCCGTGTAAATGTCAAGCCGGTGCTTTCAGTGAAAACGCCGACTTCATGCTCAGCTTTGCACATGTGCTCGAAACCTGCCTTCAACGTAAATGTGCAGTTATTGCACTTTTTCTGCAATCAGAGAAAAAGCTTTTGGAATAAACTCCAGATGATACTCTGCCTGTTTCTGTGTAAACGCACATTTTTTTCCGTGCATTCTTTGCAATTTAGGGTGAAACCCTGTGAAGCGTTGTCGTGTAAAAGAAGCCTAATGCAGAGGACAATCCTCAAAATAAGTGAAGAAAGGGACAGGAACTTGAGGGTTGGGGCCGCTTCCACGACAATAAATCACAGCGTTTTATCCCAAAAAAACGCACTGAAAAAAATCTGCATTTACACAGAAATCTGGAGGGACTTAAAACGCTGAAGTATGAAAGTCAGGACTGTAGATGGCGATATAACTGTAGGAGCCGTTTACACAACAAAGGTTTACAAGCTGAAGAAGAGGTGAGTCAATCATCTGGAGTTTATGCTAAAAAGTTTGTCTCTGATTGCAGAAAAAGTGCAATAACTGCACATTTTGGTGAAAGGCAGTCAGTAGATTCAGCAGCACAAGAACGAAACGTTGGGTCACTTTTGTTGTTGTTTTCTGTTTGCACATGGTTCCTCACAGTGGAGTTTTGAAGTGCATGTGCAAAGCTGGGGGTTGACATCAGCATTTTCAGGGAAAAATGATTGAAACGCCATTTTTGTGTCAACAGGAGGCTGAAATGCTACAATACTTTTGTACTGTTCTCGTGTAAAAATGCCGTCATGACACCAAACATTTTATCTCACAGTCTGGAGGACAACAAGAAATGCACTTCAGGAAACAATAACAGTATTTTTTATCTCCAATAATTACTCTGAGAGAGTTTACAACAAAACAAGTTTTCATGAGGGAAACTCACAGAGGACAGAAAGAGCCACACAGGTCACAAACAGCAACAAGCAGAGCGTGGAGAGAGCGACCATCCGACAAACGTGATGCCACGTGGAGTTTCTCCTGATGCAGAGGCAGGATGAAGCTGAAATAAAAAAGTATCAGTAACAAAAAGGTTAATTAATCAGCAGTTTGTTCTTTTTTCAGTTTCAACTCATGTTTCTTGTGTACAAAATCCTGATTTCTCTCAACATAATCCAACATCATTCTTTTCAAAGTCACTTGGTTCTGTGAAGATGGAGCTGAGGCTGAATTAAAGAAAAACAAACGGACAAGAAATTAAAAAAACAAAATGACTCACTCTTGTTCTGCTCTTGTTTGGCTGCAGTCACTGTAATCGATCCAGAGGTTGGATTATCGATCCAGGGAAACCAGTGATGACCCAACATTTTCGCCTGAACACACAGAAAACTTTCAGTATCAACCAACCTCATCTCCAAACTGAAGAAATGATCCACTACTTTAAAATCAGCTCAGGAATCTTCAGACAGACTGATTCAGACATGAGTGGTTTCACAGATTAAAAACACGTTTAATCTCACCAGTCGTGATTCTGTGGTTTTACCATTAAATGTCATTAGATTACTGAGCGTGTAATGAGTCGATTCATTTTGACAGAATTACCCTTCATATTTCAAAACAATTCAAGTAAATGTTGTCAAATGACTGATATAGAAGCCAATTTATGACAGAAAACAGAAAAACAGGCCTTGTTGAAATTTTTATTTCCCATATAGAGGCAAAAATTTGAGATGAAAAGTCAACAACTTGACTTTTAACTTATATCTTTACATTTTTATCTAAGGAAAAAGGCATTATTTTCTTAAACCTTGACTTTTAATCTTTATTTTGACTTTTTATCCCACAGCTACAGCTTTAAATATCAAGATTCTGACTTTCCATCTCAAAATTTAGACTTTCTTTCTAACAATTTCAACTCTTAATCTCATGATTTTGACTTTTTAATACCTAAATTTTGACTTTGTCTCAAATTTTAACTTTTTTTCCCCCCTAAAACTTGACTATTATCTCACAATTACACTTTGAATGTCAAAATTTTTATTTTTATCTCAAATTTTCCAACACTTCAACCGTCTAATTTTTTTGTCTTACATCCAACAATCTCAACTTTTTATCTCATGATTTTGACTTTTTAATCTCAAAAGATTGACTTTTTTTTCTAATGATCGGATTATTTTGACTCTTCATCTCAAAATTACAACACTTTTCTTTGAAATTTCCCTCCAAAAGTCTGACCTTTTACTTTTTCAATTTTGTCCTTTTATATAATTTTGACTTTTTTTTCTCAAAGTTTTGATTTTTAATCCCAAGGTTTTCTTACTATGGGTAAAAAAAAAAATCTTATGAAAGCCAGATTTTAATTTTTCTACTGTAGCCTGTGGAGAAAGGATTTCATACTCTGCAGCTATAAAAGTAAAAAATGAAATCAATTTCTTTCTTAATTTAGCCTTTTTGTCTAATCCCAGATTTCTTTCAGGTTTACCAAATAAAATTCTCTTTTGTAAAAAAAAAACTTTTCATGCACATCCTGACTCACCTCAGTCCCTCAGTTTGGTTCAGTGTAACTCAGGAGTTTGTCCTCAGCGTCATCTCATGGAGGAACCAGAAGTGACTGATGGTATGTGAACATGCGTCCCACTTAAAGGGCCCCCTAACTTCAGACCCCCCCCACACACATTTAACATCTAATAATGGGCGGCTGTGTTTGATGTCACCTTATCTCTCACCTAACAATGGTCTCTAAAGGTACCACTGTTAGTCATTGTTGCAGGTACTTCCCTTTAACAGGCAGTAATGCAATGAGATTCATGTTTATTGCAGTTTTAGCTCCTGTGTTCCTTCTATAACAACTATTTATCACTTTAAAGAGAGACCCGGTTTTTGGAAACTCTCATCTTAAGTTTTATGTTACTTGAAAAAGCTGTATGATTTAATTTTTGGTGCTGCAACAAATAAGCAGAATAACTCCAACAGGGGGAGCCACAACCCTACACGGCTCATGTTGTTGACATTAAATGAGAAAAAAAATACAGAAAAACAACGCAGCAGTTTCAGAATCAGAAATTCTTTATTGATTTCAAAAGGGAAATTGCTTTTTAGTGACAGCTACTCCCATTCAAAAACTGTTACAATATAGGAAGAGTATGAAAACAGGAATAAGTGTCGTATAAAAATTGATTCACAAGGCATAAAATGATAAGTATGTAGACTCAACTAAGAGATATATGGTACATAAATTATGGAAAGTTATAACATGAATGGTGGTTTTTTACACCTCAAACCTCTGTGAATCTACCTTTCTAACCTTTCTACATTCAAAACCCTCATCAAAACACATCTTTTTAAAACTGCTTTTAATGTCTAACTGCTCTGAAACGTTTCCCGTAGTTTTGTTTTGTCTTGTTTTTATTATACGTCTTATTATTGTGCTGCTTTGCTTGATGTTTTTATCCTCTGTGAAGCTTATTTGAGTGTTCAGAAAAGCACCTTATAGACAAAATGTACTATTATTATCATCATTATTATTATATCTGCAGTTCTTCTGAGGTTTTTAAGTGGGAAATAAAACTATATATAGAAGAGAAAATGGATGTTTAGCCCCTGTGTGCCCTGCTTCAGTTTATTTTGTTTTAATAACTCCACCCTAATGACATGAAAGATAAATCAACTGACTGCTGTGATGAATATTCTTTTGCATATTCGTGTAAATAAGTTGATGCTGTTATAATTTTAGGTGTGCAATGAATTCATTTTCCAGCACACTTTGATTTACTTTGAGGGAAATTAAGTAAAAAGAGTTTTATTGGATTAACACAGTGACACACCAGAGGCATGGATTAAATCTTTGTGATTTTTTTTTTTTTTTAATGCAACAATTCTTCCTTGAAATCGAGCATGAAAATGTAGCTACCTCGAGACTTTTACTCCCCATAGTTTAAACTCTCTGAAGTGAAAGCTGTGTGATTAGGGGACAGAGAAACAAACCAGCAGGACGTTTAGTAACAACAGAGACAGCGAGATAACAGAGACAATGCTCTTCTGTGCAGAGAATCAACAAATGTGTCAGTGATATGTGCGAGAAAAAACTGTTTTTGTTCTGTGAGCAAAGTAGTGTGTGAATGCGAGCGGTTTGAGTTGGGTTTTTTTTCATGTTTGGTCAAATTTACCCAAATTTACTCAAAAGCAGGTGATGGAGCTTCCTGTTCGTGTTGTTTGGGTTTGTTGTGGCTTTGGTTCGTGCAGGTGTGAAGAAGGAAATTGTGAATTCAAAGTTGACCTGGTTGACGCAAATTAAGTGTTTGTGTACTGGTGTGTGTGTTCACAGCTCGTTGTAGTGCATACAGAGGACAGTCAGAGATGGTGTGAGTGAGTTTCTGTGCTAATGATTCATCTCCTTATCATCAGAGTCCTTTACGAGCCATCAGGAACCAACAGCAGGAGTCTTTATCAGCCTGTAAGTCCCAAACTTGTAAGGACTCTCAGTGTCTGAATGTGTTCTATTATCTCTCATTTCAAAACAAAGCTTCCCCACAAATTTACCTCATGCACAGGGGCGGATCTACTGGGGGGGCGTAGGGTGGCAGCTGCCCCCCCTAAAACAAATCCTCGCCATCCCTGTTGCCACTCTAGTTATAAAGATTTAATTCAAAGAAAAGTTAAACCTCAACAGACACATGTATGAATTAATAACTGCAGTGAATGAGGTGACGTGACATGACGACCCCCCCATCTCCTGCATCTGCCCCCCCACGGCAGTTTCACTTGAACACAGCAGCGTGAAGAGACAGAGAGTTTTGAATAACACGGTTAGACTGAATGAAAAATAATAAACCATCTGTCAAGAAATGGAAAAACCATGAAGATCTAGAAAAGTTGTGAGATTGAGTTTAACCCTGTGGTGCATCGTGGTCGCTACAGTGGACACCTATTTAAAAGTTATCTACTCCTAAATTTTGGTTCATGTGGTGGAAATTCATATGTCTGTGTCAGGATATTTTTATTCTTCTTAGGGCCTGAAAAGATGTTTTCAATTATTTTTCCAAATATATTTATATTTTTAAAGAAGTTTTAGCCAAACATTTGAGGGCAAAACAGCATAATAACCATAAATTATTCAGTGTTAAAATGGATGAAAGAGAGTTAAAATGCTTCGCAAAGCATTAAAAAAAATCACTCATGACATTACCAAAAAAAAGAAACTAAGTCAAACAAAGAAAATGTGTCATATTCACATTAAGTTCACACTGTTTTAAGTTGAATACTTAGTTACAAATGAGAAATACGTCAAAATTTTGAGCTTAAAAGTCAAAATTTTGAGATAAAAAGTCAAACTCTTGAGATAAATTCTCAAAATCAACGGGCAAAAGTTGACATTTTCAATATCTCAAAAAATTTTAAGGACAAAAGGAAGAAATCTCAACAAGGCCAGCTTTTCATTTTGATATCTTTAACTGGGAGAAATTGGCTCAATACATTATTTATGTTACTATTATTCAAATTTTTCACTTCAAATAGAGAATATGAACACCACTTAACAATCCCCCCATAAATATTTTTCTAGATCCCCCTCTGCATATACACTAACCAACACACACAGGCAGGGAATTAAGTTTTAATACAAATGCACACAGTGATAATGGTGTTCTGAAAATCTCAAGACTGTTGGGAAAGTAAATCCCACAAAAAAATTTGGGGGTTCATAAAACTGAGGTTACTCACAAACAACAGATGAATAAATGATTCCAGCAAAAATCACATTTTCTCAGATGTTAAACGTTCACTCTTGGACTTTACTTTTCCACACCACAAGATAAACCAGCACTGGGATGAGACAGACGGGGATGAGGGTGAGAGTGATGACCAGTTCCTGAGGAGCATCCACCAGAGGAAGCTCGTAGGAGCAGTTGTGGAAGTAGGTTGAGTGGATTTCAATGAAGAAGTCCTGAATGTTGGAATTTGGGTAATAACAGCCCAGAATACCAGACACATACTCCAGGCACTCTGCCATGGCATTGTACGGCCTGGAAAAAAAAACACAAATAAACAGAAAATAAGTTATAAGTGATATTGGCAGCCAGGAGATTATTCTACCACTGGAAAATTGTTAAAAAGCAGAAATAACCAAACATTGAACTTTTGATCAATGACAGAAATGTAATCTTGTTCTTAAACAACTGCAGAAATAAGATAGTGGTAGCAGCAGATGTGTTCTTCTATATTTTTTATTAATTTTAACTGGCTATTAAAATTATATACTGGCTAGTGCAGGCTGTTAGCCAGTTAACTGGTCAACCTGTAAAATAAATATTATAAAAGTCAGTATTTGTCATGGTAGTTTTGCAACACTGATAAAGTCACCCTGTAGTTTGTGCTTTTATGCATTTGCATGAACTGGCTGATTCTTCAGATCACAAGAACAAAGGAAAATTCAGGATATGACTCCAAAAGTGTAAAACAAAATAAAAAAATAAAAAGAAGAGAAAAAGAAAATCATATAAAATCAAAGCCAAAAATAAATAAACAAAATATTATCATTATTTCTATTGCAAAAGTCCCCATTTAAAACATAGAACATTTTCCAAATCGGTGAAACAGCGCCCCCTCTGAGTTTATTTATTTAACGTAGTGGCCAGAAGAGGTACTGCATCCGTAAACTGGTGTTCGCGGTGTCAGGTAACGGAAAATCGTGTAAAGTTTACTTCAAGATATCAAACGTTAATTGTGATTTTAAGTCAGTGGGACGCAGTGAATTTTCATAAGCGGAAAGGTGATTCGATTTTTCTTTCTTTGTCCGAGGGGACTTTGTTAATTTCTTGTTGCTTGTGTTGTAGTTGACGGTTATCGGTATTTTTTCAGGGATGAAGGAAAGGGAGGATTTTTCGACGACAAACATCGGCTGTGGCATCTTCACCCACAATATAGAAGTTGAAAAGAAGCTACGACGTCAAACAATGTAAGTAAAAGACAGTTTTTTGTCAGTTTTCATGACTTGTTTTGTAACGGAAGCGTCAATCGTGCAACTGTGCATCTGCGCATGTGCAGTTCAAACCGTTAGTCACTTCTCCATCAAGGGAAAAACATTTCCGCTGAAATATTGAACAAAGGTTTTTAAAAAGAGGGTCACACGCTTTCATTTCGTTTAAGTCTTGTCATAGACGTGATTTTAGATCCAATCGATACTATCTGCTACTGTTTTGCAATAAATTGGCATTTGCAGCAATTCAGACTGCTTTACGAGAGCTAGCTTGCACCATGGAAACAATCGGCTTGACGTCATAAATGGGGGCGGGGCGTCTCATGGGGAAAAACAATCCTTCAATCTGATAATAATGACAATAACAGCAACAACAACAATAATCATAACCAAATGTAAAGCTGCTGTTTGTTTGCATATGTTAATAAAAACTGAAAAAAATCAAAAGGACAAAAAATTGATTAATTATCAAAGTGGTAACATCAAAAACTGGAATTAAAATTGGTAGTTAAAAGATGACCCGCACTTCTTGCTGCTGCAATTAATTCTCAGTGAATTCATCTCTGTAACTGCACTTGATCAGTTTGTAAGTCTCATCAGGGAAATGAAAGCTTGTCAAACTATGAACTAAAGAAGAATACCAGAGAAACAAAGTGGAAAAAGGTGGGGGAAAAAGGTTTTTTCAGTCTATAGACTGTCAGACGTCCTTACCCAATGATTTCATCCAGGTCACACCAGTTTTCTGTGCTGATTGACATCATCCCTTTTTGGAAATCTGCTCCACAGTACATATGGCTGAAGTATACCAGCTCCTCCTGAGGGCATTGTTTGTGTAAAACCTTATTTTCCTGGTCCTGAAATTCCTCTGCAAAGTCAGGACAAAAACACTCAATTTACTGGTCTTTGATATCAGCGTGTTTGCTGTGGAACATTTAATTAATATCCTTGATGCTTAGGGTTGCTTCATATCATCTGAATTGTCTTTCAGTTTTCATAAACATTTGATTTTAGTTTGCACTGTTGAAAAGAGGCAAAAGCAGCAAAGAGTACACTGCAAAAACTGAAATCTAAGCAAGTCATTATGTGTTTTTTTTTTTTTATGTGTTTTTGTTATTTTTTTGGCCTTTATTGGATAGAGGAGGACAGTGGATAGCGTCAGAAAGGGGAGAGAGTGGGGAGTGACATGCAGGAAATGGGCCACAGGTCAGATTCGAACCCGGGCCGCCCGCTCGAGGGCAAGCCTCCAGGCGCAGCCATATCCACAAGGCCATCTGTGCCCCCATGTCTTATTTTTAGTAAAAATTTCTTTTACTATTCTTGATTTGAGCCACATTTACTAGACAAGGTCATAAAAATGTCTCATTTCAAGTTTTTTAAAGACAAAAATGAGGCATCAATTGCTTGTAACAAGTCAAAAAAAATCTGCCAATGGGATAAGATAAAAGATTCTTGTTTTAAGACATCTTTCTCATTTCAAGAAACTTCCCGAGCCAATTCGTCTTATCCCACTGGCAGATTTTTTTGACTTGTTACAAGCAATTTACACCTCATTTTTGTCTTAAAAAAACTTGAAATAAGACATTTTTATGACCTGGTCTGGTGAATGTGGCTCAAATTAAGAATAATAAGACAATTTTTACAACAAATAAGACATAATGACTTGCTTAGATTTCCGTTTGTGCAGTTTAGCAATAAAACTTGCAAAATGAATAAAGATTTTGGGAAAGATAATCAGTAGATAGATAGATTATTTCAGTTCAGGCCTATTCTAAACCCAAAAGTGATGAAGATGAGAGTTTTCCTCCCAAATATTTACCTTCATCCTCTGTGATCACAGGAACAGTGTGGTTCTGCAGTTCGTCTTCAATACGATGCTTCTCATCTTCGTACAAACTGTGTGTGAGATTTCCCAGCGTCACAGTACCTGTGGACCATTAACTGTTTATTATATTGAGCTGCAAAGGTGGGTTGAGTAGCCAAAAATTGTACTCAAGTAAAATTACTGTTGCTTTATAATAATATAACTCAAGTTAAAGTAAAAAGCAGTCCTCCAAATAATTGCTTGGGTAAGAGTAAGTAAGTGTTTAGTGAAAAAACTACTTGAGTGCTGAGTAACTAGTGAGTAACCTCTGATTTTTTATTTCTTTTAAATCAGAGCATGAATGTCAAATGGATAAAAATACAGAATAGGATTATTCTATTCAGATATTACCGAACAATTAAGCTTCTGTCAGTGTTCTTTCTGTCATACTTCACATATTTTAGTGACTCTGCTTCAGTGCTGGGATTTTGTGTGTGGTCATGTGACTGCTTTGATTGATTGGTGAAATGGAGTCAAACGTCTGTAGTGATGACGCTGAATTGGTGAAACAGTCATGTGACAGCGCCCAAGGCAGAAGTTTTCTGGACAAACCAAAACAAAAAAGTCGTGCAAGTAGTAATAGATAAAAGTAAAAGTAGCGAACAGAGTTTAACTCAATGTAACAGAGTAAAAGTAGAGTTTCTTCTTCACAAAAATACTCAAATAGTGCAAAAAAATGTCATTTTGGAATATCTAAGTGAATGTAAGGGAGTAAATGTAGCTCGTAACAACCCATCACTGTTGAGCTGAACAGTTTGTGGTTATGCAGAATAAATTTTTCTTTTTTTTCCTCACCAAGGAAGTGTAAAAGTGTATCTTACTGTAGTCTGCAGTAGATGTGAGGAAAGTTTGGTTCTCCTGGATTCTGCTCAGCTCTCCCTCTGTCGTGTTTGCTGTTTGTGCATCCAGGACACCTTTAGACACAGATTCAGTGAGTTAAATTAACATTACATTAACAAGTATGTGTTAAAGACTCTCACAGCAGCAGCAGTTTGTTTGCTTAGATTGAAATGCCCTCTGTCCCCCAGCAGCGCCACTCAGGGAGAACAATGGGCACTTTTGGAAACATGCAGCAAACCCAGAAAACAGGAAATTCTTCCAGAGTAAACCATCAGTGACCTAAAAACTTCTTTGGAAATGACTCCTAAGTGTAAATCTAGGTGACACGTACCGAGGATGAGAGCAGGGACGAGCAGGTTCAGGATCATGGTGCAAAGCGAGGAAGGCATCAGCTGCAACCTTAGAGGCCGCTCTCTGACCTGAGGTGCCATTATGAGGCTGAGAGTCCGAGAGCAGAGAGTGTGAAGGAAGAAGCCCTGCCCTCCTTATCTCAGCACTGATGACTGTATGATGGGTGTGTGTGAGAGTGTGCGTGAGTGTTTTCGTGTTCCTAGTGTGCAGAAATGTGCCTCCCAAACTCTGCCAGAGTTGAAAAGTTTACCATGGATTTATAGAGTGACCGTTAATCAGGGCCCATTTCAACCAATTTATATTGTTTTTCCTTTAGCCTTTATTATTAGACACGGACGTAGCTTCAGATATTGTCAAATTGGATATTCTGATCCAAACGAGGGCTGGGCAATCACTCACAAATTAGATTGAATCACAATTTATCCAGTTTCAATATTCTAATCACAGATAGTGTAATATTTCTATAACCTGAAATGTGTCAAAATATCAGATAGAGTTTTTGCAGCTGATGTTTTCTGCTCTTCACCAGTTACTCAACCCTGCTCAATTAAAGGGACAAACACTTAAAAACTGCCTTTACATAAGAAATAATATAAGTGGTGAAAAGATGCAAAAACAGCAAAGAGTAGCAATAAAACTGGGTTTGAGGTGGTAAAAATTTCCAAAAAGCCACAAAAATTGGCATTAGCATTGGGTTAAAAACTGGAAATACTCACAAAGTAGCAAAAAAATGGTCCAAAAGTGACAAAAATGGCCAAAAAAACAACAAGAATTTGCAAGAAAATTTTTGGCGAAAACTCAAAACAACCAGAAAGTGGCAGAAATGTTGAAAAAAGAGACGAAAACAGTGAAAAGCGGTGAAAATGGACTAAGTCTACAAAATATCAGTATAATATCTATATTTCATATCTTAAAATTATATATATTTTTTGAAAATTAAGACTCATTTTTGAGCCAAGCTGGAAGTAAAATCCAGTTTTAGTGACTTTCATTGTGACATTAGTTCAAGTGACTTGATGCACTTTATGTTTTAAAGTTAAGTATGTAACAGTGTATTTGACTTATTTCAGAAACAGTAAATGGAAAAGTTGTTTTAAATCAAATAGTTGTGACTTAATTTGTCCTTTCAAATTTGAGTAATATTGTGTGATTGACATAAACGTGATCTGGAGTTTTTTCTTAGTTAACTGTAAAATATCACAATGTATCACAATATTGAAAGATCGTGACACTGATATCAGTATCTTGATGCATATTGTATCGTGAGGTTCTTGCCAATACCCACCTCTAATTTTTGATAAGTGAGTTATGTGTGTTTTATTTTTCTTTGCAAAGATTAAACAGATTTGGAACATTAAAAAAAATCAGCCTCCCTGTCCGCCTCAGCATTTGATCAATCTTTTTTTTAATAAGAAATACTCACAGAAGCACCACCAATAGTCCCAAACATGTAATAATGATATATATGGGTCAATGACAAAAAGAGGGTCTAAAAACTTATTTTTAAAAAGTTATTTGAAAATGGATAAAAACATATTTCTGAGTGAGAAATTATGTTTTCCAACAGATTTCAGTTGTTGACCAACATTGCAAAGATTTTAGGTTCATTTTTTTTTAGTATTTTTAATTTGAGCACCCAAAAATGTCAGGTGGTGCAACCAAATATATAAAAATATATTTATATGTTCCTGTTATTTTTTCTGTGTGAAATTATTGGCAAGTATCTCTCAAGTGTCTGTAGTGACTCATACATTTTCATTTGTGTGTTTCATTTCTTTTATTTGTGAATAAGATAAATAATTTGATGTTAAAATAACATTTCACATTATTACATTGGTTGTACCACCTGACATGGAAATTGTTCCAGTCACCAATGAAGTGAAAAAAACCTTTTTTATCAGTATTTCAGAGAAATCTACAAACTTTTCCACTTGGTCACAAATGTCATTTGGGCTCCTCTGGCTGATGCAGTTTCCTGTTTCCTGTTTTATTCTCTTCACTTTAAAATAAAAGTCTAATGTTACGGTTGCACCACCCTGACATTTGACAAGGTGAAAATTACGGGACAAAAGTTTTTACATTTCTCAACAGCTTTAAAATTCTTTTTATTTGCAAAGAATGTTTTATTTAAAAAGGTTCAAGCATAAAATAATGCCACTGTATTTTTAATTTCCATTTACAATAACTGACATTCAATTTTTAGAGTTTAATTACTGTGGATACTTGTCAGGACGGTTTCACCACCTGACATTTTGGGGGTTTGAGGTACCAAAACACAAAAAACATGTTTTATTTTAATAGTTTAAAGATGTGTTCAAATAACACAGGTTTCATAGAATAAAGAAATACATGTGATGAAATACTCAATTCATGATGGAAGGAAATATTGCACTCGGACACAAAAAAAGGGACGTCACGTCATTGACCCGAATACATCTTTGTTGAATGCTGTCAAACATAATATTCTGTAAATCTGATGTCATAAGGCAAATTTTTCCATGTGTATAAGCAGGAGTGTTTAAACTAGAATAAAAAAGTAAAGGGAGTGCTGGTATGTCCTCTTACTCTCCTCAGGGTCTCCTAACATAAACATGTCATTAAGCACAATACTGCACTGATACGTCTTTTTAAAAGTGGAGGCACTGTCCTGATGTGGTGAGGAAAGGGAGTCAGTTTCCTGCTCTTCCTCAGATAATTGGTGAAAACGCTCTTAGGGGATTTCCTCCTCTGCAGCAGGGAATGCTGGGCAGAGACAGACGGGAGGAATCAGGAAGCTGCTGCTGCGTGAAACTTCGCCCAAACGTCCACACGTTAAGAAAGCCGATGCCAAGAGAGTGAGAACTGATGTGTTTAGATACAAAGACTGAATACACTCTGGATATTCTTTTTTTACATTAACATTATTTTGAGGTAAAAAACGCTTCAACACATGAGCGCCCATGTGTCCAAAACACACACATTACATGTAACAGCAACAGTTTCCTGTGCTTTGTGGTTTTCAGTGGTGCAGGATGTCTCAGCTTTTCAAATGGCCACTGTCTGCTCTTCAGCTCACACTCACAGGAAGCTGTTGAGGTTTTTAAGACGGCTGCATGTTTGAAGAGCTTCACCGTTGGAATCCAGAAATGCAAACCGAAACCAAAGTGGATGTAGATCAAAAATACAGCACTGATAAAGTGATAAATACAATTCAAACCTCATTGTTTTCTTTAGAAATCAGGTCTTCAGATCTTATGATTGGAAAACTGCACACAGTATTTGTATGCATATCAAACATTGTGCAATAAACTAATTATTTAACTATAAAAATCTCTTATCAACACACAAGTGAAGCACATTTAAGGGCTCACTGAGGTTGCATAAAAAAACTGTAACATAAAGCTCTTCATAAAGTGTGTTTTTGTGCATCATCTTGCAAATCAGAAAGAAACTTCTGTTGAAATGACTGGCATTTAAAAACCATTTATACAATTCAAAAACTGAAAAATGAGTGTAATCATCAGATTTTCAAGTTTTAGATGGTACCTGAACAATTTACAAGTGATGGTAGCAACATGTCTAAACTCGGCAATAAAATTAAGAGTTTCATCAACAAAGCTTTGATTCCTCTTTGAAAATTTGCAGGAGATAAATTGTTTTATTCTACGCTTCTTATTGCTGTCATCAAGCCCTGAATGATAGACATACACACTGTATTTGTGCTTCAAAAATAATTTGAATTTTGCATCCAACGCCTAATTCTGATGATTTATAGCATTTAAATGTTGTTACACTTCATGAAGCCATAATGGAGTTTCACCAGTTTATAGACACAGTTTTCCTGAATCTATAAAGGTGCAGGACTTCACTTCGTAGAGAAGCAAGAAAACCAGAAACTGATTGGGATTCAGAGGGTTAATAAGGATCAGTATATAACTTTTGTTTATTGTTAAGCAACATGAAAACGAAAGCTCTCTTAAAAAGTTAACCAGGTTATCGAAGTGGGCACAGGTTAGCCTCTAAAAGCTCACAGCAAAACTGAAATCTAAACAAGTCATAATGTCTTGTTTGTAGTAAAATTGTCTTCTTTTTTATTATTTGAGCCACACTTATAGTAAAGGTCATAAAAAAAATTATTTCGAGTTTTTCAGAGACAAAAATGACGTAGGAATTGTTTGTAATAAGTAAAAAAAACTGTCAGTGGGATAAAAAAAATGTCTTAACACAAGAAACTTTTTTTCTGATCCCATTGGCAGATTTTTTTGACTTGTTACAAGCAATTCAGACCTCATTTTTGTCTTTAAATAACTTGAAATCAGATATTTCCTGGACTTACCAATAGAGCAGTGGTTCCCAAAGTGGGGGTCGGGACCCTTTGGGGGGTCGCGAGACATTGATAGGGGGTCGTGGAATGTGTCCCAAAATCGAAAACTATGAACGATTCCACATTTTATCCATTATTGTAAGAATAAAAGCAAAAATTAGGGCTTAAAGATAATATTAAATTATGCAAACAGAAAATGTTTTATCTGCTTTTCACATTTTTTTGTTGAAGTTTGATGCAGTGAACACAGTAAAGAGCACATTAGTCGGTTAATTTCCTACTGATCAGTTAAATTAAGTATCCTCAGGGGTTTTTTGTTTGTTTTTGTCTATTTTTGAATTGGCCTATTAGTGTCGTACCACAGCAGGGGGTCGCCAGTCTCTGAAGCTGCCATTTTGGGGGTCACAGGCTGAAAAGTTTGCGAACCCCTGCAATAGAGTGTAGCTCATATCGAGAATAATAAGACAAATTTTACTCAAAACAAGACATAATGACTTGCTTAGGTTTCAGTTTTTGCTGTGAAGTCACTTAAAAATCAAATGGTGATGCATGAACTGAGGTTTGAGTTCTTCTGGATGTTTTTAGCTGTTAAATGAACAACAGCAAATAATCTGAGAAACTACGTGTAACTGCTTTTACGTGCATTCATAGTTGAAAGTTGCATATTCTTTCTTGTATCTCACAGGTTTGGAGAGATCACAGCTGATCTTCACAGCAGACGAGACTCTGCAGAGCAGGATTTCAGCTCGGCCTCTTTGAAGACTGTTACAGCTGATGCAATAAAGTGAGTGACAGAATACAATTTTTCTCTACAATCTCTCTCTCTCTCTCTCTTTATTTTTAATCTCTGATATGAAAACACATCTCACCGACTGGTTTTTGTTCAAGAAAGTTTGCAAGAAAAGAAAAACAGACAGAATGAGTCAGAACACGAGAAACAGAACAGCTTTAACACATCACTACCTACTCGATTTTGCCACATCAAACAAACCTCTGCAGACAAATATCCTACAAAACTCACAGCAGACCAAAAAACCCCCCTAGAGCTACAAACACTGCAAGAGAAACTGAATAAATTTGACTTATTCATACTAACAGGAAACCCACTACGTCTGACATCCCATTCTTTATATTGTAAACAAATCACACAGGGTAAAGAAAAGTAAAGAAAATACCGATTTGAGTTTTAACATTTGTTATTTTTGTCTTCCTGTAACTTGAAACTTAACTGTGAAAGAATTCAGTTCTTGAAATTATTTTATTTGACTTCAGGGATTTTGGAAAAACTTCAACAGCTCAGAGTTTTTAAAGAATTATCTTTTATTGGTTTATATCTTTGGCACTGATCTTGGCACTTTCAGGGTCAGTGTTTCAGTTCTGCTGGACTGAAATATAAACAAATAGTGAAGCAGGTTTCAGTCCGCCCTCCGGTGGCTAAAAGGAGCAGCTGGTGAGCTGTTTCTTGACCTGAAAGTGCGTTTTTAATCTATTTTCACGATCTCTCTTTTCACACTTTCAGCCTTTTGTGTTTCAGGAACTCACTCACTCACAGACAACGAGAAAAATTTACAAAGCCTGCTGAAAAAACCCACAAATAGAAAGAGTCATGATAAAGTTATTCAACCAAAGAGCTTCATGAAAATTCAGATTTTAAAAGGCTTGGCTGTAAAAAATATTAAAACACCTCATGGAAACATCAAAACCACACAATACAGCACAACACAAGGCTACTAACAATATGTCTCATATGAACTTCACATGTTTCTTAATATGTCAGAAATTAAGTGGCTTTATTTTGCAAGACTTATTTATCTTGAGTGATTTTTTTGTTGTGAGTACGGCTGGGTATTTAATTGCAAATTAGATTAAAGTGCAATATTTTCATCCCAGACAGTGCAATATTTCTTTAACCTGTGTCAGAATAATAGATAAACTTAGCAATGTTTTATTCTCTACACCAGTGTTACTCAACTCGCAAAACAAACATTCTAAGTGATGAAAATGGCAAAAAATTACAAGAAGCCGCAATAAAAATAAATTCAAGGAGGCAAAAAAAATGATCAAGAAGCTGCAAAAATTGGAATAAAATTGGGAGAAATACTTAGAAAGTAGCAAAAATGGTCCAAAAGGGGTGAATAAAGAGTGAAAAGTGACTAAAATGTCCAAAAACCAACAAAAATGGGAAAGGAAATTCTGAGAAAACTTGGAAAAAGGTATCAGCAATAGCGAAAAAAGTGGCAAAAATATAGCGAAAAGTGGTAAAAATAGTCAAAAGCAACAAATATGGCAAGAAAGTTTGGATAAAACTAATAGAATAGTCAGAAGGTAGCAACAAATGGTCCAAAAGTGGTGAGGAAAAAAATGAAAATCAACTAGAATGGGCAAAAAGTGGCCAAAAGAAATGTCATGGGTTGTCGTTTTGCCGTAATTAATGTGAATGTTCATTGTCAATAATGTTTGTTTTAAAGCCAATAGAATGGAGGACCTAGAAATAACTGCACAAATAAATCGCAATCGCAAAATGGGGAAAAATAATTGCAATTGGATTATTCTTGCAAATTGTTCAGCCCTAGTTGTGAGTTTGCTCAAACTTTATTACACAAAGTAAGAGTAACCCAAAGAGCATTAGACGTAAAGAACATGCACATAAAACACTACGTGTATAACAGAGTGTGAAGTACATCAGTGTTAAATACAAAGACAGCCATGCTTAAATAACAAACGCTGTATGGGTCAATGACGTGACGTCCCCTTTTTTGTGTCCGAGTGTAATATTTCCTTCCATCATGAATTGAGTATTTCATCACATTTATTTCTTTATTCTATGAAACCTGTGTTATTTGAACACATCTTTAAACTATTAAAATATAACATGTTTTTTTGTGTTTTGGTTCCTCAAACCCCCAAAATGTCAGGTGGTGCAACCGTCCTGACAAGTATCCACAGTAATTAAACTCTAAAAATTGAATATCAGTTCTTGTAAATGGAAATTAAAAATACATTACATACATTATTTTATGCTTGAACCTTTTTAGATAAAACATTCTTTGNGTAGATTTCTCTGAAATACTGATAAAAAAGGTTTTTTCACTTCATTGGTGACTGGAACAATTTCCATGTCAGGTGGTACAACCAATGTAATAATGTGAAATGTTATTTTAACATCAAATTATTTATCTTATTCACAAATAAAAGAAATGAAACACACAAAATGAAAATGTATGAGTCACTACAGAAACTTGAGAGATACTTGCCAATAATTTCACACAGAAAAAATAACAGGAACATATAAATATATTTTCATATATTTGGTTGCACCACCTGACATTTTTGGGGTCTCAAATTAAAAATACTAAAAAACTATAAACCTAAAATCTTTGAAATGTTGGTCAACTCCTGAAATCTGTTAGAAAACATAATTCTCCTCTCAGAAATATGTTTTTATCCATTTTCAAATAACTTTTTAAAAATACGTTTTTAGACCCTCTTTTTGTCATTGACCCGTTTGTATTTTCACAGTTGCATCGTTTTTTTTATTCAGAGATCGCTCCACAGATCTGACACAGACCCGTGTTGTCGTGATCATGATCTTTTCTGCTGATGAAAAAACTCAAACACTAAAACCTCTTCCGCCAGACTGTCACAACAAAAACACAAAATATTTCTCCAATCCTCTTTATTTACCGTCCACATTACCAAAATGCTGCACAGTAGAATCAAATGAGTCACAAAGACTGCAGAGGCTAAAAAAAAATATATATAAAGGAAAAAAGGAAAGTCATAAAGAACATCTATAAAACTACTGAAACAGAATGAAAACACATAAAAAGAAATAAGAGCCATAAAGAGCGGTGAGGACCATGAGAGGCATAAAAGGATGGCGATCACTTATCTCATGCTGAATTAAAACAGCTTTTTAAACACAGACTTTACATTTCTGCTATGATTAAAACTTTTATGATTCATAAGTGATCTGAAAAATGTTTGATCGAAACATCTGATGCTTTCACGCTGTGTTCTGCTGTTCATTACAATAAAATCAGGTACAAAACAGAAAAATATCAGGAGTTAGGCAAACAACACATTTTTAAATCCCTTTTCCTGAGTGGTTGCATGACCAGAAGTGCATTATTTTGTTTTATCAAAACAGTTTTTAAATTGCAAAGCACACAAACGAAACTTTCTCCTTATTTTTCTGAATCATTTTGCAGGTAGGAGGTTTTATGTTTTGTCCGTCAGTATCTGTTTTTATTAGTCTCCTCTGTCTGATTCACTCCCTCCCTTATCTTTTGTCAGTTAATTATTGTTTTTGATTGTATTTTTTAACCCTTTTGTAAGGCTGTATTCTAACTTTTGTATTTATTTCATATCATAAGGTGTCTTTAAGTGTCCTGAGTGAAAGGAGCCATTCAAATAAATATATTATTATAAGTCGTAGTAATAAAAATAGATGTAACAATTTACAGTTCATACTTAATGAGGTGTCCATGCGTCGTAAAATAAATCTCAAATTCATGTTTATTTCACACACTTTGCTCTTTTAAAACATAAAAAAACAAAAAATTTACAGATTCAGCAAAAAAAAAGAATCTGCTGCTTTATTTTTGTTAAAAAAAAACCAAAGATGTGCAAAATTTGCCTCTTTTAACTTCTACTTCAAAAAGTAATTAATAAAACACAATTAAAGCAAACTCATTAGCAAGACTTTTAAACGGTTTGATGGAAGTTGGTGACGTAGATATGCTTGTTTAACCCTTTAAAACCCAGAGTTGTAATATTACAACATCAGATTTCAGATATTTGAGTATCCGAAAAATAAAAACCAGGTCATTAGGTCTTATTTTGTATGTTTGAATCTCTGTTGGATGATAAATGTGTTTATATTTCTGACCGCAAACTCACACAACTTGCAAACTTTTCTTCTAAATTTGGGTCTTACAGGAAAAAGTCAAAACAAACCTGCAACAAAGCAACAAAAGTGTAGAAAAATCTGTAGACTTCTAAAAAGAAAGATCAGAAAATGTAAATTAAATTTTGTTTGAGGGCACAGGAAGATACAATCCTGATCCCTGCAGCTTATAGAAACTTTTACTGTGAAAAAACTGTAAAAGGATGTTAAAAAATGAGTATTTCCTGGTTATAAAAGCTTCATTTGATGGGTTAGATCCCCCATTTAGAAGAAGAAGATGAAGAAGAAAAGTGTGTAAGATTTGGTCTCACGGGCTGATAAGGCTGATAAGTTGAGTAGCAGGTTGATACTTTCACATCAACTAGAATAACCACACTCACAAACAAGTGAACCACAGCGCCGATAACTACTTGTCAACAACTCAGCAACTCGACAAACAGTTCCCAGAAAAAAAAAACCTTCACCTCTGTTACTCTGTCTCATGGTCTGGCACTAACACTTGGGGCAAACATTGTGGTTTAACCTGCAGATGACATATTTGTACTGTCATTATTTCAATTCAGTCTGTTGTAACATTATAATTATAACTCACAAATCTCTAATAAATCTAGAATGCATCACCTCAGACTTTCTCAGGAGTAAAAAATCAAAATCAAGAACACTGTCCAGTTTCACTTTTCGAAGTAGTCGTCTCATGAGTAATTTCATTTTTCACTTGTTTCTACTTAAATCAGGAAAGCGAACATAGTCGTACTGTGGCTGAATCATTCCTCAACCGTTATTCATCACATGTAACACTCAAGATGTTTCACATGCTTCATAACTAAAGATCTCTAAAGCTTGAAATCTCCCTTGTGTCATATTTTAGCTGAGGAAAACTGATTTTTGGTTTCATACGTGCAAATTCAAGTCAGAGATGCTGATAATGATATTTGAGTGACAGTTAAACAAATTTAAATAAATATACCTAAAAACTTAGACTTTTGTAGCCATGTTCCTGGGACTCTCCGTGTAGCTGATGACCCTTTTATGGCCGAATCTCTCGATCGTGAGCTGGTGGTTTGGCAGACGACACACCCAAGCCGGTGGTATTTCTGCACGTTTGTTCGGCTGCTGAACCCTGATGCTTTCAGCGTGCGCCGTGCATTTTCTCACCTTTTGCTGACCGTGCATTTCAGAGTGTAGTAGAGTAGGGCTGTCTCCATTGATCTTACAAGTGTAATGGATCGTTAGAGGAGTAAACATTATGCAAATTTAGAAAACAGAGAAATTCATACAACTTTCTGCATGAATGACGTGACGTGCAGCGACTCAGAGAGGGAGCGTTGATTGTGGATTTGGACAATCTGACAGTTTGTTTATAGTTATTATCACATAAGGTGCTTTATTTAACACTTTCAGGGTTAAAGGCAGAAGCTTCCAGATCTGAGCTTTGTTCAGCTTTGGATCAGTTTGAATTCAAGTTTGGATCTTCTGCTCACACATCCCATTGTTTATTTCACATCCTCCTTCCCACGCCGTATGATTTCATGAGCTTCTATAAAATTTGAAACAGTCGTAATTTAATGTCACAGTAAACTGTTGCTTAGATTTTGCTTCCCTTCCTGCAGAAATCTCCCCTTTTCTTTTCCTAAGGCGGAACATCTTTAAAAAAAATGCATCATGTTTGTTCTGGAAATGTCTCTAAACTTTACTTATCATTGATTTCTGTCTCTGGAAAAAAAGATTATTCAAGCCTACAAAAATGCAAAACACAGGAGGTGGACAAACTCTGTAAGCCCTGTGTGTTTGCTCAGCCTGTAAACAGATTTAATAGATATCCTTGTAATTTTATTTGATTGTGGAGGGAAACTTAAATGATTGAACCTCTGAGCAGGAGCGTGTTATTAAAAGTCTTGCAAGCGTCACTTGCAAGAAATATTATATTTAAATGTCAATAATTAACAGATATCAACATATTTAAGAGTCAGAAATATTGCAGTGTCATTTTTTTTCTAATATCCTGCAGCCGTAATTATTTTATAAACCAATTTCAATGATGCTTCTTGAAAAATTTCCATTGGTACCATGCAAACATTGTCAGTCAGTTTTTTCAGTGTCTGAGTGAATTCAATGCCCTCGTTTTACTGTTACACTGACTGCGACTATGTTGCATGAGTAGCGTTGGTTCTTCTCTCGAAAGAGGGGAGCAACAAAATCCTGCAGTTTATATTTACATCAGTGACCAATGAAGCTGAACGTTCCATCTTTTTCTATTCATAACCATGACACAACTTAAGGGCTTATTAGAGAAACGTTTTTATGCAGACGCTGCAGTCGTCTTCTGTCTGATGTCGATGTTTTATAATAATAATAATAATAAACTTTATTTGTATAGCACTTTTCAAACGCAAAGTTACAAAGTGCTATACAGGCAAGAAAAGCAACAGTGCTCTGAGAAAAACGGTTCAAGTAAAATCAGTCATCAGAGCAGGCAGGAAAACACAAAACACAAGAAGAGGATCAGCTAAAAATAATGATTAAATATATACAATTGAAACAAACAAGGTAAAAACACATGTGTGAATAAAAGAAAATAAAAGGCCTCAGCTAAAATCAGGGAAGGCTCTCCGATAAAAATATGTTTTAGGAAGTGATTTAAAAGAGGTTACTGACTCAGCAGATCTAATTTCCTCTGGGAGACTGTTCCAGAGCCTTGGCGCACACGCTGAAAAAGCCCTGTCTCCTTTCTCACTCAGCCGAGTCACCAGCACATTTAAAAGACCTTTTCCCGAGGACCTCAGCGGACGCGTCGGCTCATAGCGGGTTAAAAGGTCTAAAATGTAAGGTGGAGCAAGGCCTTGCAGAGCTTTAAAAGTGGTCAGTAAAATCTTAAAATCAATCCTAAAACAAACGGGAAGCCAATGTAAGGAGGATAAAATCGGGGGGATGTGTTTTCCGGTTGATTTCAAAGAGCTCAAAGCTGCGTGCACCGAATTATTTGTTGTATGTAATTATTTAAAATCTCCATCCTTATGTTTTTGTTGGTCTGAAGCAGAGCGATCACCGAGCATTGACACAGCTCCACTGACTCTTAAACACACAGTGGTTGCAGAAATGATAAGAGATTTAAAAAAAAAATGTGCTTGCAGCAACAGTTTTGCCAATCATGATGATGCCCTAACTTTTTTCTGGGTCAGATTTATCGTTGAGATCAGCTGCCCACAGAGTCAGGCTGAGATATATGACAGCATGTGTTTCACGCTCACATCCTGCAGTGACGATTCTGATACAAGGAACAAGGGTACAGCAAGGTCAGCCGCACTGAGCTGGTTTCGTTAGTAGAGAGGGAGGGCTTATTTTTATCAGCCTCAGAGTTGTTTTTCAAGAGTGCCAGCTTCTTAAAATCTGTTTCACAGACTCAGAGACTCAGGAGGACTCAGGACATGCACAACATCTCAAACAGCACAGGTAAGTTCCCCTAAAGGAGGAGTTTCACCTTTTAAAGAGCAAAATGTTTAATTTGTTTGTAGATTGGTAGATTAATTAAGGAAAAAAATGTAAGATAAATGAGTGATGGAAACTTTAAGCAACATTTGAGGAGACCAAAATATGTGAAATGTATTTTGCCATTAAATCAAAAACTAAAAAAAAACAATGACTAAAACTCAACTGAGCATCATTCACAACTATATTATACATTATCATGACTTTTCCTTCATTTAAAATCATTGAACCTGTTTTTTTTTGTCTTAAAAGTGAATTATCTGCAGCATCATGTGTTGTAGTCATTAGTCACAACGAACAACTTTGCATGTGACTGGTATTCACGCATCACTTCATATGTCATACAAGAATTAGGTCAAATTCACCCACACGTTTTCATGTTTGTCTCTACATGTTTATTAATATATCCAACACAAAACCTCTGATTTACAGTTTGAATAATTACATTTTACTCACACTCGATTTGATAGAAATATCTAAATTTTGCAACGTTTATGTTTTCATTTTTCCAGGTTGTAACTGCTCATAACTGGGGGTGCAAATAGCTGGTAACCCTTAGCCCTTCAATAAAAGCAGAAATGAATCTACAATGTAAAGACTTGTGGTCAAAAATTCATCCTGTAAACCGTCTGACTGTCGAAGTTTGAAGCTGTGTTTAAAAATAGCTGGAATTTAAGATATTGCAACACATTTGTTGTAGTCAGTGTGAGTAACATCACAGGGAGAGCACGCTTCATTGTAGATAAAACAGGAATTATGTGAAATAAAGACCTGACAGTAAAAGATTAATCTGCAATCTTACCTTTATATTAAGTTATTTTAATTTCATTTGGTATTAAACTCACAAGAATTACACAGAATATTCTGCTGTAGTAGTTGTGCTAATTACAGCCTAAACTGGTCTCTGCCTTTGAGTTGTTGCACCAGATTTTAGGTAGAAACTTTGATTTAAAGTATTTATAATCACTTTTTAATTAAGCCAAAGTTCTTGGTGCAGCGGTTTCTCATTTAACTCCCTGCCTCTGCCTTTTGCTGCTTGTCAAACTCCCTGTCCTATCTACTACACTTAAATCTAACCTCACGAAAATATACATATATAACAGGAAGGTTTGTCACCAAGAAATCTATATCTTGACTGAATAGTTCAATCATGAATTTGATGGTTTCCTTTAAATACAACGGCTTAGTATTGCATCAGAGTTCACTGCTCTATGAGTTAAACTTGGCTTCAAAACAAAGCTTATAGACTCATTCTGAACAGTTTCGTTTGAGCAAACCACAGCTCATATTATTCTGAAAACAGAAGTGCAGAAATAACGGGGAAATGTTAAATTTTAATCTTTATAAACGTATATGAACTACACTGCAAAAACAGAAATCTAAGCAAGTCATTTTGTCTTATGTGTAGTAAAAATTGTCTTATTGTTCTTAATTTGAGCCACATTCACCAGACCAGGTCATAAAAATGTCTTATTTTAAGTTTTTTTAAGACAAAAATGAGGTGTAAATTGCTTGTAACAAGTCAAAAAAATCTGCCAATGGGATAAGACGAATTTGCCCGGGAAGTTTCTTGAAATTAGAAAGATGTCTTAAAACAAGAATCTTTTATCTTATCCCATTGGCAGATTTTTTTTTTACTTGTTACAAGCAATTGATGCCTTGTTTTTGTCTTTAAAAAACTTGAAATGAGACATTTTTATGACCTTGTCTAGTAAATGTGGCTCAGATCAAGAATAGTAGAAAGTGCAGATCAAGACTTTAACCTACAACCACAAAACCTAACCAGGTTATGGTTAAGTTTTCAGAGCTGAAACTCAACACTAGATCGAGTTGAACTGATGAAAACAACCAGACGTGGTTAAACGCATTTAGGTTAGGATCCTTCATTTTCTTTTCTTGAAGTTATGTTTTTGCGAAGAGTGCAGAGAGTGAGAGAGTGAAGAAGCACAGAAACATGAACCGGGGCTGCCCCCTCGCGGACCACGGCCACCAAATGAAATTAAATATCTGCTGCAAGTTTGAGCTAACGCCTACGAGCCAAGCATCAGGCGCAGCGTAACAAACAAAATCAAATGAATCAGCCCAGAGTCAGCAGGCAACAACACAAAACAATAGAATAGAAACATGCATTCAAAACTGCAATTGAGAATATTAATCATTTGATAGCAAACATTAACACACATTGAAGCGTTTTTCTATGACCCAAAAATTTTTAAAAGAACAAATGCACGAAATGTAAAAAAAATGCTGAAAGTTTTTAAAAATAAAATATAAGAGGCCTTCAAGAGGGATCTATTTTTAACCGGGAACAACACTGAAGTCTGTTATAATGACTTATATAGTCCTGGCCCTTTGCTTTTTAGACTCACGTCAGATTAACGCTGAATATTTGATATGTGATTTGAAGGTTTAATTTGAACATAATTAAAAAATGAGACAACATAAGCAAAAATTGTGAGGAATATTCAAAAAGGAGTGAGGAGCAGTCGCAATGTATCCAGGAGATTTGTATATCTATTCCTGCTTCCTTAGAAATATACATATATTTATTATGATAATGAAAATATGACCATGGCTTAAAATACTTAAGCACCTATACGTCTACAATTTCATAAAAAGACAAAGACAAAAAACATCCCAAAAAACAAGACCCAAAAGAAAACAAAAGAAACGACTACCAATGAATATAAATACATATATAAACATGAATAAATATGAAAATAAATAATCAATAACAGCATCCTATGAACACAGAGTGACTCTCACATCCCCACTTCATCCCTGTTTTCTAATATCTAGAAGTAAGTCGAGAGACTGATGAGTCACTGGAAGAGTTAAGTGGCGCTCCTCCCTTTGCCGTTAACGCCTCAATTCCTACGAACTAGGGTTTGAATAGAAATGCAAACCCTGATGCAGCTCATTAATATAGAAATCTGAATTTTTAGAACATTAAAAAAGAACTTTTTACACAACTCAATTTCTTATTCGCACCATGGAAATGTTTCCCTCTTTCCTTCTGCTTAAGCAATTTATCAAAATGTGGCTTTAGTCGTTCAATTTCTTTCATACAGTCCCTTTTGAAAGGAAATGAGTCTTGAGATGTGTTTTAACTTACATTAAACTGTGAGGAAGCCAGCTGTAAAAGTTAACGTTAGAATAAATGATCGCACCAATAAGGACAAGAAGATTTCAAACCCTTCACATCTCACAGTTTGAAAACTCTCTGAAAGTAAAGTTTACAGTTTAACATTTAGAAATAAAGTATGCAGTAGCAACCATCCCAAACCCATAAACAAGACAACATCTCTGTTCAGTAAACAAAATGTTTTCTATTCCTCTTACCTTCATGATAAACTCCTCAGTGTCTGTGCCAGCCATTATTTATCTGAGTTAAAGATCATTTTTAACTCTAAAAACAGGAGGAGAGCTGAGAATACTGAGCAGTGAGAGACTCTCACAGTGAAAGATGAAATGATAAGTGGTGATTGTGGAAACTGCTTTTAAACCTTGTTAGCACGCGACGCTGACTGATCTGGAAACCCAAAGGCTGCCCACGATTTCCCCTGTGCCAACGACCTGATGCCACTGTCACGCAACCTGCTGCAAAATGACTCAAATATATCACAGCTTACTAAACTGAGGAACTGAGCAGCAGGTCTCGCACCTTTTACCTGAAAGTGGAGGAGCTGGTGTTTCCAGATAGTAACACCAAAAAAAGAGTCTCATGGTTGGCTGCTTTCAAACTGGCATTTCACCTACATGCTGACTCCTTTTGCCCAGTCTGACTTAGTTATCACTTACTGTAAGTCACAGATGAATAGAAAGTCCTGATTGGTTTGGAGTTTCTGCCTCACACTGACTTGTAATTGTTGCTTAAAGTTTTCTTAACTCACCAAATAAATACAGAGAGCAAGGGAACGTTAGAGTCAGTTTATTTACATATTGTTCAGCTCTGGTTTGTGTTTGCATGCAAGTGAAGATGAAAGTATGTAAATGAGAACAGAATGTAGTTATTCAAAAATGTTGTTTGACTTTTACTCAATTGAACACACAACAGAGAGAATTCATTTATTGTTCAAACTGATCAATTTAGTTATTGATGCCTGCAACATGTTCCTAAATAAGCTGGGACAGGGTCAACAAAAGACTGTGAAAGTTGCTGAATGCTGAAAAAAACAGCTGTTTGGATCATTCCACAGATGAACAGGTTTATTGGAAACACATGAGTGTCATGATTGGGTATAAAAGGAGCATCCCCAAATGGCTCAGTCCTTCACAAGCAAAGATGGAGCCAGGTTCGCTTCTTTGTCAACAACTGCGTGAGCAAATAGTCCAACAGTATAAGAACAATGTTTCTCAATGTACAACTGCAGGAATTGATGGATTTCATCATCTACAGTCCATGATATCATCAAAAGATTCAGAGAATCTGGAGAAATCTCTGCACAGAAGCAGCAAGGCCCAAAACCAACATTAATGCTGAAAGGTACAAACAGGTTTTGGAGCAACATCTGCTGCCATCCAAGACACTTTGTCTTTTTCAGGGACGTCCCTGATTATTTCAGCAAGACAATGAAACCAAGACACATTCTGCACCTGTTACAATAGCGTGGCTCTGCAGTAAAAGAGTGCAGCTACTAGACTGTCCAGACCTGTCTCCTCTTGAAAATGTGTGGAACATTATGAAGCGAGAAATACGACAACAGAGACTGAAGTTGTTCATTGTTCCCAAGTTCCCAAACGCTTATTGAGTGTTGTTGAAAGGAAAGGTGATGAAACGGTGGAAACATGAACCCGTCTCAGATTTTTAGGAACATGCTACAGGTATCAAATTCAGAGTGAGAGAATATTTACAAAAAAAACAAAGTTCATCAGTTTGAACATTAAATATTTTGTCTCTTTTGTGTATTCAATTGAATGTAGGTTAAAGAGGATTTGCAAATAATTTTCTTCTGTCTTTATTTTCATTTTACACAAGATCCTGACTTCATTAGAATTTGAGTTGTAGGAGAGATTTTTCAGTCAAATAACTGTTTTTATCTCATCCATCTCCTCCTGCTGATTGATTCACGTCTTTATTTGTCCCCAGTGATGGATTACCTCTACGATGACTTTGACGACTCAGATTATGACACAGGCTACTTTTTCAACTACTCCCAGGGGAATTCAACCAACACCTCTGACCATGACCTGTCCTCTTACTGGTGTGAGGCCGATGAAGAGCAGGAGTTCATCATCAAAACCTTCCAGACGTGTGTTTTCTGCCTCATCTTCCTACTGGGTGTCATGGGAAACGGCCTGGTGATCGCCACCTTCGCCCTCTACCGCCGCCTCCACCTTCGCTCCATGACCGATGTCTTCCTGTTTCACCTGGCGCTGGCTGACCTCCTCCTGCTCTTTACTCTCCCTCTGCAAGCCGTGTACACTCACCTGGGCTGGATCTTCCCGTCTTACCTCTGCACAGCCACACGTGCGTGCTACGCCATCAACACCTACAGCGGCATCCTGTTGCTGGCTTGCATCAGCGTCGACCGCTACATGGTGGTGGCGAAGGCGCAGCAGATGCTGAGGCTGCGCAGCGAGATCCTAACAGCTGGGAAAATCGCTGCTGTGTGTGTTTGGCTCCTCGCCGTGCTCCTCAGTTTGCCTGAGCTCCTGTACTCAGGGGTGTTGGGATCTGGGAGTGAAGCTTACTGCGGCGTGATAAATAGCGTGAAAGTGAAAAAGCTTACCAACGGCGCCATCATCGGCGTCTTCTGCTTCTCCTTCTTCGTTATGATCACGTGCTACTCCTTCATCGCTCGGGTGCTTTGGGAGGGGCACGCACCTCGGCGAGGGAAACAGTGGCATCGTCAGCGTACGTTGAAGCTGATGGTCGCTCTGGTGCTGGTGTTCCTCGTCTTCCAGCTGCCGTACACCGTCGTGCTCTCGCAGAAAATGGCGGGTCAGTTCTGCAGCCCTCTGCTGGAGTACATCACCTGCACGTTGGCGTACACCCGCTGCTGTCTCAACCCCATCCTGTACGCCCTGGTAGGGGTACGCTTCCGGAAAGACGTGACGAGGCTCCTCTACAGTTCCAGCTGTAACTGTGGACACCACCTGGTGACGCAGACCATCAGCTCCACCTCCATGTCTCCGACTTCGCCTGCTCTCACCGTGCTCACAGCCTGCACTCCAACAGCTCCTGAACGCAGTTACTCCAGCAACGACACGGCACCTCCCACCAAATTTCACTTCCCGGGATAATGATGCTTCACGCAACTGAAGCAAAAAAGCACAAGTAGCTTTGAAGAGGCTTGAGTTTCATCAGGGCGTGAATTCACTTGAATTTTGACAGTGGCTTAAATGCATTATCTAATCGATACTCACACAAAGTCACAGTTTTCTCAGGTCTGTAAGCTTGAATGTCGGTATCTGTGTTTATGAATTAAGGTTCGCTCACATATAATGCATAAATAGAGCAGTGACAGATGCTGTAGCTGTAACTCCAAGTGGTACTTTTGGGAAAATGATGAAGTTTGAGGAATGAATAAGAGTCTTGGAGACTTTGTTTAGATTGCTCCTTTTATTTAATACTTAATCCCCATTTTGACCCTCATCATCTGTAGAAATGTTATTTAAAAAAATTGCAGAATTCAAAAATTATCCATGGGCTGAATTAGTTTAAATCACAATATGTCCTGCTGCAATACTCTAATCGCAGACAGTGAATATTTCTTCAACCTGTAATGTGCAAAGTTTAGGCACTAGATGTTTATGCTCTGCACCAGTTACTCAACCCTGTTCAACCAATGAGACACATTTTTGAAAATGACCTTTGTAAGAGAAACAATCTAAGTAGTGAAAAGTAGCAAAAAGTAGCAATAACAGTAAGTTCAAGGTGGCAAAATGGTCCAAAAGCATGAAAAAATGGCAAAAACTTTGGGAGGAAAAATGGAAAACAGTCAGAGAGTAGCAAATAATGGTCCGAAAGTGACAAAAAAGAGACTTAAGTGACTTAAATGGGCAAAAAACAGTCATCATGAGTATCAAAAAATACAGATTTTAATATACATGTACATATTTCTGTAGTTTCTGTTTGATGAAGGCTTGTGTTGTTTTGATGTCACTTTGTCAAAAAAATGCGTGTCCATGAAATCTCTTTACAACTTAAAAAATGTTTTAAAATGTGTCATAAAGACATCTCATCAGTTGTTTTTGTGATATATTTTTTTAAATTGTAAAGAGACTTAATGGACACCCTGTACATTTAACCTTTTGCTTGTGATGAAATAAAGTCACCGTGGCTTAGTTTCAAATGTCATGAGTCTTTCTTCAACACACGTTGCACATGTCACACTTTTCATCTGTTCCTCAGAAAGTCTTGAGGTTTCAGTCACACGTTCTTTGGTCCAGAGTTGTTTTTCAGTCTTTCATCAGGTGACAAAAGCAGCTGGTCAACAATAAACCAAAAAAGAAAAAAAAACCACAGAGCCAGCTGAGATGTATTTTTGTTTCAAGGAACTGAAATCCTATTAACCGCTTTCCCTGTGTTGGTGTTCCAGCTCGGCGTTCAGGAGACTTTCTGCAATAATCTTTAACTCTTCTGATCAAAAGCTGCGTCTCACACTGTGTTTGCCTGACGCAGCAGATTTACTTCCGTCTGGAGGATTGAGCAATTTGTTTTGGCCTCTTTTTTCAGCCGGGCACTCGAGTCTGCTTCCTAACAGGGTTCAAGAGTTGAACATCCTTCTCCAGGATTTTCTGTGTTCCTATTTTAGATCGACTTCAAATTCAGGCCTGGGGTTTTTAGAGTTTCAGGAATAGACGGTGTCAGGAAAATAAAAGGCAGTAATGTGCTGTTTCGACCACTAGATGTCAGCCTGATGCTCCTTTGACATTCTCTCCTCTTTGACAAACACACTTTTGCAGAGTTTAGACGCAGAGATGAGTTTAGATCATTCATGGCCGAGAGATCAGACATCATAATTTATCATATTCTAAAAAAAAAAAGACCCCTACCCGGACTCTTACAGAGAATACACAGAAATACTCAAGTACAATAAAGCAGCCTAGTAACCCATAGTTTAATTTGAAATACTCCTTTTGTGTTTGAGGTAAACATTTTCTATGATGTAAACATAAAGGATGTCATAAAGCCTGTTGAAAATGAAAAAATAAAGAAACTGACCTCTTTAAGGTTTCTTTCTTTCTTTCTTTCTTTCTTTCTTCCTTGCTTGTTTTTGCAAATATGAAGTCAAAACTATGGTATAAGGGTCAAAGTAACAACTTTCTTCTGAAAACTTCGACTGTTGCCTCAGAATTTTGCTGTTGAAATCAAAAAATTGTGACTTTTATTATCTCAAAATATTGACTCAGCCCAACATTTTGGCTTTTTCTGTTAATTTTGACTGTTTAATCTCAAAATTTTAAGTTTTTGTTTCCAATTTTTGACTGAGTTATCTCAAAATTTGACTTTGTAGCTGAAATTTTGCTCTTTTATCTCAAATCTTGACCTTTTTAACTCACATTTTGACTTTGTGTCTCAAAATTTGGCAAAATGTGGGCCAAAAAAAATTCTTAATACAGGTCATGACAACAAGGAAAAGAGGGGTACTACTGTATGTCTGCAGTTTTTTCTTTAAAAGTGAATTTCAACTTCATTTTTTCCATCTGAGAGCACAGCACAAGCAGTCAGGGCAAACCTGGACATTTTGGGATATTTCATAAAATCCCCCCAGACACAATTTTACCACCAAAAAAGGAGGACATGTCCAGATAAAAGAGGTCAATAGGTCACTCTATCTTTACCTATCAGGGCTTAAAATGTTGTAGCTGATTGGTGAATTCAGGATATAAGACTCAAGTGACTCATCGTCAACATAGTTACAGTATTTTCGTCTCCGTTTCTTTTAAACCTCCCTTTCTCTGACAGATCTCCTCTCATGCCTGACTTCCCATGAGCCCACTGACCGAATTATCCCCTGAATGTGTCACGCTTCATTAAGTCGTGTCAGCAGCAGACCAGGTGTGGCCAGACTCACAGGTATCAGCGTCACTTTTCATTATTTATCACCCTCCACCTCCTCCACCTTGCAGCGACACCACAGTGAGCTTGTTTTACTCACAGTTACGTAACGGCTGCGACACAACTTATGATTGTGATTAACGCCGTGATCCTCTTTCGTAGTCACACAGCCGAGGTTTGTTCAGACGCCGGGTGTTTGTCGAGTTTCTGGTGACGAAACGTGTTTTCAGTGAGGCTCTGGATCTGTAAGCCGCTGACATTTCACTGTTGGCTGTGTTTGTCCAAATGTTTCTTTGACTAATCTATCACGGTGACAGCACATAAAAACCTCTCAAGTTGCTCTTTTCAAAAACACCAGAAACTATTGACTGAAAACAAAGCAATTTCACCTCGAAAAACATCTGAGTCGATGTTTTCCTGCCGCTTAGATGCTTTATGATGATTTTAAAGACTGAAGTTTTTGTTGGATGCCTTATATTGGCTTTCTAGGCTGTATAATAGTGGCTCAGTAAATTAATTTCTCCACATTTGAATCATACAGGAATATAGCTTATGCCCCCTCCATGTGGCTATGATTGTTATGGGGCATAGAAGGAAGATGAATAATCTAAGTTTAAAGAGGGGGTATTTTTATTTATTTATTTATTCAATTATTGTATTTTTCTCTGTGTTTAGTCTGTATTTTCTTTCTTTGGTACCTTTAGTGTTTTTAAAGTCTTATTTCAACCTCTGCCTTAACTACTAAGTTTTAGCCGCTGTCTCTTTAAGGTTCCCAGCTCCAGAAACCCCCTTGCCCCTGATTGGCCAGCCCTCTGGAGGTAAAGCTACAAGCAGGACTTGGTATTTGAGGCCCACCCCTGAGGACGTTTAGTATGAACATCAAAAATTATCATTTCATACATATGTTTACAATACAAGGAAGCATAATACCCTCTCTTTAATTATCAGAATCCTGGTAACTGATCAGTTGTTTTAATATTGTCGGTTTCCACCCAAAGTTGGTAACCCTGATATGCCTTGAGTGAATCATGTAGAAAGTTTTAAGTATCCTAATTCCTTCCTTCCTAATTTTAGTTGTCTTTCAGTCACAGATAAATAGAAAAGCAGTAAAATGATAAATTGGGGAAACCCACAACAGTTTTGTGTTTTAGATAATTTAGCTTCTCCCTCCAAGACTGAAGATTTCTTTTGTTTTAAAGGAGCTACTGTATATATATAAAAAAAACACCATGTGAATGTTGTTTCTCGTATCTTTAAAACCAAGAGAAAAACAACCGCGGGAATGTCTCAGAAAAACAACTTGTGCTCAGTGAAGAATGTAACCACCTCTTCTGAAAAACAATAATTAGGAGTGACACTGAAAGGTGTGAGAAAACAAGAAACACAAGCCTAGATTTGTCCCCTCCAATTTCTACAATTTCATACTAAAAGATGTGTGTCTTATTGTTGACACATACCTTAAAAAGTTATAATCATGGTTCCATAATTATTCACTAATTAATTCTACAAAAACATACTCAGGACAATCAGTGTCCTCAGGTGGCACCAACCGCTACATGGCTCTAAAATCGCTGACAGGAGCTTTAACTCAGAGCTGTGTTTTGGTGAACGTGGAGGCTTTAGGACCCAGAGCGCTCAGATCTCTCTGCTGTTGGAGCTCATGCCTGTGCTGCCTTCTGCTTCCCTCTGTCCCTGTTTCGGATAGACTGTGCGGCTGCCTGCTGGATCCCTGCCTCTTCCTCTTTTCCTCTTTTTTCCTCTGGACATGGAGATCAAAGGCCCAGAGACTCGCAGCATCCAGCAGCAGATGGAGGACCTCCAAATCCCACCTGCAAGCCCAGAAAACTCCCCCTCCCAGAGTGTGCTGCAGCTTTCAGACTTTCAGAGTTTGTCTTGAAGGAGAAAAAGAAGTGACACCCTTTATTTGTTAATTTTTTTCTGAATTTTCTTTTTATCTCAGCCTCGTCTTGAGTCCACAGTTCCAGGCTCTGGACTTTATCTCCTCCCACTTTTCTCTTTCACTGGCTCAGCTGTCACTCTGTCTGTCACTCTCAGGATATCCCCTTCCCTCTTTCTAGGGTTTCATAATGCATCAGGAGCTCATTCAGAGGCAGAGCTGGATTTCATCCCACTGCTTTCTCCTCGTTTGAGGACATGGACAAGCACTGAGCGTCTCCCCAGCATGAATCAACAGACTGTGGTCATGGAAATAACGAAAGGTCACAGGCCGGTCCCTCAGAGAGACTCAAACTTCTAAGTAAAAACGAGTCATTTTAGAGCTTTTAAAGTGAGGATCTCAGGAGAAGAATAGTTTTTTGTTTGTGTTGATTCTGGATCAGTTGGATATATAATCATGGGTAATGCAGCAGGAAGCATGGAGGTACCCCAGGGGAAGGAGAGCAAAAGCACCTCGGCCCCTCCAGCCTCCACGGGCCCCCAGAAACAAACAGCGGGACTGAAACTCCCGATGCCACCTGAGGAAGAGCTGGAGCAGCGCTTCAGTGCCGTGCTGGTGAGTTGCTGTCACTCGGTGCAGCAGGTCACGTCAACTTTCACACACAAAAGAAAGGAGCACAGAGCAAACGGCAGAGAGAAACAAAGAATGTGGAATATGTAGGAAATGTGCACGTCCTCAGGACAAGCTTATCACAGTGCCAGGTACACAATGCCACTGTGGAAAGATACATAAGAGGTCCTTTATGCTGGAGCTTACTGCAGCATTAGGCTCACTGCATGGTCCAGTGGGGAGGGGAGGGGAGGGAGAGGAGGGGATGGTGGGGTGAGTCAGATCTGTTTACAATTTAATTAAAGGTGCAACTACAGTCTAACAAACATCTTACTTACTTTGAGATACTTTCATTACAGCTGATCATGAAACTACCTTGAAGAGAATGTAAGAAAAGACCAAGCACCTTTTCGCACTTATACCCAAAAGTTTCATGACTGCTTTGTCTATTCACATCAACAACACTGAGTCTCAGAGATTCCCTGTCCTGCTACATCTCCAAAAGTTAAAGCTCCTGTTAGAAACTTTTATTGCAGTTAACTTTGGTGCCCCCTGACTTCCACAGCTAACAGCAACAAGCTAAAAACACCTCAATTTAACTTTTAAGGGATTTAGTTTCTGTCTTTTTGTTGCTGGTTGGTTTGGCGAGAAAATGACTTGGTTAAAGGGACTGTGAGGACTTTCCACATGGTCTTGAAAAAGTCTCATATCTAAATATATGTCTGATCATAATCCCCAACTTGTCATGACAATGTTAGCACTATAGGTTATTTTTGAGTGCTATTTCTCAGCTTCCTGAACAGATAGGACTGGACCAGATTAATTTATGGCACGTCAAATTCTCTGTGACATCACCACGCTGACTAATTGAAGTTTAGCAGTGAGAAGAGAGTATCTGTTTTTTCCTCAGATGAAATGTTGGACACTGGAGCTGGACTTTCTAAGAAAAAGGACAGAAAAGTAGAAGAAAGTTAAACAGGAGAATGATAGAGCACAGGCTAAAGGCTAAAACAGGGGCTAAGCTGTTTGTGATAATGTTCATTCTCCAACCCATGTACAGCAGTTATTCTGAAGTGATCTTTTCAAACCTGAGAGTTTATCAATAAAATGAAGAGCCAGGTTACGTTTGCTCTGCTTGGTGAGGTTGGAGTTGGTAGATGAGCACTGGTAGGACACAACCAGGATTCACTCCTCTTGGTCACTTTAAGTTTCAGTAATGACCATGTTTTGCTCAAACTGAGTTGTTAAGTGACTTTTAATACACCAAACACACACAGAAGGTGTCAAAATAACTTATAGATTTCCATTTTTAGCCACATTCAAGAAGTAAACACCAAAATCTTGATGACTCACAACATGACCCAACCATCACGTAACTTTCTTCATCTTAATACGTCACCAGTCTCCCTCCTATTATTCCCACTACAACCTTTCAATGTAGCAGCCAAATAATAAACATGGTACGTTTTTAAACTTTTACACTTTTGAACTTTTTAAGAACATAATATGAGTTTTCTTGGATGTAAAGGAACATTTGTAGAGCATTCAACAACAGTAACTTGATAAAGCACTAGTTGTGTAGTTTTTTGCAGTTTGCTCTTGTTTTGTGTCAGATTGCAGAGAAAAGCTGTCAGCACCTCAACTCTCTGCTGCACTGAGCTCAAATCTGTCAACACGTAGATTATGAGCTGGATTAAGTTGAAGGTCTGATTTGTTTTGAGGCTGATCCGTGTCAGATTTATGTTTTGTAACAAAGCCAGTAAGAACAGCTCAACGTTACAAAGCGAGTCTTATCCATCCTGCGTAACAGCTCAGACTTTCTCCACACATGGGGAAACGTGTGCGTGTAAACTGGAGCTTTTAACAGCTTCAGACGGATTTAACCCCTGATTATGTTTAAGTAACACACTTCAACAGTAGCAGACTTTATGTTCAGTTGTGAATCATTTAACCATCATCGAAATGTCTCATTTTAATATGCAAACGCTGACACTGTCCTGAAACATTTTTGCTTGTGCTGTATGAATTGGACAGTGTCACATCCTTTTGCATTATTGTCGAAGGAAATGAGTTGTAAAAGTCCAAGAATAACACTTATATCTCTTACTTTCCTGATATGAATAACTCCTCTGCTTTTCTACTGCTGGGTTTTCCCCTCAGACTCACACTTTTTTTACGTTTACAACAAAATGCGCTGACAAACACACTCATACCCGCGTTGTGAGACACAGACATGTTCGATATGTGGATGGACCGCTTACAGCATGAACAGCATTCTTTCCTGTCTGTCTTCTGATCCTTATCAGCTGAGTCTTTGAGGTAAGAGGGATAATTTGTGACGTCCTGTTAGATGATGAGTGATTGGATATGATTAAAGTGTAAGCAGGCCTGAGGGTTGTCAGAGAGCGTACTTACAGAAACAGAAACCTCCTTCTTTCTCTCCTCAAGGTGAACGCTAATCAATGAAAGCTCTGATAAATGCCCTCGCTTCTTCTGAGGCAGTTCAATCGATGTGTGTGAGCGTAAAACTCTCCTGTTCGGGCAGAACTGAAACTATTATTACTTCTGAGACGGCTTTTTATTTTCACCTTAAAGATATTCTCGATCCACTTCAGCTAATGTCTTTGAAAGATGGAGATTGGACGACTAACTTTGCAGAATCAGGGGTTCAGACCTGTTGGAAAGTCAGTTAATGAGGAGTTATATCAAAGTTTAAGTGCTAACTTAGCCTCAATAAAAAACTTTCTCCTTTGGGAACCTTTTAGCTGCATCAACCTGAGCTTCAAAGGCAGGAGGCTTCAAATGCTGCGTTTGTAAGTCAGACATCGTATGCAGGCCTCGTCTTTAGAGATCTGTTGAGTCATTTGATTAGTGATATGCATTTATTTGCATCACTTTGTCCTCTGGAGCTGGAACACATTAGATGCACATTGTGGAGTTTCTGTGTTGCTCATTCAGCTGCTCAAAGTGGAGTCTGAGTGTGTTTGTGTGGGAAGTGTTGGGGTCGTGGGATGACCAACAGTTTGTTTTCTGTGCTGCAGCTTATTTAGCTCCAGAATGTGTGTAACTGCAGTAAATTTGGGTATTTATTTGCAGCTGCATGTGCAGAAAAAAAACAAGCATTGTTCTGCAGCAGATAACCTTAAATCATTTCTCCTCCCATCCTGAGCTGAACACGCTCCCCCTGAGGGATAAGAGTGAGATTTTTGCTCCATCACTTTTGCATCCCCCCAAATATAGATCATCTCCACCATCAGCCCAGGCCCCTTTCATTCCTCCCTCCTCCTCTCCTCCTCCTCCTCTAGTTCCCCATCTTCTGCTGAGTCTGCAGAGCAAATCTTCCGTGTTAAGTGGAGAAGAAACTCTGTCTGCATACAAACCAGCCGTGAGTGATGCTGCAGACTGACACTGCTCTCATTCTGCAGAGGCTCAGAGAAAACCAGGCCCTTAAAGGTGTTTGGGTCTGCAGGGTGTGTGCACTCACATTTGCATGAGATTGTGCAGCATCTATGTGCAGTTTGATCTTTTAGGTTTCTATATGAGCAGCTCTTTTTATGTTGTAGAGCCCGCTGTGTCTGCGCTTCTTCAATCTGAGTGGATCGATATGAAAGTGACAGAAATTAGCACAGAATACAGGACGTGACTCTGATTTTGCCAGAGAAATTATTCAGTCAAATCCAAATTTACTTGGAGCACTCTCTCTTCAGGGTTTTACATAACACTTTGCATATTTCCCAGCTGGGAATGCGGCAGTGGGTGGAATTGTAAATGTACATCTGTGGATTTGTGTAGTGTATTTACAGATAAAGCCAAAAAGAGGAGAAAACAAAAAGATAATCATGTTTACTGGAGTTTGAAGATGATTTAACAAGATAATATCTGTGACTACTTCAGTTTGTCCTATTAGTGCATGTTTTATTCACTCTTAGTTTATGTGTGGAGATCTCTGTACTTCTCCTCCTACTTTTGTTTTGTCAAACCCTTACTTTTGTTTTGACCACAGACTTTACAACCCCAACTGAAAACAAAAACAAGATGTTATTTGTTCAAGCTGATAAACTTTATTGTTGTTTCACTCATTTTGACTCTTTTTGGAAATCATGGACGTGGTGTCCAGGCCAAAGAGGAAAAGGACAATCCGGCTTGTTGCCAGTTCAAAGTTCAAAAGCAGCCTCTGTGATGGTGTGAGGGTGTGTTACAGCCCTTGGCATCATGGGTAACTGTCACATCTATGAAGGTAGCATCACTCCTGAGAGGTACACTTTGTCTTTTTCAGGGACATTCCTTATTATTTCACCAAGACAATGAAACCAAAACACATTCTGCACCTGTTACAACAGCGTGGCTCTGTAGTAGAAGAGTGCAGCTACTAGGCAGTCCAGACCTGTCTCCTATTGAAAATGTGTGGAACATTGTGAGGCACAAAATAGAACAACGGAGACCTCGAACTGTTGGGCAACTAAAGTTGTCCATCAACAAGAATATGAAAGAATTCCAGCTCCAAAGCTTCAACAATTAGTGTCGTCAGTTCACAAACACTTATTGAGTGTTTTTAAACGAAAAAGTGATGAGACACAGAAGGAAACATGAACCTGTCTCAGCTTTTTTGGTGTTGCAGACATTCAAAATGAGTGAATATTTGCAATAAGCAATAAAGTTTATAAGTTTCAACAACAAATATCGTCTTTGTAGAGTATTCAACTGAATATAGGTTAACTGGGATTTGCAAATCATTAAATTTAAGAAGCTTATTTACGATTTACACAATGTCCTAATTTCATTGGAATTGTTGTTGTATGAATGCCGTGGCATCACACCTCATATAGAGCAGAGACGTTTTGCGTTGGACAGGAGAAAGGTTGCAGAGAGGAGGAGAACAGATTTATCCGTAATTATTCAGCCTCTGCTGCAAACGCAGCTTGTTTCTGTGAACGCGATGATTCCATCGATCCAGCCTTTTGGGAGCGTCAGCACTTTTTTTATATGCAGGAATGCATCAGCATGCATCATTCAGCGACACAACAATGACCCACTTCTGTCTGCTCAACACAACACTGTCCCTCTCTCTTCGCTGCAAGTTTGAGCCTCATTTCCTTAAATTCAACATGCCATGAAACACGGATTACAGATGCTTTTAAAGTTGAGCTGTGATGTAGAAATTAACCTGTGATTCTGCTCCTTTGCAGCTTCTTAGTGCACGTTTTAACAGCAGCTGTGAAGGTCACCACTCTTATTTTTAATGCCCTTTAAATCAGCACAGTTAAAGCAGTGAGGAAGACTTCCAAGTCCTGATAATACTGCAGCAATTATTGTGCAGGTTGTCATGGAGAGGGCCAATTTGAGCGTGACAAAAACGGCCGCATGCTTTCACACTTAACATGTCGTGTGTGGTTTGCACGAAATGATCCGAGAAGGACCTCACACCATTTGCAAGAGAGAAAATTCAACTCGTTTAAAAGTGAAACTAGTTCTCCGTGTTCCCCTGAAGCTCGTGTTTCACACAGAAAGTCCCCGATGACCCTGAACTCACCAGGGTGGCTTCTTCTCTTCTTCAAGAGCTGAAGGATTTTCTGAAACAAACTAATTGCGATAATTTTTCTTATATTGCTTATATTGTGATTTATTGTGTGATTTAAACAACAAGTTTGATATCAACTGCTTTATAAGATACTCTGTTTGCATAAACTGTTACATCTCAAAAATTAGAAAATAATACGATATTACATAGACTCAAACAACAACATCAGTGATTGAATTATTTCAAGTCTTTATTTCTTGAAATGTTGATGATTATTTGGGTTTAAAAATGAAACACCACTGACAGTGTCTCAGAAATTTAGAATATTGCAAGATCAATTAATAAGGATGTTTTATACAGAAATGTCAGGCTTCAGAATTTTTTTTTTTATTTCTTTGCACTTGATACCATCTCTGCGTCTGCTTATTTAAATTTTAGTCATTTTAAACTCATGTTTTTGCCACTTATGTCCATATCTTGCTACTTTCTGACTATCCAAGTTTTCTAAATGTATTAACCCATTTTTTAACTTTTTTTCTTAAAAATGCTTTTGCCTCTTTCTATGTGTAATCCATTTTTTTTCTAGATTTTCACCCATTTTGACTGCCTTTTGACCACATTTTTTATACTTAATGATAATAATCCAAGCTTCTCCCAATTATTGCCAATTTTCACTGATTTTTTGCTGATTTTTTTTTTACCATTTTTTGCTTCTTTTAACTAAACTTCAAGTTATCTCTTGTTTTCACCATTTTTTTGCTGTTTTTTGGCAATTTTTTGCTAATCTTTTTGAATGTTTTTGGCTTCTATCTGACTATTGCCAAAGAAATACCCAATTTTTGCCACTTTTTGACCGTATTTTTCCACTCACTCACTATTATCTAAGTTTTCTCCTAATTTTCACCCATTTTGCTACTTTCTGGCCATTTTTACCACCTCATTCTTGGTTTTTTTGCAACTTCTTGCTGTTTTACCACTTTCAACACTTAGATTGTTTCTCCTACAAAGGTAGTTTCCAAAAGTTTGGCTCTTTGGTTGAGTAATACTGGTGTAGAGCATAAAACATCTACTGCAAATAAAAATGGTAGATGTTATTCTGAAGCATTTGAGGTCAGTGAAATATTGCACCATCTGGGATTAGAATATTGCAGTAGGCCATATTGTGATTTAATGCTTTAGCTCCTTCCATCTTAGTAATGGACCTGAAAATGATGTGGTTCTTTGAGAAGATGGAGACTCCTTCAGGTGACAGTTTTCTCATATAAAATGATGACTGACTGCAGATTAGAGGAGCCAAATGTCCATGAAGTCATTTTGAAAAGCTCCACCTGAAACATTGTTCATTAAAATGCAAAATAGACATGAATACATATAAAAACGTGAGCTGTTGCAATCACGATGTCTATTTGATTGATTCCTCCCTGAAACTTTTGTTCTTTGAAACTCTAAACTTGTTGTTTCAGTTTGAAATGCTTCAGGAGTGACCCAGCAGGTCGTGTATAGCCGGCACGTATTGACCCAGCGGCTCCATTCATCAGGCTGATTTATCAGATTCACATCCAGCCTCACAACAGCATTGATTTACTGCGCTGTTCGAATCTGCTGTGGCCTTGTTTTTCTTTCTGCATGGCTCACGTCGGGTCTGCACAGAAGCTCCCTCTGTGTGTTTTTTAGAGCAGACAGACTCGGCTCCAAACTCAAGAAGGAGACAATGAGTGTGTTTGTACCTGAAACACTTGTAAATAAAAAATGAAGCGGTTTTATCGCAGTTGTCGTGATGAGAAACAATAACTAAAATCTGCCGTTTTGACCCCTGATAATGGATGGATGTTTGTTTTTAGCAAACACTTAAATCTCGGTGCCAGAGTCAGAAAACAAAAACACCTACTGCAGTTATTCAAACTGATTATTTACTACAGCTCCACCTTGGATTGGTGACAGATGGAGCTCTAAGTCCTTCACATACTTACTGACCTTCACGTGAACCTAAAAGTTTCTAAATTTCACTGCCTACGTGGACAAAAATGAGGGAGGAGGACAGAAAGAAAAGAACGAGCAGATACAAAAACGACATGCAACATTTAAGCAAAGGGAGCAGAGCGTGTGTCTCCTGATGAGTAACCCACTTTGTGTTGTTGTGTTGTGTGGTTGATACTGTTGCCGTGTGGAAAACTGAAGTTGTTTAGATTTATGAGCTTTTATTTTCTTACATTAAAAGGATTTACATGTGTGCAGGAAAAAAAACACAGTATCAATATTAGTTTGTCCACAGGGGGCGTCAGAATCAGCACGACTTTAAAGTTTCTCACAGGAGATTTAAAGACTCAAACCTTTCCAGTCAAATATTAACTCTACATTAAATTACAATATGGACTGCTGAAATATTCAACATGTGTCAGAATAACAGGTACAATTTTTGCACATATTTGTGTTGATGTTTTATGCTCTAAATCAGTGTTACTCAACCCTGCTGAACCAAAGAGCCAAATTGTTGGAAACTACCTTTGAAAGAGAGATGATTTAAGTGGTAAAATTGGAAAAAACAGCTAGAAGCAGCAAGAAAAATTATTTTATGGTGACAAAAATGGATGTAAATTGGGAGAAAGTGGCAAAACTTTTCAGAAGCCACACATTTCTGTTTAAAATATCCTTTTTTTCCAGAAAGAAGCAAAATATGGTCAAAAATATGAGTGAAAATTACTAAAATGGGCAAAAATCAATCACCAGAAGCAGAAATAGTATTGGGTGCATATAAATGACATCTTGACATCTATGTTTAATAGATAATATAAGTTAAGATAAGATAAGACATTATTTATTTAACCCGCAATGGGGAAATTTACAGTGTGGGATCCCTTCCTTATTGATGTCATGTTATTTCCTAGTTTTTCTGTGACCCTGAATTTTGGGTTTTCATTATCTGTGCATCATAATCATCAACATTTCAAGAAATAAAGCCTCAAGTAACTAACTCTTTGTGTAATGAGTCTATATAATGTCTGGGTTTCACTTTCCAGGGCCATAACTGAACAAAACTATATAACTTTTTTGTGGTATTATATTTTTGTAGACGTACCATAAGATAGGGAACCTAAAAGTAATGGCACAAAAAAATGTAATTGCAAATCATTCAGTCCTACTCAGTCCATTCTGCTTAAATGTAACTGTGATGAGAAAGTTTAAGATAAAGCTGCAGCTGATTCTGTTACTTTAATGAGAAGTTGATGAGTGAGCTCATACTGCAACATTAGGAACGTGTTTGTTTTTGTGCTGTGACAACAGACTCTAACACAGCTGATGATGACTGGACGCTCAGTGACTCAGAGCGGATGGTAACACGTTACAGAAGAAGGTGCTATTGTGTTCAGGTGTTTGGACGACATGTGTATTTCTGTAAAGCGACTTTGAGTACTTAGAAAAGCGCTCTATAAATAAAATTTATTATTATTATTATTATTATTATTATTTGGAAACAGTTTGTACTAAAAGCTCCTCTCTGTTTCTTCCTAGAACACGATGAATCTTCCTCCTGACAAAGTGAAGATCCTCAGTCAGTACGACAACGAGAAAAAGTGGGACCTGATCTGTGACCAGGTGAGTTTTCTGTCTCTGAGCGGCCTCATGCAAACACAGGCAAATCAATGACACAGCCACAGTCAGCGTGGACAGACGCGCTCGCACGAGGAAGCTCGTTAATAATGCACGTCACCGTAGTAACCACAGGTAGGTCCATAACAGACTGAGTCATGATGAGAGAGTGACAGAGGACACCACAGCTTCAGGCAGCTTCTCCTTCGTTATATTTTACATTTTATACATGCACTAACGTTCACAAAACAAAGACGTAAACATCACAAGCTGCCAGCTGTTCGCTCCTCATCAAACCTCCTGTGGTTTTATGCAGGTTCCCAGGTTTCTGTTCTGTTCTTGAAAAGTAACCTAACAAGGTTATTTTTACACATTTATGAAAAGTAAATTCACCTTCTCTCTCTCAGTTTCTCCTTAATTTCACAGAACCAGAAGTGAAATTCTCACAAATTCTGTGTTACCCTTGGCTAATTTGAAAAACTTGCAGAAAAGATGATTCAGTGGAATGATATCAGAGTGTGTGTGTGTTACAGTAGGAGTGTGTTTAAGTGCTGCAGGAGAACAATTTCTTAAAACTTGTTAAGATCGGCTTCATTTGCATGAGAGACGCTGAGTAATCAAAGAGTCTGTGTGAAAGCCCCCCCACCCCCGTGCCCTCTGAGCCCCCCTCTTCCTCCTCCTCACTGCAGCACGGCAATCAAATATAATTAGAGATCTGTGTGTGTGTGTGTGTGTGTTTCTGCATCTTAAGGAGCGGTTTCAAGTGAAGAACCCTCCGTCAGCGTATCTGGAGAAGCTGAAGAGTTATCTGGATCACGGAGGCGTCAGTCGAAAGGTAAAGCCAGAAACGGCCCCCTCCCACACCTAAAGGGTTAAAGATCAGTTTGTGTTCGGAGTGAAAATGTGTAAAAACAGGCGAAGAGGTTTTAATGATGTAACGTGTTTTTGACGATAAAACAAAAAGTGCTGCACACACAACGAGGATCAGAGGGAATCAGAACTGTAGAATTAAAACAAATGAATCAGAAAGAATGAAATAAGTTATTGTCATGGAAACTGTTCTGTTCTGTATCAGCATCTTTTTACCTGTAGTGAATATTTAAGTCCTTCTTCACCTCTATCGTCTGTTCCTCCAGTTTAAGAGACGAGTCCAGGAGTCCACTCAGGTCCTCAGAGAGCTGGAGATTTCCCTCAGGACCAATTATATCGGGTGAGTCTCGCTTGAGTTCACATTCAGAAAAAGGGTCTTCACGGAGTTCAAACTTTTGTTCAGGGAGAAACGCTGGTTTGATATCACAGGAAACAAAGTGTGGAGAAAGTTGGAGATAAAACTTCTGCCGTGTGGAGCTGAAAGTGTGAAATAAGATGAGAAAGTGAAACGATGAACTGAAGGATGGAAGATTTATTCAGGTGAAATAGAAGTTTAACCTGCTTCATTTCCAGACTTTACTTTTTGTAACATTTTATAGCCTAAATATTCTTTTTATGAATGTATAGAGAGATTGTTTCTGCTCTAGGGTTTGTCTTCAGTGTCACAAAAAACTAAACACTACAAAAAGTGAGATTCTTGTTCCTTGGTACACTGAGATAAATTTGGGGAGAAGTAAATTTAACTTAGCTGAATCCTTGAAATGAACAATAAAAATTAAAGTTCGTGTCTTCACACCAATCTAGTATATTGAAGTGAAAAATATTTGTTCAAAATACAAGACTGTGGAATTGTTTACAGAACATGAATAATTAAAGTAATGTGAGGTAATGTTTTTGAGTTCATCCACACAACAAGAGACGATCTTGTTATCTTTACTGTTACATTCTGTATTTCTGGAACCAGGATGTTAACTTAATTCTATACCATACTTTGTTACTATGAGCGAGGAGGGCACGCAGTGGACATGAGAGCCTCATGTACATGGATCAATCACACGGGTGGCACCAGCTGTTTATGCTGGTTGTTCATGCTATCTCTACACTAAATGTGGTGCAACCCCTCATGCTTCATGTAAATGATAAAATTAAACTGATATTACTCAAAACTTCATTAAAAACATTAAAAGATTAAGTAATTAATAAAAAGTTTAGTTTTGCCTGATCTACTTGACAAAATTAAGGTCACTTTACGTGGTTGTATTTTTCATTAAAATGGTTAGACAAAAGCAATCTTGCCTCAGCAACATGAATTAATTACACAAAAAGCTGCTTTAGTTTTCCTTTCACTAGCAAGGACCACACATCAACATAGGATTTAAAACGGTTTATTTACATGAGTAAATGCAAACGTGCTTTTATGTCACAGGTGATTTGGGGAAGCTATGAGAAGGACCCCCCTTTTATTTAAAGACCCTACGAAGTATGAAATAGATAAGGGGAGGGTGGGAGGGACGTATGAAGAGAGAACAAACAGGATATGGTGGGTAAGGAGGGTTTATATACCGGAAGGGGTGATGTTGAGGTGTGGTCCTGCTCCCGAAATTTTGCTAAAAGCTCCACTAGTATATCTACTGGAAAATTTTATTAGTGTAACACTAGGGCGACTATTCTCGAACCTTAGTCATACTAAGGTCTAAGTTTTGTTTTTGAAGCTGTGTTCTTGTTTCAGGTGGGCTCAGGAGTTCCTGAATGAAGAAAACCAGGGTTTAGACGTGTTGGTGGATTATCTCTCCTTCGCTCACAGCGCCGTCACGTACGTATCAGCCTGAAACAACATCACCACTCATTCCTGGAACCGTCACAGCCCAAACTTCATCTACTTATCTCCTTCGCTCTTCCTGTCACTGTATCAAACATCTCCTGAGCGCTGCCACACACTACGTTTGTCTGACAGGAAACTGTGTGACTCACAGGTATGATGTGGATTATCTGGACAACGGCACGCTGCCCGCCGATAAAATCAAAACTTTGGAGAAGTCGGCGGAAGATCTGAGCAGAAGCGCGAGCAACTCTCCGTCTCACGGCGCCTCCAAGGGGAGCAAGGCCTTCACGGTCAGGTACGGAGAAAGACTGCAGGTGTACTCTGGGTCACACACACACACACACACACACCTGCACACATTCCTAGAAATCTGATCTTGACATGGAGCTGCAGAGTTCCTCTCATAGTTTGTAAAAAATGTGGGCATGAGAAACATCCACACACTACACACACACACACACACACACGCAGCTTTGAGGCAACAGGTGGGAGGATCTGTGGAACTCGTTTTTAACGTACCACTTAGTTTACAGCTTTGTGTCACCGTGTGTGTAATGATGTTTGATTTATGGATCACTCAGTTTCCTGCTTTGAGAAGTGATTCATGGAGCTGTTGGTGAAACATGTGCTGTGTGAAGTTTTAGGGAAACAGATCTGTGACCTGCGTGTTTCTCACCTGGCAGATTCAACTCTCTCCAAAACAGGAAAGCTCTGAGGAACTCTCGTCCCGTGAGCCAGACGGACGACGTTCACCTCTGCATCATGTGTTTACGTGCCATCATGAACTATCAGGTATTTAAAGTCACATACCTGTATTCTACCTCATCCTGTGTTTACACACAGACACACTGAGCCCGTAAAAAGATGAAAAGAACAAAACATCAAAGTGTAAAAGAATCAAGGTTTGTCATCTTTACTGATCACACACTGATTTAAAACCACTTCATAAGAGGAAGTCACGAGATATCAGCTCTGTATTTACTCTACATACTTCTGTTTACATCTGTTTACATGTGTCAGTCTGACTAATGTACACTTTTATTATTACTCTATTTCTATATTCTGTATAATAAGTTAAGTTTAAGCAGTTAAATCTAGGTCTAAACCTTTTTTTGCACTATTTTTAATTCATAGTATTTTTTTTTAATTGAATTGAATGTTAAAAAAAAGCTAAAATACTAATTTTTGTTGTATAAATCACAAACCTTTGAACTTTTTGAGGCTGGATTAGAAAAAGAGGCAGAAAACTACATTTCTTAGAAAGGATTAAAGTTGAAAGCTTTGCTGTGAAGAGAAAAAAAAATCAAGGCCCAGAATCTTTAACTGAAAATTTGGGTCAGTTATTACATTTTGTGTTTTACTACCGATTCTTTTATTACATTTCAGGTCATTGTTATATATTGGGCTCCATAATAGTAATACATTTTATTTCAAAGCGCCTTTCAAGACACCCAAGGTCGCTTTACAGAGGGTAAAAACACATAAAAAAATAGAATTAAAAAAACAGCAACATAAAAGCAATAAAGTAAAAAAAGTGAGGACATATGGAGCAGTTAAGTAAAACTAATTATAATAATAATAATGAGGCAGTTTGAATTAATTAATGCATGCAATGCTCATATTTGTCTTAAAAGGGAGTTGTACTTTTGTTTTCTTATACAAAATCAGCGTTTTCACCAGAGAGGTTTAATCTTTAATTGGATCTACTTGTTTGCAAATCATTTAGATCCAAAATCTGAATATTGGATATTTTTAAGATGGCAATTATTTTATCTTCTCATAGTGTTTAAAGTGGAATATATTTTTATTTATTTATTTTAACTTCTGCATGCAAACAGCTTTTAAATTCTTAATATTATATTTTTTAAGCACTTGTATCCTTTTAATTAGTATTATTATTATTACTATTAACTAGGACAAATTCCTTGTAATGTAAAAACTGCTTTGTGCTAAATCTGATTCTGATTCTAATCCAGTAAAGGAAGAAAATGTCAGCATCCTCACAGAAAATTAACTTGTTTATTTTGCTGGACAGTTTCTTGAATGACCTAATCATTTAATCATATTTTAATGACTCACTCTGACTCTTTTAAAGGCGTTAATGTACCTGTTTTATTTCTCAGTCTGGGTTCAACCTGGTGATGAAACATCCGTGCTGCGTGAACGAGATCACGCTCAGCCTCAACAACAAAAACCCTCGGTACGGTCTGTTAAAATGTGTTTACTGTAAGATTACAGCGCTGGTGAAACACTCGAGCCTTTATTTGTATAAATAAAGTCGATATGATACAGAGAAAAAGATAATTTCATACAAAAACATCCTCATGTCTCATGTCTGTCAGGACGAAGGCGCTGGTCCTGGAGCTGCTGGCGGCTGTTTGTTTGGTGCGAGGAGGCCATGACATCATCCTCTCCGCCTTCGACAACTTCAAAGAGGTTTGTAGACTTCAAAAACACTCACACACACACACACACACACACACACACACACAAGAGGTCAGGTGTGGTCACTGATTTATCTTCCTGCTTTGGATATTTACAACATGTTGCTGTTTAGAAAAAATCCAGATCAAGATTTTTAACTAAACTTGGTCGTCTTTGTATCAACTGAGGTTAAATAACTTGTTGCCAACCGAAAATAATCACCCATGCAGTAATTATCCAACAGGAGGCTTGTACTTATTTGCTTATTTAATCCTGGTGTCGACTTTACTTTTTATCTAAGCAGTGGATCTCCCCAAAGTTCATCTTTTCCACTTTGAGTGGCATAAACACTGCAAAAACTAAAATCTAAGCAAGTTATTATGTCTTATTTTTAGTAAAATTCGTCTTATTATTCTTGATATGAGCCATATTCTACTGATGAGGCAAGAAAAATGTCTTGTTTAAAGTTATTTAACCCTGTGGTGCATAGTGGTCAAAGTTATTTACCCCTAAATTCAATGGTTCATGTGGTGGAAATTCATATTAGCCTGTGTCAGGATGTTTTTATTTTTCTTAGGGCTTGAAAAAAATGTTTTCAATTCTTTTTCCAAACATGTATATATGTTGAAAAAAGTTATAGAGAAACATTTGTGGGTGAAAAAGCTTATAAACTATAAATTATTCAGTGTTAAAATGGATGAAAGTGAGTTAAAAATTTTTGCAAAGCATTAAAGAAAAAGAAGTCAAACAAAAAAAAAAAAAAGTCAAAAAAAGGAAAACTTTTTTTCATGCCTTAAGACAAATAAAAACACTCAAGGGAAAAAATTCTGTCACTGACTTTCATAATTCATGCATCAGAGGGTTAAAGGCAAAAATGGGGTCTGAATTACTGTAACAATTTATAAAAATCTGCTTATGAAAAAAGTTTCGTGTGTTAAGACATCTTTCTAATTTCAAGAAACTTCCCAAGCAAATTTTTCTGGTCCCATTGGCAGATTTTTTTTGACTTGTTACGAGCAAGTCAGACCTCATTTTTGACTGTAAATAACTTGAAATAAGACATTTTTATGACCTGTTCTGATAAATGTGGCTCATATCAAGAAAAATAAGACATTTTGTTGCGACAAATAAGAAATAATGACTTGCTTGGATTTCAGTTTTTGCCGTGTAATGTCTAAAGTTACCTTCCGTGTGTAACGACCATCAGCGAGGATGACTCAGCTTAAATTCAGACATTATTTTAAACCCGTCATCTGCTCCACACAGACTCAGTGTAACAGCATCCTCATACCAGGGGCCCTTTAATGTTCTGAAAACCAGGTTAAGGGGAACCCCAGACCCCGCGCCCCTCCCACCAGCTGCTCGCTCCAGTTGTCCCTCTGCCAGACGAACCTGACTGAAGAGGCGTAAAAATGTCAAACACTTGTGGAGTCGCCTCTGACCTCTCCTTGGCCCGTCTCTCATCTTTGACTCAGGAAGCAGCAACTGTTGCTCGCAGATCCTCTCGTGTAGATGGAGAAACGAGGCGGAGAGGAGCGTGAACCTGAACCAGGAGGATCTATTTTTAGTGGAAGTCAAAGATGTGAGAAACTTGCCCTGCAACAAGCTCTGCAGCAAGTTGTTGTTTTTGGATTCACATCTTCTGCATCGCTTCAATTTCCCTGCGACGTCTGATCATTATCAGCCGCTTAAATTTACCAGCCAATTCCAGAAACACTTAAAACAGCTGTTTGAGCAGATTAAAGGTCTGCTTTAAAAAGTCTCTCACTAACGACGGCTTTATTTGAGTTGTTGTGTATACATTTAATCAGAGGTCGTTAAAATTAGTGGATCATTTGGACGTTTGTCTTTATTTTTACTGCTCAAGTCTGTTTTTAACTCAGGGAGAGATTTAAATTTGGTTTTACTGTTTCAGCTCATTTCTTCTCCAGGTTTTTTCAAGTTTTTGCCACTTGAAAAAAAAGAGAAAACCTGAGATGATTTGATAGATTTGAGATATAGATCCAGATTTAGAGGAGAAAAAGTCACAAATCACAGATTATAGAGACTTATTACACATAGAGTGAATAATTTTATGCCATTATTTCTTGAAATGTTGGTGAATATGCCTTATAGATAATGAAAACCCTGATTCAGTGTCTCAGAAAATTAAAATACAGGATCATTAATAATCAATACCATTTTTACACTTCATGACTGCTTTTTGCCCATTTTTGTCATTTTTCACCTCTTTTTTTGTCACTTTTGAACCAGTTCTAGATTTTATAGACTCATTATGCATAAAATAAATTATTTTCAGTCTTTATTTCTTGAAATTTGATGATTATGGCTTACAGAAAATAAAAAACCCAAAATTCTGAAATGTCTGAAAAATTAGAATTTTGCATAAAATCAATAAAAAAGGATATTTTAAACAGAAATGTCAATCCTCTGAAAAGTATAAACATTCCTAACCATTAAATACCAAGTTTGATACTACTTTTTGACAGTTTTAGACACTTTTCACACTTTTCCTGCCACTTTTGGACCATTTTTTGCTACTTACTGACCTTTTTTCCAAGTTTTCCCCCCTTTTTGTTGCTTTTTGACCATATTTCCCTCCTTAAACTTACCGTTTTTGCTACTTTTCGAAGTTTTTACCACTTAGATTGTTTTTCATGCAAAGTTAGTTTTCAACAATTTGGCTCTTTGATTGAGTAACACTCGTATAGAGCATAAAACATCTACTACAAAAAGTTGTATCTGGTTTTCTTACACATTTGAAGTTAAAGAAATATTTCTCTTTTTGTTAGATCTTGATTTATAACTGAAAAAAATCACAGATAGTGTAGACTCATTAGACATGGAGTGAGTTATTTCAAGCTTTTTTTCTTAAAATGTTGATGAATATGTCTTACAGATAATGAAAACCAAAACTTCAGTGTCTCAGTAAATTAGAATATAAGAGACGATCATTAAAGAAGAGATATTTTAAACAATTTTGCCAATTTTAGTCATGCTTTACTCTTTTTTTGCCTGTTTTGGTGTAATTCTTCTCCCAATTTTGCCTCTTTTCACACATTTTTGCCACTTTTTTAGCATTTTTTCCACCTTAAACTCATTTTTATTGCTACTTTTTAATGTTCTTGCCACTTTTCTTCACCTACATTGTTTCTCTTGCAAATGTAGTTTTCAGCAATGTGGTTCCTTGATTGAGTAAAACTGGTATAAAGCATAAAACATCTACTGTAAAAAAATCTATCAGGTATGTCGAAACATTTGAGGTCAAAGAAATATTGCACGGTCTGTTTGAGCTGATTTAGAGCAGAAAGACTCATAGGTTACAGATTTGGCTGCTTGAAATTATGCGAAGGATAAAAAAAAGGTGTAGTGTGCACAGATTAATTTGTTGGACTCGTCCTTTAGTGGAAGAAAATGAAGTGACAAATTAAAAACCCGTCACTTTGCAGGTACTAAGTCCTCTGGCAGCATCGTCCAGTCTGCAGATAAGCGCGGCATCAGTTACCACAGCGGTGACTCGAGTATCACAGTGAGTGGCATTTGTTTTGGCGCTGCAGCAACGTCATTGTGTGTGGGCGAGAGAGAGAGAGAGAGAGAGAGAGAGAGAGGTATGGTTCAGGCGGGCGGGCTCAGAGCCAGGAGCTGCTCGTGTGTCCCTCAGTAGCAGAACGTGGGCTTTGTTTTGGGTTGTGCGGCCTGTCAGGTTGGCGTGCTGCATTATTTAGAGGACATGAGTGGGCAAAAAGGGGGGAGGCAGACACTGACGGATGACTTTTAATGGAGGATTAAAAAAACAGGTTTTATTTACCCACGTTTTCACAAATAACCAACAATGAGAAGCGCAGGCTTTGTCTTTGTTTCTGTGGGTTTAAAGCTGCAGGATGATGAGAACAAAAGAGCCTGAGTCACGCAGCAATTATCCCTCAAAAGGCAAATAAAGCAATAGATGGATAGATAGATGAGCAGACTCTGTGTGTGCACTGCCCCCGTGTGTGTAAACATGGAGACAGTCTAACAAACACAGCTGAGAGTCCATCATCACACACACACACACACACACACACACACACGTCAGATTATTCTCATCAGCTCAATAAAGAGAACAAAAGATGAGCTGGTGTGTGTCCTCTCTCTCCACCAGCTGCCTCCTGATCACACACCTGAATCTTTTTATCATCTTTCAGGTGTGCGGGGAGAAAACACGCTTCGAGAAGCTCATGGAGTATTTCTGCAACGAGGACAACAACATCGACTTCATGGTAGCGCCGAACTTCATCACACTTCACGTCACGAAACGTTTTATTACAAATAGAGGAGTTAGATTCATGTTTAACCCTTTGTTAAATTCACCCGGCTCTGTGTTATTTGACACAGGGAGATAAAAGAGCTGTTAAAAGTCTGCCTCAGGTGACGTTAGAGGTTTAAGTCTTTATAATCAAGAGTATTATTGATACAAGGCTGCAGAGTTAAAAAGGAGTGAAATAACACATCTAACACCAGTGAAACTCAGAGCAAAGAGATGAAAGAAAAGCATCAGTTTGGGCTGTTGAGTCTTCAAGAGGCAATAATAATCATAATAATCATAATAATATAGGGTGACCAGAAACCTAGAAACCCAAAACGAGGACCTGGCCTCTTGAAGATCCTGCAAAAAGACAAAAAAGTAGCTTCCTCACCCATATATTTATTTAAAACACTCCTTTTGTATTTGAAGTGTATTTTCTATGATGCAAACAATGTATTGAAGCACATCACTGCCAGTTTAAAGTATAAAGATATAAAAATGATTATTTGAGATACCTTTTATTTAAACTCTTATAAAGTCAAGTTTTGAGAGAAAAAAGCAAAATTTCAATCTTTTTCTCATGATTGTGACTATAAATTCAAATTTGAAAAGTTTTTTATCCCATAATTTTGACTTAATCTCAGTTTGTTCTGAGCCAAAAATCTCAACTGAGCTCCACAAAACGGACAAAACATTTTCACTCTTGTAAACTTTTCCAAACTTTCCCAGGTTTGGTATTTAGTACAGTCCTTTTGCGTCATAATTGTGTTATTTGTAAATTTATTTCAGGTCTTGTTAAAGTGTTTGGCTGTTTGTAAATTTGTCTCAATGCTTGTAAAAGTGTTTGCATATTGTAAATTTGTTTCGTCTCTGGTGAAAGTGTCATGTTAATTTAATTTTCTTTTTTAATTGTAAAAATGTTCTGTTCTAAAAGTGTTTAAAACTTAGTCACTTTGATGTGCAGTGGGTGAAATAAGTCAGTCAGTAATCTCCTATAGTTGGATCATATGTGTCTCTGAGTTTGAGTTTCTCCGTCTTCAAACAGCAAAATAAATGACGTCATTCTCTGTGTGACCACCAGGTGGCCTGTATGCAGTTCATCAACATCGTGGTTCACTCTGTGGAAAACATGAACTTCAGGGTTCACCTACAGTACGAGTTCACTCATCACGGGATCGACGACTACCTGGAGGTGAGTTTGACCTTTGACCTCAAGACAACTGGAGTTTTCACTCAGGATTCATAGAAGAATCAGACGTGAGACAGAATCTACAGAATAAAACTTTAAATGTGTGTTTGTGTAGAAGCTGAAGTTCACGGAGAGCGACCGGCTGCTGGTGCAGATTCAGGCGTATCTGGACAACGTGTTTGATGTGGGAGCTCTGCTGGAGGACGCAGAGACTAAAAACGCTCTGCTGGAGCACATGGAGGAGCTGCAGGAGCACAACACTCAGGTACAAACACACACACACACACACACCGCATACAGGTGCACACACACTCAGAGGGCTACTGTGCACAGCCATGATAAGCTCACTGAGCGTGTGTGTGTGTGTGTGTGTGTGTGTGTGTGTGTGTGTGTGTGTGTGTGTGTGTGTGTGTGTGACAGCTGTCCAGCAGGCTTCAGGAGAGCGAGAGGGAGGCGACGGAGAAATGCTGTGACCTGGAGAAGAAACTGATTCAGACGACCAAAGAGGTGGAGCTGCTGAAGGTAAATGATGATTTATTCAGCTGTAGTTTCATTTCAACACGTCATGAGGAGATAAAAGTTATTGAAAATAAAAAAATTAAGTCATCATCAGACCAAATAGTTGGAAAACAAACAGGGGCAACTACAGACAGCTTTAAGTTGATGCATTTGCGCAAGACAGTCCTCTGAAGTTTATGACTTTATTCTCGTATGTTTACAACTTCATTCTTGTAAATCAATGACTTTTTTTCTCATAATTTCTTGACTTTTTTCAAGTAAGTTTATGACATAATTCTTGTAAGTTCACGACTTAATTCTTAAATGTAATAACTTAATTTTGTAGTTTCAGATTTTATTTATGTAAGTTTATCACTTTCTTCTCATAAGTTTATGACTTTTTTCATGTAAATCTATTATTTTTTGTCTTGTGAGTTTGCGACTATATTCCCACAAGTTTGCAACTTTATCATCGTAAGTTTACCACTCTAGTCCCTTAAGTCTTTGACTTCATTCTCACAACTTTACAACTCTTTTCTTGTAAATGTATTACATTTTTTCTCGAAAGTTTGCGACTCATTTCTCACAAGTGCACAATATTTTCTTATGAGTTTACAACTCTAGTCTTGTAAGTCTATGACTTTATTCTCTTAAGTTTACAGCTTTTTTTTCGTAAATTTATAATTTTTTTTCCTTCTCGCAAGTTTACAACCTTAATTTTGTAATTTAAGACTTTGTTTATGTGAGTTCATGACTTTAATCTTGTAAGTTTATGATTTTAATCTCGTTAATTTATTACTTTAATCTCGTAAGTTTATGTCTTTATTCTCGTAAGTGCATGATTTCATTCTCGTAAATTTATGACATGAGTCTTGTAAATTTTTCCGTCCATTTTCAGTGTGGCACAATCCTCTGTCTTGCTAAATAAAAGGGAAAAAAAGAAAAGGAAATTTGTATACATGCTTCCAAAAAACATTTACTTACAAAATTATACAACTCATAACAAGTAAAAGGAGTAGGATGAAGCTGAGGCTCATTTTTTTCCTATTCTGTAAAATAAAATAACCCAAAATTTGAGTAACACAAAGGAGAAAAAACATTAGAATTCCTCCACATGATTACCATTATTAATCATTTCACCTTTAAGTTGTTTTACATTGCAATCATTCATTGTTTCATCTCTCAGTGTCTTGATTTGAAAGTTGGGGGTTTTTGTTTTTGCAGGAGAGTCTTCGTGAGTCATGTTCTCAGGTGACTCAGCTTCAACATAGAGAACAAGAGCGAGAGCTGGAACGGGAGAGAGAGAGAGAGAAAGAGAGAGACCAGGACCGATCCGTCCAGGCTCTGAAGGAGCTGGAGGTCAAAGTTCAGGCTCTGGTGGATCAGGGGTTAGTCAGGATGGAGCGATCCACCTCCGGACACCTGGACGTCCAGGTGCTCCCTGTCATCCAGGAGAAGACGCAGACAGGTCAGAATTACTCTCTTATACTGAAACATGAAGAAACATTTAAAAAAAATCCTCTTCAAAGCTGTTTAGAGTTTAAGATTCTGAAATTTTCCATCCACATTGAGAATCTCAGTCTCACTGAATAAGCTTTCCACTCCTCCAGCAGCTTTATTTAACGTTAAGAAGAGTCATTTGGTTTGAAGTGTGCTGCAGTTCTGAGCTGAATGTGAAATAAAAAGACTCTCTGCAGTTATTCTGAAAAATAAACAGCTCCCTGAAAGTGTCCCTTCTTAGAAAAAGAAACCCCAGAGGAGAGACTGCAGGGAAGCTTCACAACCAAAAAAGATATTGCTCTGATGAGAAAATAAAAATAAGGCACAAAAAGACAGTGTTCCCTCCTCAGTCACAAACGAAGCAGAGGAAACAACCCAGATTTTTATTTCCTCTCTGAGTTTTTGTGCTTTTTTTTTGTCTCCACACCTGAAGAAGAAACAGGTTCAGGTAAAGCTCAGCAGACGGTCGTCGCCTCAGAGCCTCAGCCCGACCTCACTGACGGTCAGACAGCGGCCGCTCAAGCTCCTCCTCCCCCTCCACCGCCGCCGCCACCTCCTCCTCCAGCACCTCCAGCTTCACCCAGAGCTCCTCCTCCTCCTCCACCTGCAGCTCCACCTCCTCTGATGCTCAACACTGAAGGAGGCTCAGGTGATGCAGTTTTAAAGTGTTTCATTCAAGAAGTCCGTGGTTATTTCTGAGGGAAACTTCAGAGCTTGAGGTGTTTTCATTCTGGTTTCCAGGTTGTAAAAAGAAGAAGCCGATCCAGACCAAATACCGAATGCCGCAGCTGAACTGGCAGGCGTTAAAATCCAATCAGGTGGCGGGAACCATCTTCAACGAGCTCGATGACGAACACATCTTAGAGGTTTGACTTTTATTCATGTTCTCATGTCAAACACAACTAAAACACAAAGAATTAAAACCCTCATGTTGAGTTTAAAGACAAGGAATAAGAATCAAATTTATTCAGTATTTATATCTAACCTAAATTCAATTGAATTCACAACAAAGACAAGATATTTATCGTTCAAACTGATAAACTTTATTTTTTTCAGTGTCAGTTAACACACTTCAAACTCTACCATGCAAAAACAAAGATAGAGATTGTTCTCATCGCAAAGTCCAAAAGCAGCATCTGATGAAACCAAGACACATTCTGCTCCTGTTACAACAGCGTGGCTCCATAGTAGAAGAGTGCAGCTACTAGACTGACCTGCCTGCAGTCCAGACCTGTCTGCCATCAAAATGTGAAAGAGTTACAGCTCCAAAGCTTCAACGATCAGTGTCCACAGTTCACAAAATGCTTATTGTTTAAGGGAAAATGATGTAACAGTGGGAAACAGGAACCTGTCCCAGTTTTTTAGGAATATGTTGCTGCCATCAAATTCAAAAAGAGTGAAAGTATGCAAAAAAAACAAATTATCTATCTATTAAAAATTACAATTTATCAGTTAGAATAAGACAAACATCTTGTCTTTGTAGTGTATTCAATTGAACATAGGTTAAAGAAGATTTGCAAATCCTTGTATTCCGGTTTTATTCATGTTTTTTTACAATGTCCCAACTTCATCGTAACTGGGGTTGAAGTCAAACAGTGAACTCTACAAACTAATTGTTGTGAATTTGTCACAGCATCATCAAAAATAACAGTCCAGTAGCACATCTCTCACTGCAAAAAAAGGGAGTCTGAATATAAGATAAAAATACTAAATTTGATGGAAAAATATCTTAAAACTAGTGAAATTATCTGTCCATGCAGCAAGATCATTTCACTTGACTAGAAATCTTGAAATAAGACTGATAAATCTAAAAACAAGATGGCCTTGATAAGTATTCTCAGATCTTAAAACAAGAAGAAAATGTTCATTTTTAGATCAAAATGCTTGAAAACAAACTTCCTGAAGAAGAGTTTTAAGTGAAATATACTGAATATGAGCAATAGAATCTAATTTCATGCTTCTTATATTCTTAATTTCAGCAAATGGAAAGAAAAATATCACTTTTTTAAGTCACAGCTACATAGAATTAGAGAAGTTTGATTAAGATAATTCTTGATTTTTGAGCATGGGTTTGTAAAATTCTGAGCTGTTTGCTAAAGAAACTGTGTCTTAAAAAGATTATTTTTTTTGGTGTTATTCTTAAATCAAGCAACTTAAGGTAGAGCTAAATCTTGAAACAAGTTTTAATGTTGTGAAATTACATGTGAGAAAACCAAAGTAACTTGTTTTAACAGTTATCCACTCATTCTAGGATTCTCAGACTCATTCAGACAAAATTGAATTGTTCATGCTTTTTTTGAGATCTAACATAGTTTTAAATGCTAAAAATAAGTTTAAAAAAACATTAAAAAAAGATATTTTATTAAGCATGTCTTAAAGTAAGATTTTAAATCTTGGCAAGTGCAAGATTATTTGCAGTGCTGTCTCTGAAAGTTCCTCTTTGTGTCTCAGGAGCTGAACATGTCAGCGTTCGAGGAGCAGTTTAAAACCAAAGCTCAGTCCTCTCCCATCGACCTGGGGACCCTGAAGATGAAACGTGGCCACAAAACCCCGAGCAGAGTCTCTCTAATGGAGGCCAACAGAGCCAAAAACCTGGCCATCACTCTGCGTAAAGAAGGGATGGCTGCGTCCGACATCTGCTGCGCCATCGAGACGTACGTTCCAAACTTCATCTGAATGATGTAGCCGTGAAGAAGACGAATGACGTCTTTTGTTCTACTCTCAGGTACAACCAGAGAGCTCTGAGTCTGGACTTCCTGGAGCTCCTGGAGCGATTCATCCCCACGGAGTACGAGATGAAGCTCATACACAACTACGAGTGTGAGGGCAGGCCCCTGGACGAGCTCAGCGAGGAGGACCGCTTCATGGTGCGCTTCAGCAAGATCCCTCGTCTCTCTCAGCGAATCAGCACGCTCACGTTCATGGGCAACTTCCCTGAGAGCGTCAAGATCATACAGCCGGTGAGTTTGCATAAGGAGGAGAGGAAGTCAGCACAGTTATTCAAAGATAAGAGGCTGAATGTGTTTATTAAATTCAAACCTTTCACCTTTCTCTGACAGCAACTGGACGCTCTCATCGCTGCTTCAATGTCCATCAAATCTTCCAGCAAACTGAAGAAAATCCTCGAGGTGAGTTCAGAGCTGCTGGAAAGATTAGTGTTTGTAATTAAAGTCTGATGGTTTTACCTTCTAACGCATGAATTACAAAAAGTCAGAGTCAGGATTTTTCCCTTGAGTGTTTTTATTTGTCTTAAGGCATGAAAAAAAGTTTTCCTTTTGTTTTTTTTTCAAATATTTGTAACTGAGCATTCAACATAAAACTACGACGGAGTATTAGGGCCACATTAAGAATATATATATATATATATATATATATTTTAACTTCATATTTTTACTAAGAGATTAAAGTCAAAATTAATTTTTTATGACGAGATTGAAGTAGAAAATAATGACGGAATTCACTACAAGAATAAAGCCGAAATATTATCGTGGGCTGTCTACGAGGGGGAGGACATTTTAATAAATGTTTAATCTTACCTGCTAACTGATCATTTCCTTACCTACTTCCAATTCAACTTTACTTCCACTTAAATCTCATATTAAAATAATTAATTTCACATTTAATCTAGTAGTGAAATAATTAAATTCAACTTTAATCTTGTGGTGAAATAATTTATTTTGACTTTATTCTGGTAGTAAAATAAGACTTTACTTTATTCCCTTGTAAAATATTTAATTTTGCCTTAATTCTCCTAGTAAAGTTATTAAATTTTTACTTCATTCTCGTCGTCAAATAATTAATTTTGACTTTACTCTGATAGGAAAATAATTAATTTTACTTTGTTCTCGTAGTAAAATAATTAAATTCAACTTTATTCTTGTAGTTAAATAATTAATTCTGACTTTATTTCGTACTAAAATAATTAATTTCAACTTTTTTCCCATAGTAAAATAACTTAATTCAACTTTATTCTCGTAGTAAAAAAAATAATTTTGACTCTAATCTTTAGTAAAATAATTAAATTCAACTTAAATCTTGTAGTCAAATATGAAGCAGAGAAATTAATAATTCTGGTCCCTTATACTCTGTCGTATAAAACAGTTTGAACTTAATGCAAATATGACATTTTCTTTGTTTGGCTTCTTTTCTTTATAAGCTTTTTCACCCCCAAATGTTTGTCTATAACTTTTTTAAAGATATATACATGTCTGCAAAAAGAATTGCAAACATTTTTCAGGCCCTGAGAAGAATAAAAATATCCTGACAGAGACTAATATGAATTTCCACCACATGAACCATTGAATTTAGGAGTAAATAACTTTTAAATAGGTGTCCACTGTAGTGACCACAGGGTTAAAGCGACTTTCACGTCTTACAGATCATCTTAGCGTTTGGAAACTACATGAACAGCAGCAAACGAGAAGCAGCGTACGGTTTCCGCCTGCAGAGTTTAGATCTGGTGAGTAAAAATAAGATAAAACCTCTGACACGTTTCGAATTCTTCATCAAAAACCACATCTGTTCCTCACTCACTTTTCCTCTCTCAGCTCCTGGACACTAAATCCACAGATCGCAGACAAACGCTACTTCATTACATCGTCGGCATCATCCAGGAGAAATACCCCGAGCTGCAGAGCTTCTACAGCGAACTGCACTTCCTGGACAAGGCCGCTCTGGGTCAGTATGAATATTTAAAAACCTTTTACACTCCTCTTATTCCTCCTGTGATTAAAAAAAGATTAAATCTTGAGGACACTTTCAGATAATATCTTAGATTAAAAAATTCTATTGAGCTGTGACTTAAGAAATCTCTCAGAGCAGCAGTTTAATAAAAAAGGAGAGTTTTCACACTAATTTGATTTTTTTTTTTTCCTTTATTCTCACTTGTTGTCGTCTTTCAGTCTCTCTGGACGGCATCCTGCAGGACGTGCGTTCTCTGGAGCGAGGTCTTGAAGTGACCAGCAGAGAGTTCTCCGTAGAGAAGGAGAATCCCGTTTTGCAGACGTTTCTCAGCAGCAACACGGAGCTGCTGCGCTCGCTTGTATCTGACGGGAAAACAGCACAGGTAAGAAAACATTTGAACCTAACCTATGAGCATAAAAGCCTCAGTCGTATTTCAGAGTTTTCAGAAAAGAAGATGAAGCACATTTATTAATTTCTACAAATATGTATAACAGTATTTTTATATCAGCTACATTATTATCATTATTTTTAAATCTTATAGAAATTTCTTTGACCTTGGAAATTATGCTTAATGCTCACAAAATAATTTAAATGTTTTTAATATCTGACTCCAGCAATTATACTATTCGGCTAATGCTATGTTACATTACTTTAATCATTCACCAAATATTTTTTCTCTGTTTTCAGGACATGTACGACTCAGCAGTGGAGTATTTTGGAGAGAACTCGAAAACCACACCGCCTTCCGTGTTTTTCCCAGTTTTTGTCCGCTTCATTAAAGCGTACAAGGTCGGATATCACTCTTTTTACAGAGTTCTGCAGATGCCTCATTTATTTACTCTAAATTAATACTTTTGTGTCTTTAACCTGACAGCAAGCTGAGCAGGAGAACAATCAGAAGAAGAAACAAACTGTCATAAACTTTGAGGCTCCATCAACGCCGCCTAAACCTGACATCACGGGGAACAAGGTAACGACGAAAAAACAACTTTTACATGTATTTACAGATTTGATTAAAGATCTAAAATACCCCAAAGGTCAAGAAAGAAGTGATCCAGGGCCTCATTTGTGAAGCCTGCGTACGCACAAACGGCCTGCTACGGAGCCCCTTAGGGGACACTTTGTGAGATCTTACAAAGTTTTTTCCTACGTTTTTTCCTTTTTCGCAGTGTCAGTGAACCGGAAGTAAAACAGACACAAAGTTGGAGGAATATACTTCGAATATACACATCACACGTGGGAGAAGTTAACTGATTTTTATTTTGTTATTGGCCTCAAATATAAGAACATTAAATCTGTTCTTGGTCGTAGACTGGGCTTTGGACGGAGCTCCTTAGGGGGACATGGATGAAAAAAAAATTGGACGAAGAACCGCTCCAAATCGTCCTCCATAATTGCAATTAACCTCCTTCAAAGGTGATGTTGCACGCTCACATTGTTGTTATTATTTTTTTTATTTTTATTTTTTGGCTTTTGTGCCTTTATTGGACAGAGGAGGACAGTGGATAGGGAAGAGAGAGTGGGGAGTGACATGCGGGAAATAGGCCACAGGTCAGATTCGAACCCGGGTTGCCCGCTCGAGAGCAAACCTCATAGTGCGCAGCGATATCCACTAGGCCATCCGCGCCCCCATGCTCACACTGTTGTGTCTGTTTTTCTTCTGGTTCACTGACACGGATAAAAAGGAAAAAATGTAGGAAAAAACGTAACGAGATCTCGTAAAAGTTTGTCCAAACTTTTTTTTTCACCCATGTCTCCTAAGGGTCTCTGTAGCCTGCAACTTGCATAAGCCAATGGTGCAATGTGTGCAGATGCATCCACTGCAAAAACGGAAATCTAAGCAAGTCATTATGTCTTATTTGTAGTAAAAATTGTCTTATTGTTCTTAATTTGAGCCACATTCACCAGACCAGGTCATAAAAATGTCTTATTTCAAGTTTTTTTAAGACAAAAATGAGGTGTTAATTGCTTGTAACAAGTAAAAAAAAATCTGCCAATGGGATAAGATAAAAGATTCTTGTTTTAAGACATCTTTCTAATTTCAAGAAACTTCCCGGGCGAATTCGTCTTATCCCATTGGCAGATTTTTTGAAAGCAATTTACACCTCATTTTTGTCTTAAAAAAACTTGAAATAAGACATTTTTATGACCTGGTCTGGTGAATGTGGCTCAAATTAAGAACAATAAGACAATTTTTACTAAAAATAAGACATAATGACTTGCTTTGATTTCAGTTTTTGCAGTGTCATGTGTGTGAAGCACAACACGCTGACAGATCGGGTCCAGCCTGAAGCAGCTGAGAGCGTCACAAACAGAAACTTGAGGATAAAAAGTGACACATAGGGAAGAGTTAATACACACACGGTGAGTGAGGGCGTAAGAAATCACACAGGTTTGTTTACAGCTCGTCTGATTCCCCGACTGCTCGTATTTCTAACCCCGCTCAGACTTATTATCACCCCGAGGAGCGACGGATAGTTTGTCGTTCATCGGGCAGGCTGTAAAACACTTCGAGGCAAATGTGCGAGCTCTGACTCTGAGGGGAATAAACGGAGCTGACTGAACGTTCATCATGAGAAACAGTATCTGACATAAGAAGAGTTATTATCCTTTAAAAGATTCATCAGAGTCAGGTTATAAAAGATGAAGATGTGTTTGTGTTTCAGGTGTGTGTGACCAAACCTCCTCCCATGGATCTGATCGCTGAGCTGAAGAAGAGACAGGTGACTCCTCTGGTGAGGGAGGGGAAGGACGGCGCCATTGAGGACATCATCACAGGTACGCAGACACACTCAGGACGCCACCGTTTGATTTCCTGTCAGAAAATAAAGAGTGAGAAAAGTTCAGACATGAGAATTTAACACCTGAGTCTGTTTATGTCAAACTTTTTCTCTTCAGTCTTTTTGAAAATGAAACTTTTTTCTAATGTCCCTCTTGTTCTTTTATTTTCTCAGTTAATCTCCTGTCTGTTTTTCTGACTTCTTCACTCCTGTCTCAGTTTTCTCGCTCATTTTACTTCTCTGTTTCCTCTTTCTCTCTCTTGTTTGTCCCTTCTCTCTCACCGTCTCCTCCCGTCTCTCCAGCTCTTAAGTCCGTGCCCTTCACGGCTCGCTCTGCCAAACGCTCCTCTCGCCTCTTCTGTGACTCCGTCTTCAGCGAGGAGGTGACGCCTTTAAATCCGTCTCTGCTCCAACACGCTGCTGCTTCTTATGCTGCTTCCCTCTGAGTGAACTTTCTACAAATGTTTTCTCTTTTTCTGTCAGCAAAGAGTGAAATGTGTGCACTGTGTTTTCAAAACAAACTCCACTCTGAAAAGACAAGAAAACCCTACCTGACCTTTGTGAGATCCTGCAAAAATACTCAAAGACGACAATGTAGCTGTTGATGAGTTGACTTATCTCAGAATTTCTTGTTTTTTAAAGTTAAAAGTATAAAGTTTTTTGGCCTTTGTGCGTTAGAGGAGGACAGTGGATAGCATCGGAAAGGGGAGAGAGAGTGGGGAGTGATATGCGGGAAATAGGCCGCAGGTCGGATTCGGTGCGCTGCCATATCCACTAGGCCATCTGCGCCCCGACTTATCTTAGAATTTCAACTTTTTGTCTCATAGTTTTGACTTAATTACCTCAGATTTAGAATTAATAACTATACAGTTTTGACAATTCAACTCAAACTTAAAATTTTGTTCCTCATCATTTTGACTTAATCTCAAACTTCTAGTTTTATAATAATTTTGACTTTTTGGCTCAAATTTCAACATTTTTTTAAAAACTTCTGTCTTCATTTCCCCAAAATTGAGACTTAATCTTACAGTTTTGACTTTTCATCTCAGAATTCAGACTTTTCAATTCATATTCCTATCTCATAATTTTGACTTTTTCTTCCTCATAATTTTGATGTTTACTTTTCATCTCAAAACTTAAACTTTAATTTTGACTTTCATCTTATAACTTTGATTTGTTTTTGTCCTTTAATTTTGAATTTTTATCTCAAAACTTTGAGCTTTGGATTAATTGTGCCTTATTGGCTCAAATTTAATTGCTTTCTTTTTCAAAAATCTGTCTTTATCATCCCAAAATTGAGACTTAATAGTAGAAGTTTTACCTATCATCTCAAAATTTATCCTTTTCATTGATAATTTTATCTCATAATTTTGACTTTATCTTGCAACATGACTTTTATCTGAAATCTTGACATTTTTTATTTCAAAACTTTGACTTTCATCTCAAATTTTGAGTTTTTATCTTATAATTTTTACTAAGTTCTGACTTTTTAATGTCAAAATTTTGACTTACTACAGGCCAAAAGAATTCTAAATAAACCCAAGATTTAACTTTTTTTTTTTTTACTGGGGGAAACAGGCTCCTTAATAATGCCTCACTGCATGTTTAAATAAAAAGTACAAATACTTATTTCCCCTGTGCAAAAGTATAAGTAATGCCTCGAAATTTTAGTTAAAGTTTAATTAAAATTTCGAGGCATCTATATTTTCAGCTGGCCAAAGGTTACAGCTTTGCAGACAGCACACGTTACCAACACCAATGATCCAGGTAGAAAAACCTGGATATTTTAGGGAATTTTGTAAAATCCCCCGGGTAAAAGAGGACGTTTGGTGACTGCACTGTTGAGTAAAAGGAAAAACTGTGCAGAAAATTGTTTTTAATTGTGTCTTACTCTGTAGCACTTTGAGATTGTCTAAATGTAAAGTGCAATACAAATAAAATGTATTATTATTATTATTATTATTATTGAAAAAACAAAGCTGGTTCATCTTTTTGTCTTTCCTGCAGAAGTAAATAGTTCAAGTTTTGTTTTTTTGTCTGCTGCTGTTTTGTTTTTGTTTGAAGCACTCACCTCAGATTCTTCCATTTTTCTTTCCTCCCCAGATTTAAGGAACCAGCCGTACAGACGCACGGACGGCAGCCGACGCAGCACCAAGTGGAAACCAGGACAACAGCTGCACGTGTCCTCGGACATTTCCCTGTGAAGAAAAACAAACTGCTGAAGCACAAACCTGCACATTTAACTCACTGTGGCGACCGGCTCATCCTGGCGTGCATGTTCCAGAGACAGATGCATGTTCCTGAGAGACGACACAACGACCACAGAGAGAGAGAGAGAGGAGCTTTCCTGACGATCGTAGAGATTTCCTGATTGACAGAATCCAGTTTAAGGGTCTGATCTGCTCTTCATGATAATGACACTGGATGTCACACGAGCTCATTAAATGAAAGACTGAGCCGTCGTTAGAGCAGCTCGTCTCAAAGTGACTCTGTGGAGAAACTGTGACGGACAGAGCGCTCATTAATCATTTTGATAGTTTTCTTAAAAAAGCTCCAGATATGATTTTTTAATTGGTTTCATTTGAAGTCGAGTTTTAATCAAACTGTCCATCTTCCTGTGCTCCTGAAGTAGGTCTCAAATTCAGCCTGAAGATTTGTAATATATTTAAATTATTTTTAATACTGAGCTGTAAGAAAAAGGAACTTCTATTGTGCTTCTGCATTTCAACTAATAAACCATTTTATACCAAACAGGACTCTGAGTCTTTCTGCTGCTACAACGACATGCTATGAGCCACATTAATGAAAATATGAGAGCAGATGGTTTTAAAAACAGTCTAGTTTTTAAGAGTTTCCTGAAAAAAATCAGACGAACTCACCTGGATCTCGTATATGGGGTTTGTTGTTCTCTGACGTGTGAAAACTTCAGATCAAAGCTGGGCTGGATTTTCTTTGGCTGCTTCAGATTTTACAGGCTGGACGTCGACCAACGGGAGGAATCTGTAGAAGACACAGAGGTATAAACTTAATAAAAAAAAGAAGAAGACACATCAAATTGAAAAGACAAGTTCATACTTAAAAAAGGGAAAGGGTAAACTACACAATAATTTGGTTTCTCTAAAACAGGGAAAGTTAGATTTTCACTGAATTTTCATCAACATTTTTAAGAAAAACAAGTTGTGGAAAAACAATAGAGGCACTCACAAGGCTTTTTAAGATACAGTCAGCGGGTAAATTTTGCAGTTACTTCACTTTTGAAAGATTTAGGGGAAAAACCAAAAGCTAACTCTTACATTTTGGTCAAAATTTTGTGAAAATTAAATTTTGAAAAAACTTGTTGGAGACACTCCCAAGTATCTGTATAAGTATAAACCATTGGTAAATAACCCATCAGGAAACATTTTGCAGTTTTTTCACATTTGAATATTTTGGGAAAAATTGGATTTTGGTCAAAATTTTAGAAAAAAAGAAGTTGTTAAAATGCACAATAAGGACACTCCTGTCGCTTTTATGAATCTTCTCTTTCAAATTTCCCCTTTGTCAGGTAACATTTTCAGACTTTTTGCATTTAAAAATTTGGAAAAAAAAACAAAGGCTAACCCCTTGGACTTTGTTTAAATTTTGAGAAAAATTAAATGTAATGTCAATTTAAAAAAAGCACTAAAACTGGATTTTGGTCAAAATTTTGTGGAAAAATATAGTTGTAAAAATGCAAAATGAGGACACTCCAATGACTTGTATTAAACTACTTTCTCTGTTTTTCCTCTTTTCAAGTGACAATTATAGACTTTTTCCACATTTGAAAAACTTGGAAAACAAAACAAAACAAAGTCTAACCCCTTAGATTTTGGTCAAAATTCTGTGAGAATTAAATTTAGAAAAAAAAACGTATTTGGTATATTTCAAAGGTTTGTATAAATGTAGAAAATTGGTAAATAGCCTCTTAGGTAACACTTTGCAGTTTTTTATCATTTAAAAACCTTTCATTCTTTTTACAAGATCTTTAGAAAACATTTACAACTTTTTTAGAACATATTAGAGAGTGTTTCACAAGAGCTTTACAAGATATTAAAGAGATATTTTTGTACTAGATCCTTTCAAGAACATCAAGAGCTATTTTAAATGATCCAACCCAGATAGATAAGAATTTGTTTTGATAAGATCTTTGAGGATTCTTTAAAAAATCCTCAACAGTTTTTTCCTGTGATGTTCATGAAATCTCTACAACATCTTTATGCAATTTTTTACTAAAGTTTTTTAAGATCTAAAGATGATGTTTAAGAGTTTTCTGTAAACTTAAACTCTTATCAGACTGGAATTGAACCCTCAACCTGTAAAAGTGTGAGCTGCTGTTCTACCTGTCTGAGCCGTCCTCCTGCTCACTCTCACCTGTTCCTGATTGAACCTGATGGTGACACTGAGGCCACATGCTGAGCTCTGATTGGTCCATGTGTTTGATTTAAAAACAAAACATGTTGTTTTGTCTCACCAGGTGAACTTTCATTCACCGGCTCGACCCACAAGTCCCTGCCTACCCTATTTTGGAGATAAACCGCAACGCAACGCAAACGCAAGTTCGGACGCAACGTAACGCAAACGCAACGCGAACGCAAGTGAGGACAGACAGACACAGACTGAAGCTCCTTACCTTTGGTGGGGTTCGATCCTTCAAACCCAGATCCAGGGGCGGCGTTGGTATCCACTCCACCATCTTCAGCGCTGATACAGCAGGGATCAGGGCAGGTACTGGAGGCCGTTAAGGTCACCTGAGAACACCTGAGAACACCTGAGGTCATGTGGTCCAGGTGGAGGCTCTGACCTCATCATCCACCTCAGAGTTTAGAAACAACATCAAACTCATTCAATCAATTTAAAACTTTATTCAAACCCAAACAGCACTTCAACTCCCAGAGGGCTTTGACCCTCAGGAATCGACCAATCAGAGAGCAGCTTCACTTCCTCACATCAGCAGCATGGAGGACAAAAAAAAAGAAGAAAAAAGAAAAGACAAACAAAGACTAACCCCTTGGATTCTGTGTCAAAACTTTGAAAAGATTAAGAAAAAACTCAACAGAGACACTTCCTGGGCTTCTATACAGATCCAACCCCTGAATTACATGCTGTGCTGTTTTGTTTTTGCCCATGAAAATTCTGATAAGAAAAACTAGATTTAAGTCAAAAAATTTGGGGAAAAAAAAAAGTTAAATTAACATAATGGGTTGAAATGAATTCATTTTAATCATACAGGTGCTGAAAGGGACAATTCAAAGAAATACACAAGAACCATATTTTTCAAAAATGTAGGGTTTATCTACCCAATAAAAGAAAACTACAGAGAAATAGAAAATAAAGAGGAATATTCAGTTTTCCTCTTCAGATGTATTAAACCACACACGGATTAACAGCTAAAAGTCATAATTAATTAACTAATGTGAAGATTTCTGACACATTTACTGACTGATGATTGATCAGATTATTCCACTGAGATAAAAGATTCATTAACTAAACTTAAATGAAAAAAACAAAAATGATTCCTTGATGTGTTTTGGTGTCTGGTCTTCATATTCAGCAGATTCATTTAATGTGTAAACAATGATGAAGTTTTGATCCGACACATTCCTAATTTCTTCTTTTTTGGATCATCTTTGAGGACAGAAGTTTGTTTTATTTGCAACAAACTTAACTTTTACTGTAACGGATTCATCACCTCATGATTTATAACATCTTTGAAAACATAAGGGTAAAAACTTAACAGATAATTTAAGTTATTTTGAGATACACAGAGCCGAATGAGACAAAAGTAGTATCTTAAACCTGGCTGTAATCATTAAATACTCCATTAAAAATCAGCATTTTGACACTCTGCTCCAATGAAGTGACCTTTACTGTCAGTCCAGCCTCTAGTGGACACTTCAGGGAACTGCACCCGCTTCACTTTTAACCCTGGAGTTTGCAGATTGGAGAGTTTTATTTTTTCTGATTTGTATTTCTGTCCGTGAGTGTGAGAATCATCCACCTCTTTGTCAGTGTTTCCGTAGCAACCCCAAAAGTTTCTCCACTTCCTCGCTCGTCCTCTTCAGCTCCTCCGTGCTTTTCCTGCTTTGTCTCGCCACGTCGTCAACGCCGGAAACAAACTTTGTCAGATCTGTGGCTTTCAGAGAGTCGCTCAAAGTTATTCCCAGAATTATCACAGCATCCAGACTATTTTCTATTTCCGCAGCCGCTCTCTGCACGCCGTCACTCTCCGACATTTTCTCGCTGATGGATTTGATGGTTCTCAGCTCCTGCAGCAGCGGTTTGACGGTTTCTCTGAAGTCTGCGGCGTTGTCCTCCATCACTTTCTGGTTCTTCAACATCTTTTTCTGCTTGTTTGAGTTTCTGGTTCCGCTAAAGCGTCCGAAGAGGCTTCCCACGAAAAAGACAGCGAACCTGGTGGCACAAAACCCGCCAAAAGCACCACCAATGGCGCCGCCTGCAGCTCCAACTGTTCCTCCAAAAGTTCCTCCCATGGCGCCTCCAGTTGCACAGCCAATCGTGAACCAGGCGACATCACTTAAAACGCCATGAGTAGGGTCATCAGACGTGGCGCCGATTGCTCCTCCGATAGCTCCACAAAACACTCCTCCAACCACTCCACCCAGCACGCTGCCGAAGAAACCGACAGTGGCGCCGACTGCGTTGATTTTCCCACAGATTCTGGTGAAAGTTGCGGCGCTGACGGCTCCTAAAAATCCCCAAACTCCTCCAGAGAGGACGCCACAAGCTGAGCCGAGAGCCCCTCCAAACACAGCGAACACCACCCGCACGGCTTTGTTCTCGGGGTCGTCTTGGTGGAGTTGAACGGCCGTCAGTGTGAAGTTCTCTGAAAGTTTGTGGAGATGGTTTCTGCGTTGGCTGTAGAGGAGAGAGAAAGACTTCAGGCTTGTGATGAGGTCATCTTTAGGGTCGCTTTGAGGGACGAGGAGTCTGTAGTCCAAAGAGCTGCCGTCGAAATCAAACAAGTTCTCCATCTTTGCTTTTATCTCAACGAAAACCTTCAAACAAACTTCATGGAGTTATTCTTCTGTTGGATGTTTCAAGATCCGAAATTCGGTCAAAGGAGCAGGAAGACTGAAGAGGGACTCTCTCTCCTAGGTGAAAAGAAAGATGTAAACATTAAAAATTAAAACTTACACACTTTCAGATTTCTACATGATGGTCTTATTTGCTTTAATAGGTCATAAAGAGACATTAGTGTTAAAATCTGCCTCCTCAAAGAAGCTTTAACCCTTTAACACAGATGTATCAGCGCTGATAACATATTAGCCCAAGTGGACTTTGAATGCACTGCAAAAACTGAAATCTAAGCAAGTCATTACGTCTTATTTTTAGTAACATTTATCTTATTTTTCTTGATTTGAGCCACATTCACCAGACCAGGTCATAAAAATGTCTTATTTTAAGTTTTTCACAGACAAAATGAGGTTTAAATTGCCTGTAACAAGTAAAAAAAAATCTGCCAATGGGATAAGAAAAAGTTTCTTGTATCAAGACATCTTTCTAATTTCAAGAAACTTAAGGAGCAAATTTTTCTTATCCCATTGGAAGATTTTTTTGGACTTGTAACAAGCAATTTAGATGTAAGTTTTGTCTTTAAATAACTTAAAATAAGATGTTTTCCTGGACATAATGACTTGCTTAGATTTCAGTTTTTGCAATGCTAAAGGAAAGCAAAGAGAAAACAGAAGAGTTTGTCCAAAAATGCAAAAAAGAAGTTAGAAAATGTCCATGTTTCTGAGACAAAAGGAGCATCTGAAGGAGAAACTTCATGTGAGAAAAAGTAACATTAGATGGGATGAATTTCAGGATGAATGAAGTTTGATGCTTGTATCATACAGTGACTTGTTTCAGAACTGTTTGCCAAACTTTATTTATACAATATGTGTGTATTAATTCAATGTTGACTAAATTTACAAACAATTAAGAACGGAGTAACAGGCTGTGTTTGTGCTGTTTCTGTGTGAGTCGTGTATTTTTCGTGCTGTTTCAGAAAAAAGTACTAAGTTTTCTTTGAGGCTTTGAGCTTTTTTACTCTCTTATAACAAGCAGCACATTCTCCAGATATTAAAATTTTCAAGTATTCCAGAAAAAAATGGGCCAAATCAATTATTCTCAGGACAGTTTTTGATTGTTTTATCATCAAAATAAGTAAAATAATCCAGGCAGGCATTTCGAGGCTGAGGTGTTTTAGGGTTAAAGACTTCAAGAGGTTGTTTTTGATGCACATTTGCCCTTTTATACCGTGGAGACCTGTAAAAAAGGTGTGACTGTTTTATGACATGATTTGTAGTTTTTCAAGTTTGGGAAGTTTTTAATCCGAACAAACGACTGTTTTTTTCCTCCTGCTGCAAAAACCAAAGAGTATTTAACTCTTGAGAGAAAAAAAAATGCAAGAGAGGACCCTGTTTCTGTAAAGTTTGATTTGTACTCACAGTCCCTCTTCTCTTACAGTTTCTCTGCACAGTTTCACGCTGTTGAGCTGAGTCTGCACGACTGTGTTCAGAGGACGAAGATCAGGAAGTGAAGCAGAGAGGTCAGAGGGCGGAGCTGCTTCAAAAATGCTTCCAGGTGCCTGAAGGGGAAAGAGCACAAGTTTACTGACTTTGGAAACTTCCTCTGCAAAGCATAAAAAGAATAAAATTACTCCACATCATCATAACAATGAGCTGTAATCAAAATCACAAATGCATGAGACCTAAAACAGCCTGAATCTGAAAAACCTGAGCAGTTTATAGCTCTGATTTTTACCGGCTGCTCATTCTTTCCTCTGCCACCTAGTGGTCACAAAGCCCTGAAAAGCACATTAAAGCAGCTGTTTCTCCACATGTGACACTCAGCTGAGGAGGAGGAGAGGCTGAAGGTCAAACTGTGTGATCACGGTCTGTCACAGGATCATCTCCTGCCTGCAGCTCGTCTCCCTCAAGGAAAAAGAAAAGTGTGGATTTAACCGTCAATGGTGTTTGTCTCTGCAGTTTTCTGATCTCAAACCCTGATGTTTAATCTGTGCACAAACCACACTCATCTCATCCTTAAAAGAAAAGACTCAGTGGTTTAACTGAAGCTTTGCTTAATAACAGCACTGACCTCGTCTGAGTTTTTATATGTGCTGCTGTGTTTACACATAACGAGGTCTGTGGAAAAATGACAGGAGGTCAGTGATGGTGAAGAGGCTGAAAATGTTCAGGACTCTCTCTCTGATGGAGACAAAGAGGAGCGTTAACGGCTCTCACAGCTGAACAAAAGAGCTGCTTTAATCCATCTTTACTCAAGAAAAAATCTGTTTTCAATCAAGGTAGCAACAAAAGGAGGATCAAATGTGTTTATTTCATCCTTTATTTAACTAAGAAGAGACTTTCAACAACTACCTCCTGGATTCAAAGCATCAAACATAACATCGGCAAACAAGTTCCACTGAAAAACATCCAATGAGTTCACAAAGTTTCAAGTCTTTTTGTAGGTTGCTCAAGTGACACAAGAGACACATCATCACCAACCAGAGCTTCAACCTGGGACCTTCATGACACAGGACCACGGCACTAACCTCTGTATCAAGCAGAGCACGCTAAGTCATGACACCTCATTAACAAACTTTAAACTTAACTTCAAACATCTATCACATCACCAAGATTAACAGCATAAAGACATTTAAGTAATGAAATCACAAAGTTTGACCTATTCTGCTTTCTTTTTTAAAAATGCAAACATGTTATTGACAATAATAAATCTCATGTAATGTGTATTACAATATGTCAGACATACTTTATGTCTTATATAGATGCATTAGAATCAGACCACAAATCTCCTTGTAAAGACAAATCTACACATACTGGGACAAACAAAGATTGTGAAATGCTCTTTATTTGACTTAAAAAACTTGCCTTAATAACTCTTCAGGTTGTCATGTTTAAGATTAGAAAAGTAAGGAGACTCACCTGGTGCAGCTGAAGTCGACGTCCTCAGACCAGTAAGAAAACGGTGACTGGTTTCCATGAGAGAAATCAACAAATCGTAAAAAGAAGTAGTTTGTTTCGCTAAAGTGTTCAATTAGAGGAACTTTTTTCTTTCTCAAATATGACTTAATGCACGAGAATAGATACTATTCTGCTATTAAAGTGGTCTTGACTCAAAAGACGCAAGTCAAAGAAGCTGCAGCCTTTTCACACACAAACATGATTTGGAAACGTGTCCTTCTGGTGATTTACACTCAACAATTTGCCATGTTATAAATTTTTCTGCAATTTTCTGCATATACCTGATCATATACATGTATAAATATTAGATGTTTTGGTTTGTTATTAGCAGACATGCATGTAAACATGTTTAATGCAGTATTTCTGAATGACCTCATATGTGAATTTTCAGGTTTTTATCTCTTTAACTGAGTCTAACTGTCATGAATATAGGCATAGATGTTTGTCAAAGCCTCAAAAAATTTTCTACAGTCTGGTGAGTTTAACTAAAATTATTTAAAGTGAAACCATAACATCACATATATGGACTCAGCACTATCGTAAAACGTACCTTAACAGAACTTCCAGACTCCAGATCCAGAAATGTGGTCTCAATGGAAATGTTGTTGCTGTTTAGGTGAAATATCAGAATTGTATCAGAAATATTTTATTAATCCAAGGGGGAAAAAATAAGTAGAAGTAGTTTCAATCTGCACTTTTATCTTTCTATACTCTACCTTGTAAAGCGTCTTTGAGTTTCAGGAAAAAAAAGCTCTATAAATAAAAAGTATTGTTAAAATGTATTATTATAGTGATCAATGATGATCAAATGTGCTGGAATTGTTTGCACATGTGATTCATGGTACAAGTTGAATTTGCATTAAATCATTTTTTCTGCAAAGATCATTTTTGAAACCTGATTGTTGATAACGAGTAGAAAGAACAAGACATAATAAAATGAACAACCCCTCCCCAAACCACCACCAAAAAATATGTATATAAAATAAAATAAATAGATTAAAAAAAATTAGTAAATCAAAAGTTTCTGAGCAAAAGTTCCTGCATTTTTTTTTGTTTTTAGAAAAGTCATTTAGCATAGCCTGAGCTAAAACTCCAATGGAAATTTTCAGGGAATTTACTGTAATTTATCATAAATATTCCACCCTTTCACCCAACAGAAGACAGTAATTTTAGTGTCTCTGAGGTGCAGAGAGCCACAAAATACAGGTGAATAAAATCAGACACTTAAACAGAAATTACAGACAAAGGGCAAAAAATCAGACTCGCAGTTTATAAATCAAGTGGTGTAAAGGCAAGAATTGGCAATAAGATAGATAAAAAGGAATTTTTTGAAAAAATAAGAACAGGTGAAAAAGTTCAAGTATTGAAGAAAGATAAATAAAAATGAATGAGATCAGAAATTAAAGCTCAGAAATGTCTCAGAGGTCTCAGGCTCGCTGCAGTAAAACTTTATGATGACTACACGAGCTACAACTTAACCTGAAACTTCCTCCTCGTCTTGATGCTCATAAATATGTTTCTTATTTAGATCTGACGTGTTTTCTCCTCTTTAATCTACTCCTGACTCTCAGAATCCAGAATCAACAAAAATTAACACAATATGAAGTTTATTTCTCACACAAAAAGATGAAATAAAAGTCAGTGGTACACACACACAGGTATAATAAGAGGGTCACCTTTATTGTCACAAAAACACAACAGGAACGTACAAAAGCAGCAACCTTTTTGTCTGGTTGATTTTTCTCACACAAAGCAGCAACTTGAACTTTCCATACACAAAGTTGCGTTGTGTTGTTTTGCACGGTTTAGTTGGTCTTTAGTTATACGGACTCTGTAGTAGATTATCATTCTTCTTCACGATTCACAAACGACACGTACCCCACACAGCAGGCAGCACTCTCAGACTGAGGAACAGTATTTAGAGGATACACAACATCATTCAGATTCTTCTCCGAGATTTTTTTTTCTTTGTTCTGACACAAGAAGGGCCTTGACCCGCTCATTTTTAACATCATACAAAATCTATGTTACTGTACAATCTGTTTACTCTATCATACACTCACAGGTATACACAGAATTATCGACAAGAAATGAGACCTCTGTTGACCCAGCGTGCAGATTTCCAGGAATGTTTACAGTATGCATGCCATTTTTGGATTCTTTTTTTCCCGTTTTAGAAAAAATTTCCACATAAAATCAATTTGTAATATATTATTTGGGTTTATATACATTTTTGCACATCCACAAATGGTTTGAACAATCACACATTCATCAATAAACCATCAATAAAGTGTAGTGTGTGCCGCGTACGTACACCGTAGGTTATAATAGAGAGTAACAGCTACAAAATGGGCGTCTATCAGTGAGGTGATCCACTTAGAGACAGGAGGATGTGTGCTTTTCATACATGTGGTGGCTCTTTTATACGTGGTCGACCATCCTGTTCCCTCCCTCTCCCCCCCTCGGACTGCTGTGATCGATGTTAGCAGGAACAAAAATAAGAAATCTTTAACACAGAAAAATAATAATTTACAGAATAGATGTGTTACATGCGTATGAATCCTCTTCTTCAAGTATAAAAATACAAAAAAAGCTTGATTATATAAAACATAGATGATACTTTCTTTTTTACATGTTAATAAAGCGATTTCTTCAGAACAAAAACTCAATGGTCTTATAATATACATACAATATATCTGTGAAGTGACTCAGGTTATACTTTTACTGCATTGTTCTAGTTTCGTGCTAGCTTTTAATGCTAATTCTGACACTACTAATACATTCCATTAATGTATTAAGGATATAGAGAAACATCCGTTTGTTATTTAGTCTGTTAGTGGTGTAAATACACACTCACAGTGTGAGATTAATACTTCCCTCCAGCCTGGTGTCAAACACACTCTGTGTGATAATTAAATCCTAAAAACATTTCATCCTCACTCTTCACAGTTTTTTCTTTTTTTTTTTTTATTCTTCACACACTGACGGCGTCTCCTCCGGGCTTTGATTTCATGTTCACAACAAAGAGACTGGAAAATAAAGTGTGTTCAGAAAGAGGAGGTGACACTAAAATACTCCCTGTGCCCCACTTTCAAGCTCTGCATCCCTTTTTCTATTCTAATACTCTTCTTTATGTTCTCATAGTGTTTTTCTCTCTTAAAGCTCCTCTAAAGACGGGACGTTGGGTTTTGGTTGATTTTGGCGCCCCCTGTGGACAAAGGTATGTACTGCAGCTCTTTGGTGATTTTGTCCTACATGTTTTATTTAACAGCCAACCATTTCTCTTAAGGCTCATTTATGCTTCCATAACATCTGAAAACATAAGTTATAATTAAGTTTATATAACTTGTACGATTAATTGCTAAGTCTAGTGCTGACTCGCGGAGGTTACGACACTTTTAATTTAGTTTAGTTTAGGTTTATTACCGGGTCGACTAAACACAAATCCCTCTGCTTTCAACGCTCTTAATGAGACATTTTTATCAGTTAAATTTGTTTGATTTACTTTCAGAAACTCAGCTTTAAGCATCAACATCTAAATCAAATACTGACGAACGTCTAGTAAAAAGAAATCAAATGATCTTTTCCAAAGACTGCTCACTTTTTCTTTCTTAAAGTGTAGTTCCTGTCTTCCACAGGATAAAATTACTGACTTCTATTTTTCATAACTTCATGATTCATCTCTGTGAAATTTAAAAAGAAAGCTCCCAATTAATTTACGCTTCTATCTCAGAAATGTCAACCTTTTAATCCCTGAAAGAATCTTTGATGTTCTCATTAAAATCTCTCGCTTTCATCTTTCAAATTAAGACGTTGCAGGAGATTTTTTTTTTCACGAGCTGCCTGGTTTGGTTTGAAATACCATCAGTTATTTACTTTAACATCCTCTATCTCCAGGTGTGACTGCATTTTATTTGTGGAAATTCGTGACTTGAATCTGGAAGGGAAATTTAAATTCCATCCTTACGATTTTGAGTATAAAATCCTTATTTTGCTTCATGATCAAACTTCTTTGAGTGTGCCAAGAGTTTCATTCTTTCGTTGTAAATCCTCACATTTCATCCCTTATTTTGGGATTACAGATGAGCTCTGCAAGAAGGTGTGTGGGAAAAAAAATATCAATATCAGTAAAAGCTAAATGAGGTGTAATTTATCAGCATATTGGATATCTGCAAAAAAAAATATCTAATATCGTGCATCCCTAATTTATTTCCCCCCATTATTTCATTGTCATTAAGATTGTTTTTTTTAAAAAATGTATAGGTGCTCTTTTTGAAAATCAAATGTTTGTTTCAGTTAACTTTCAACTTTGAGGCTTTTGCACATTGAGTCAGTTTTCTTCATCAAAAATTAGCGCCAAAACTTTTGTCCATCATTATTTTTTTCAGATTGTTTCAGGCTGTTGGACCCTTCAGGGATGCCGTAGACTAATTGAAACACTACATTGTCACATTTAACGACTCATTTTCTCATTTTGGTGAAACTCTTAATGCTTCTGTCTTGTTTTCAGAAGAAGATAGACCCAGTGGTTTATTTTTCTTTTCTCAAAGAGTAAAAAAAAACACAAAATCATCATCGCTGCTTGATGATTTTTTTGCTTTCGTGCTGTGAATTTTTGCAAATAACAGAAAAAATAACGCATCTGACTCAGGAAGCATGGATACAAAAAAAAAAAAAAAACATCCAAAAATGACAGGCTCAGTGTGCAAAGGCTTTAAGTGAGTGTTGATCAGACTTTACCTCCTACCTCGATCTGTTCATCTGATCTGAAGCATAATCAGGAGAAGCTCTGATGTGCAGATGTTAAATCTTTAGGGAGTAAAGATACTGTTGTAGAGTTTTGATCTCTAATCCCTTCACTGTTTATCTTTTCTTCCAGGCTCAGATGTGCATTTGTGTCTTGGTTTTGATTGTTTAGTTTGCGTAAATAAAGATGTTGGAGGTGATTCATTCTGCAGGTCCAGAGCATGAATGTTTCCACTCGCAGATGATCGTTTTCACTCATTATTGACTTTCTGTCTGACTCTCCGCAGCACTCGTCTTTCACCTCTAACTTACAGTAAAACAGACCCTTCAGAAAGCAAAGTCTCACGTCTGAACTAGGATCCGAACCAGACTGATCCGAGCTCCTCGAGTTATTAGTCCGGCTGAGACCTGAGAAGCAGACAGAGGATGAAGAGAGGGAGGAAGAGGAGAGAGGGACCAGCTCACAGACTGATGGGATGTGAGGGAAAAAAAGCAGCGAGGAGGGAAACGTCAGAGAGACTGATGGTGGAGCAGCAGAGTTTTCTGCTTGAGCACGAGAAGCAGCCGTCAGCCACGGAAAAACCCTCAGCACTGCCCCCAAAAAAAGCAAAAGCAGAGAGGGAAGATCAAAGGAGCAAAAAAAGAGTCCAAAACAAGAAGCAGTGAGAGGGAGGAGAAAAGAAAAAAAGACAAAAATCAAAATTTATAAACACACACACTCACACACAAACACACACACACTGCTATTTCAAGTTTCTCTTCAATCCAACATCTGTTCTCTGAAGTAAGCCCCGCCTCCCCTCTGCTCCGACACAACCCTGTGTTCTGGCGTCTGATTGGTCGACAGGGACGTCAGGTTTTGGTGCATCGTGAGAGAAAGAGAGAGAGAAAGAGAGAGCGAGGAGCTGCAGAAACGAGGCTGCGATCGCCGCACTGCTGTCAGAGCTCAGGGACGCAAAAATCTGTCCTCGTCTTTGAGTCTGTGTGACGCAGCGAGGCGGGGGAGAAAGGAGGGAGAGAGGGGAGGGTGAGGAGCGAGAGTGTGAGGTGCAGGGAGGGATAGAAGTGAAGAAAGAGAAAGACTCAAGATAAAGAAAGAAGAGGAGGAAAGTCATGCAGAGGGATGACACAAGGAAAAGAGATGGATGAGAAAGTGTGATACCCTGTCCAAACAACAGAGGGCGCCATCTGCTTTGAGTCATCTGACGTCATTTCTTGCATCTATTAAGTATTTTAGCTTTTGGTAAAGTTGAGTAATATCATATGTGTTTTGGCTTCACTTTTGTGCAACATGAGAACATAGCGGCGTCGTCCACATTTATTTATAGTCGCTGCTCCCTAATGGAAGGAGAAGAAAGACGAAGAGAGGACAAGGTCAAAGAAAAGTAGAGCAGGAGCTGAAGGAAAGGAAACATGAGGATGGATGACTTGTAGGTAAAAGGAAAGGAAGAAAAAAGCGAGTTTTTGTGTCTGATGTCTGGCTTCCCACGGAGTAATTTGTCGGAAAGAATAATCATATTACTGACTGAAAGAGAAGCCAAAAACAAAGTGAGAGCTAAATTGTGATCAGCTGCATTTCTGCATCAAAGCAGAAGCTCCACAGGGTTTTAATGTCTGTGTCTGAGGGACGACATAAAATAATTTCACAAATTTGGCACAAACACTTCCTGGAAACAGATTGAGTCTTTGCATCTGCGGAGGATTAAACTCCGACTGTAACGTCTGCAGCGAACACAGGCTGAATCAGAACGCTTTCATGTGGCCTGAATGCTCAGATTTTCGGCTGAACGAGGAGGAAGCACTCGAGCTTGACGACAGCCCACATTCAGCGACGGGAGAGAAAAAGAGAACAGATCGAGATGACAAGGTGCTGCTCGGTGCCTCGGGGGGACACACCAACAACTGTGGCTCTCTCCCAGGAACAGACGTGGCAGACAGGTGCGCCTCCCGGGCTCACGGAGGAACCACAAAGTGCTCCACCTCTTTATGTTCAGCCGAGCAGGAACAATTTGAAGGAATTTCAATGTATACTTTCTTTCTACAAGCAACTGCTACACGATTTGAGAAAAGTAAAAGTTTAAGAAGGTTCAAGGGGTCTTTCGTCATCTTTAAACAGCACTTAAAGGGATGTTTCAACTATTTGCATTGCCCTAGAGATTTAAATGTGTCAAATTATAGACTTAACAGACTTCGCAAGTAAAAACATGGCTATCTAGCAGCCTTCCTTGCAGGCTAATGTCCACATTTTTGCAGGTTATGCATCGCTCTGGTGGAGAATTATATATAGATTTAACCAGACACAGCCTACACACAACTTTATCTTCACTTTATAGATCAAAACACAGACAAATGTGCTACAAAATAGGGCTGCACGATATGAGAAGGAAAAAGAGATCATCCATGTCTACAAAAAAGGCAAAACACAGGAGGTGGACAAACCCTGTGAACTTTGGTCGTCTAGAGAAACTTATATGATGAAAAGTCTGCAGGACATGATGTAATACTAATCAATATTACTAATTTGCGTATATCAACATGATTAAGACTCTTTGCAAACACAAATAGTGTTCACGACAGCGGCGTCAGGCGATTAGGTGAAAGTCTGTCATCATCATTTTGGGGAGAATTCAGCTGAGCAGAGTGAAGGAGGAAACTTTAAAAATCATTGCAATATCATTTTTTTTCCCAATATCGTGCAGCCCAACTGCAAACAAGTCTTAAATCAGATGAGAAATATGTTTAGAGCCAGGTATAAGATGAGTGAAAGACCTCTTTATGTCTGATTTAAAAAATTTGCAGGTATTAATCCAACTCCAGCTACGATCTCGCCCTCTGATCATGTCAGCGTGACGTTATCTCTGACGTTATCTTCCAGCTTCTCTGGATTATAAATTTTTAAGCAACCAAAAATAACCAGGAACAACTTGATATTCAGGCCGATGGGGAGACAAAAAGACCTGAATGCTAATCCTGGAGCTCTCTGAGGAGGAAACGTTGGCCCAGATGGCGTCAACATGTCGAGTGGAGGTCAGCTGTGTTAGCCATGTGCTAACTGCTGTTACCGCTAATGGAGACGCCGCTTTTTCTGGCACATCATCGCCTGAAAGTCCAGTCTATAAATAAGCCTGAGCTCCTGTGGGTTGGCTGATTTAAAGGGTGATATAAAGAGGTGAATAAATGAGAAACTGCATGTTTAATATCTGAATTCATGAATTAATCAAACTCCTGAAACTCTGCTGAACGCAGGAAAAGCAGCGATTACTCCGAGTGATTCTGGTTTTTTTGAGAGGTGTCGAGATGAGCTGTCAGTTTCTTTCCAGAGGATGTTTCTTTGACAGGTTTGTGGCTGTTTTTAACCAGAGTAAGCTACATTTACAGAAAAACATCTGATTTTGTTTCTCCTTCTTTCACCGTGCAGTCACACAACAATATAGTTCCTTTCTTCAGTGACATTTTCTTCTTTCTCCAGCCCGTAGCTTCAGTTATATAACACTGAATGAAAAGCTGTTGACAGATTTCTCCTGGATTTTTATGTGAAATATCTGATTTGAAGTAGAAAGAAACGGAGGGAGAAATGGAGCATGACTGGTTGTCTCCAGGAGGACGCTGGTATTACTCTGAACCTTTCTTTACCTCGGCTCTACGTCGCTGCTGGGTGACTCTGCACTCACGAGTCGAGGCGTCAGTGACACAAAATAAGTTCAGACTGCGGGGCATGGAGACACAGCTGCTGTTTGTGGAGGGAGGGATTAGGAACAAAGAAAAGCAAAAATAGATTCAGATCTGGATCCTAAACTTGGTTGAAATTCTTAAAGATGCTTCACTTCACTTCACTTTGCATGTCAAGCTCAGACAGGAATATAAACTCTTCAGGGTCAAAATTATTTGAACATTTGGCATATTTAAAAGATTTCAGTTGACTTTTTAATTAAAATATCCAAAGAATCTTATTTTTCTGATAGAGAGAAAGACCTGAACCCCATCCAGCAGATTTGGTTGAGTTGTAGAATTAAAATAAACAGATCTGTTGTTCCATCTTGAATTGCAAATGGACGAACATTTGTGTTGAAACTCTCAGGACGTGCCGCTGTAACTGCCGTAAAATGAGGCCAAACCAATTAAATATCTCTGAGGTGGATATATGGAAGTGTCTGTCTGCCATGTCAGGTTATGAATTTTCTATTTATCGCAACATCGTCTCACTTTTCTTGAAGATTCATTTGATCCCAAAATACAGTTGTGCCTAAAAGTTTATAGCCCCTCCTGCAGAATTTTCTGATTTTTGGCCTTTTCTCAGAAAATATGTCGCCCATGGTTGGAGGTTGGGTGAAGACATTTATTAACAAACAACTGTTTACTCTTTTAAATCATAATGACAACAGAAACTTCAAAAATGACCCTGTTAATTTTTTTTATACACACACACTGATTACAAGTAAATAGATCACAGGTGAGGATGGTTACCTTTAGTAGACATTCAAACACATTTGTGCTCACTTTTGTGCATTTATCAGGACAAAACCACCAGAGTTCTCTAAACTTCTTCACTTCTTATGATTTAAAAAGAGTAAGCTATTTTTTTTTCAATAAATGTCTTCACCCAACCTCGAACCATGAATGACAGAAAGGATTTTGTGTTTTCATTCTGGGAAAAGACCAAAAAATCAGAAATTCAGCCGGGGGGTGTAAACTTTCGGGCCCAACTGTACCTGTTCTCTTTGCATATTTTGTCTTAAGCAATAATGCATAAGCACAACGTCCACCTTCTCTAAAACAGACTAACAGGTGCAGAAAGTAATCCTGCCATTTGCTTCTGTATTAGTGGAGTCGAGCACCATTAAAGTTAATGCTCTGACTTTTCTAGACTTAGCAACCCAATAGACATTTTGTGGCTGGATTATTATAATTATCATACATATGTATTCGTACCTGTGACTTATAAGTTTCTCAAGAGGCTTCTTCTGTTTGCCTGTGTTGTTTTCATTCTGTTTTCAGTTTTGTAAATATATTGTATAGTCACCCTACATATTGAGGAAAATAACGGCATTTGCACATCCCTCTCACAAACTGTGAATAGTTATAGAATGTTAAGGTACCGTTTGTTTGAAAATTAAAAGAAAAATGAGAAAAAAGTCAAAAGACAGTCAAAATGTTACTCTGCAGACTTTCATTGTAGACCGTTTACACCTTTACTGTCTGTAAATGGCTCATCCTCTAAATAAAGAATTGAAAAAAAAAAAGAGTGAGTGCTCTGTTGGTGCGTTAACCAGACTCATACATACAGCTATCCGATTGTTTTCATCATTAATGGCTTTACGTACATACAGACCCAGAGTGTAACCCATTAAATGGGAATTATCACTATTCAGACCCTGTGTCGGTTTGTATGAACACGGATCAGAGTGATCACCTGATGAGTGTTCACCTCCAGAGTCAAGGTTCATCACTAAGGATCAAATCATCACCGTAAACTCTCGTAACCAGGGATGTTGACCTTTATTTTCTCCTGGTTTTTCTTAGTATCTTTGGTCAATACTGAGTCATTGGGTCATCTGATTCAAGCTGTAGATGCTCTTTTGATAACTTCAGTATAAGCTGATAAATAGCCTTTGTCATCTTTTAATAATAGACGCTTCATGTCTTCATGGTGTAGGCGGACAGCTGAGTCCTGACCTGAGGAGTCGACTCGCCAAAAACGATGAGGGAAGTGTTTTATTTTCGCAAAGCAGCGACTTCAAGAATTTCAACCAAGTCAAACCGATTCTTGGGAAGGAAAAGAAGGTCTACGTAATGTTTGGGAACTTTCTCTGATCATCCAACACTCTGTGCAACCACATTTGTCAAAGTGAACTAAGAGACGTAGTGGGATTTATTTTTACACGTTTAGGTTTTAAATCCTCGGGGCTTTCTGTTTTCATATGTCGTTTTATTCCTCCGCAGCTTGTTCAGTCTTCTATCCTCCCTGCTTTTCTTTTCCTCTGTAACCATCTATAAATATCTTTATTGCACTCATTAAATTGAACAGCTCGTCTACAAAAACAGCTTTTCCAGCTAACCTTACACCCTGCGCTCCTCTCTGTCTCCTTGCATAATAACTCGTAGCATCAGAGCTGTTAAAAGGCAGTTCTCAGAAAGCTAGCTTAATGGGTTGGCCTCTCGGCTGGAATGTGGTCCTTTCAGCTGCTCAGCGCCAGCCTCGCCGCCGCTGCTGCCGCCGCCACGCTGAAAACACTTTTCTGCAGCTAGCCTTGAGATTTAAAGAATGGGTGGTAGAAAAAGCAGCATGTGAGGATAATTACTGAATGAGAAAGAGCGAGAGATGAAAGTTCAGAAAGAGAAAATACGTCTGGGTTAATTCAGCGCTGAGATGTGGAATCGTTCCGTGGCTTTGCTGAAACTGTCGTACGATGGAGGCAGAGTGTCTGAGAAGATGTGACTATTGTAATAAAGCTAGTTGGATCAGTCACGAGCACCACCAAAGACCTTCGTCAGGAAATCAAAACATCGACATACTCGTACGACAAAAACTTGATCTCTACGCAGGCTAAGGTTAGATCCAGTAACTCAAATGTCAAAACACACATCAAGAACTGGTAAAAATCACGGATCCTTCTGGATTTTGTGTTATCTCATTGTCTGCTGGTTCAGCCTACACAGTTTGTCTGATCTTGCAGAAGTTGCAGAAAGCTTGGTCTGGGTGACAGCAGAGAGCAGAGTCAGACGCAGCGTCAGAGGCTGAGCTGCTAGAAGTGGAATACCTGCTGCTGGCCCTGGACTTTGGGGTAGTCCTCTTTCTGCTTGCGGGTTTTTGGCCTCTCCAGGCTTCCTTGCTGAAGATGTTTGAGTCTGGCTGCGACGGTGGGACCCTTTATCGGCCCCGGGGAGTTGCTGCTGTTCTGTTAGGGGGAAAAGAAAACACAAATCCACAGACAGTTTTAAAACACCAAATTGCAATTATTTGACAATCCTGTTTAACCTTTATTCAATTAAATACACAACAAAGTCAATAAATCTATTGTTCAAACTGATAGACTTTATTGTGTTTTTGCAAATATTGACTCATTTTGAATTTGATGCCTGTAACACGATCCTAAAAAGCTGGGACAGGAGCAAGAAAAGACTGTGAAAGCTGTTTGGATCATGAAAAAGTTCACTGGAAACAGGTGAGCGTCATGATTATGTATAAAAGGAGCATCCCCAAAAGGCTCAGTTCTTCACAAGCAAAGATGGAGCCAGGTTCACCACTTTGTCAACAACTGCGTGAGCAAATAGTCCAACAGTTTAAGAACAATGTTTCTCAATTGCAGGAATTGATGGATTTCATCATCTACAGTCCATAATATCAACAAAAGATTCAGAGAATCTGGAGAAATCTCTGCACATAAGCAGCAAGGCCCAAAACCAACACTGAATGGCCGTGACCTTTGACCCCTCAGGCGGCGCTGCATTAAAAACCCACATCATTGTGTAAAGGATATTAGCACGTGGGCTCAGGAACACTTCAGAAAACCATTGTCAGTTAACACAGTTCATCACTACATCTACAAGTGACAGTTCAAACTCTACCATGCAAAGACAAAGCCAGACATCAACAACACACACAAACGCCGCCACTTTGATGCTGAAAGGTACAAACAGGTTTTGGAGCAACATCTGCTGCCATCCAAGACACTTTTTCAGGGACGTCCCTGATTATTTCAGCAAGACAATGAAACCAAAACACATTCTGCTCCTGTTACAACAGCGTGGCTCTGTAGTAGAAGAGTGCAGCTACTAGACTGACCTGCCTGCAGTTCAGACCTGTCTCTCATTGAAATGTATGGAATATTATGAAGAACAAAATATGACAACAGAGACCCCGGACTGTTGAGCAACTGAAGTTGTTCATCAACTATAATGTGAAAGAATTCCAGCTCCAAAGCTTCAACAATTAGTTTCCTCAGTTCACAAACACTTCTTGAGTGTTGCTAAAGGAAAAGTGATGTGACACAGTGGGAAACAAGAACCTGTTCCAGCTTTTTAGGAACATGTTGCAACCATCATATTAAAAATGAGTGAGTATTTGCAAAAAAACTAAGTTTATCAGTTTGAACAATAAATCTCTTGTCTTTGTGGTGTGATCAATTGAATTTAGGTTAAACAAGATTCGCAATTCAACATATTTTGTTTTTATTTACACTTTCCACAACATCCCAACTTCATTGGATTTTGGGTTGTAATAGTTGCTCCTCTCTTGTTGCGTTTTATCTAAACAGATTTAAAAGCTGTCGTATCTCCAGACAAACTGACCCACAGGGCGTCCAGCTCTGCTCTCTAACCTTTCCTTAATCTGTGAACAGCTCAGCTCAGTAATGAAAAAGCTCCTCTGTGGGGAAATACAGTTTAATGAACGACATGAGGAGGAGACTTTGTTTTTACTCTGCTGACATTAATCACTGTTAGCAGATCTTTAAACCGAGCCCTGAGCCACAAAAGCCTTCGGAGAACAAAAACAGGTTCAGAATTTAAAACACCTGCATGAGAGGAAAATAGATTCTTTGAGAGAAAATCTGTCTGCAGCTCTGAACCTGAAATCCTCCTCCTCCTCCTCCTCCTCTCCCCTCTTCATCCTTTATTTTGACAGCTACCTGCTCAGCTCGGCTGAGAGATAATTCCAATAAAAACAAGAGCTCTTTACTCAGCTAAAAATGTCACCAGAGCTGTCGAGCGCTCGCCGTCTGGAGGAAAAAAAAAAACCTAAAGACATCATCTGCCTCGCTCAATGAGTCACACCACATCACACCAGCAATTACAAGGTTGTACGTTCACACCGCTTAAGCATCAGCGAGCAAAGCGGGAGACGGAACAACTGGAGGTTTACAAACTCAGAGAGTATTTCAGGAGCTCAATCAGACAAGGCTGAAGGTCAGGAGCTGTTAACAAGGTGAGAAAGAGAAGCTCGGTGCAGAAATTAGATCCACAAGAGGAGGAAGGACAAACTGAGAAACTTCACTACAAGAGGTCTTTAATTTTGCCTTTAAATTAATTTTATGCAGAAAAACAGTTGTGTTCTTCTGCATATGATTGTTTTCCATTGATGTGAATTAGTACCTGGTATTTAATAGAGATGGGATAAGATGCTTTTTTATTAATTCATTTCTTTCTTCAGCTCACTCGTTTAACACCAGTGAAAAAGCTGAATGATGATAATGTCTACAAACCAAATCATGGTTTATATTAACATCACACATGAGTCAGTTTTTAAGATTTATTCAGCAGCAATACACTTGAACTTACTGTATATATTCTCTTTCCAAAAGCCTATTTTGAAGCTTTGACAATTGAAGAAACGAACCCATTTTGGGCCAATAAAACCAAATCTAAATCGACAAACAAAAAATCCAAAGGCTCATGTGAATCTTTTGTTCCTGCCCCAAATATTTAATGTGAATCAGAGTGAGATAATCCTGATTTCATCTTTATATAGAAAGAGTAAGATCACAAATATATCCTGCACAAGGGTCTGGGTTGAAGTAAAGTTCTTGATTTTTCAAAACAAAACCTAAACAAGTTGGAGCTTTAATTTTCAGTTGATTAAACAAAAAGCCAAACTTGTCAAAAAGTCTTAAAGGTCACAAAGTTTTCCGTCACAAATTTGCATTTTTTTAATTCTCCAAATTGCAAGTTTTATTATAATTTTGTAATTTTTATCACACAAATTACAAGATTAGAATCAGAAAATTGTTTATAATGTTTGCTGTAATTATCTTACTAGATTTTAACCAAAGATTTTACCAAAAGATTGAGCCAGTCACTTTAAAAACTGAAAAGGTTATAAGTTTTTGTTGTTTTGTTTTGATTTGTTTTATCTGCAAAAGTGAAAAGTATGAATTTTTTCGAACTTTGTCTCAAAATGTAACAAATTTCACTTTTTTTCTCCAAAATTTGCAATTTTTCTTAAAATTTAGCAAAAATTGCAATATGAATGTCAGAATATCACTCTTCTCCTCTGGCTCCAATTTCTTATGTCTACTTTTTCTTTATAATTTTACTTATTTCTACTGTTTTTAGTACTTACATTAATTACTTTTCACCACTTTTTCTTGTCTTATTAGATTTTCTTGACGTTATTGGTTTTATGATCTTTTTTTTTTTCAATCACTGTTTATAAAATGTGCTTTATAAATAAAATGGATTGGATTCTAATGTTTGCTTCAAGTCAAATGCACCAGATTTTATGACACATGACATTCAGCCAGTCACTTCACAAACTGAAAATGTCATCTAAATTTATTCTTTTTTCACACTTTTGTCATTATTAGAGTTTTATAGCAGTGGTTAATAAAGTTAAAGAAGAGGATAAAAAAGGGGAAAACTTCAAAAGTCAGTGGTAGTAGAAGTAGAAGCCAGATTAGGAAAGCTGCTTTTTAATTTACCTTTCTGCCCAAGGACCCAAAGGTGCATGGAGGATTGTGGGAGGCCTTTTGTGGGGTCCTGACCTGTTTTTTATCTTTTACAGGAGTTCTCTGAAATATCTTTGATCAGACGTTTGTGTATGAGAACGTGGCAGAAATATATCAGGACATAAAGAACACGAAGATGAGAGAAAGAAGAGGTGACTGACCTCCAGCTCAGCGATGATCTTCTCCTCATCGTCTTCGTCCTGGATGGCTGACGCTGCGATCACAGGTGGGGTGGAGGCGGGTCGGGGGGTGTCAGAGGGAGTTCGCCTCAGCTTCACCAGCGTTTTGGGTAATTCACCATCTTCTTCCATCTGAAACAGGACGAAGAAGCTTTTTCGTATCTTACGAACAAGGCTGGACAATTTATCACAAATCAGATTAAATCACAGTTTGTCCTGTTGCAATGTTCCAATCTCAGACAGTGCAATTTTTCTTTAACCTGAAATGTGTCAAAATATCAGCAACATTTTTACAGTAAATGTTTTCTGTTCTTCACTAGGGTTACTCAACCCTCAACTGTTAAAAACTACCTTTACAAAGGAAACAATCTAAGTAGTAAAAAGATGCCAGAACAGCAAAGAGTAGCGATGAAACTTAGTTTAAGGTGGTAGAAATTGCCAAAAAGCAACAAAAGTTGGCTTTTAAATTGGGAAAAAATCTGGTAATCTTCAAAAAGTAGCAAAAAATGGGGCCAAGTGTAGCAAAAAAAAAAGAGTGAAAAGTAACTAAAATGGACAAAAAGTAACAAATAAGGGCAAGAAAATTATAGAGGAAACTCATGATGGCAAGAAAGTAGCAAAAATGGTGAAAAGGTGACGAAAACAGTGAAAAGTGGTAAAAAAAAAATGGCAAAAGTCAACAAGAAATGGAAAGAAGACTGGGAAGAAACTTGAAAAATAGTAAGTTTATTGCAAATAAAATGGTCCAAAAGTGGCAAAAGAGGGAAAAGTGTAAAATGAAATGGGAAAACAAATCAACGGATGGAAGGATTTTGGAATTCACCCTGAAAAATAGTGAGAAGGCAGCAAAATATGGTCAAAAGGGGCAAAAGAAGATATGAAAAGTGACAGAATGGACGAAAAAAGCAACAGAAATCATGAAGGAAACTTTTAACCAAAATTCAGAAAGAAGCAAAAACGGTAAAAAAAAATAATAATAACGAAAACAATGAAAAGTGGTAAAAAATCAACAAAAGTCAACAAGAAATGACGAGAAAGTTGGGATTAAACTTGGAAAGCACTGAGTTTATTGCAAAAAATGGTCATAAAGTGGCAGAATAAGAGTGAAGATTGTCAAAAATGGACTCAAACATCAGAAAATGGCAATATAATATGGATTCAGTCTGAAAAAAAAGTGAGAAGGTAACAAAAAATGGTCAAAAAGTGGCAAAAAAAAGGGTGAAAAGTGACTAAAATGGCCCAAAAGCAACAGAAATTGGCTAGAAAACTAGAAAGGAAACTTAAAACATTCAGAAAGTAGCAAAAATGGTGAAATAAGTGACGAAAACAGTGGAAAGTGGTTAAAGAAACGGACAAAGCCTATCAGAAATGATGAGAAAGTTTGGATTAAACTTGGAAAGCAATGAGTTTGTTGCAAAAAATGGTCTAAAAATGGTCTAAAAGAGGCAAAAAAGAGTCAAAATTGTCAAAAATTGACAAAAAAAATGTATAAAATGGCAATAAAATTTGGATTCAGCCTGAAAAAAAGTGAGAATGCAGCAAAATATGGTCCAAAAGGAACAAAAACAAAGAAATGCAAGTGACTAAAATGGCCAAAAAGCAACAGAAATTGGCTGGAAAATTAAAAAGCAAAAATGGTGAAAAAAATGACGAAAACAATGGAAAGTGGTTAAGTGGTCAGTCAACAAAAAATGGCAAGAAGGTTGGCATGACACTTAGAAAATAGTCAGATTGTTGCAATATAAATTGGCCCAAAGTTGCAAAAAGAATGAAAAGCATCAAAAATGGGCAAAACTTGGAAAATAGTCAGAAAGTAACAAAAGAGGTCCAAAAGGGGCAAAAAAAGAGATAAAAAGTGACTTAATTGGACAAAAAGCAGCTGTAAGTAGTGGTAGTGGGTTGTTGTTGTTGTTGTTCTGTAGTTAATGTAAATGTTCATGTCCTAATATTGGTAATAATAATCACAGTTGGATTATTTTTACAAATCTTTCAGCTCTACTTGTGAATCAGAACCAGCTCAGGAAATCAGTAGTGACTCAGCCGTGACACACAACAGAAAAATCCTCTTCAGCTTCTTTTGAGTGGAAGTTTTCCATTTGAAAGTTTCTCCTGCTTTCTTTCTTCAACCAAAATAACCTTCAGTTCGTCTTCAAGTCTCTCAGACCTCAAACTGAACTCGATGTGAGTAAAGAATCAAAGAAGAAGCTGCTTGACATTATTCAGTCATAAAGGTCTGAGGTCCCTCAGGTAGGTTTCCATCACCTGGTTGAATCGACACCTTGAAGACTCGAGTCTGCCGTGCAGACGGCGTGAACTCCACTCAGCAGGTTTTTCCTCAGAGAGAGAGATCAAGGAGAGTTTAGAGCAGCAGCAGCATGTTCTCACCTGAGAGTCAGACTGAAACTGCCCTCAGCCTGCGGGGAAGAAACGTCTGCTGCACAAGTGAGAGCTGCTTTTAGCTGGAGGCTCGGAAATGAAACCATCTCAAACTGTCTGAAACTGTCTCGTACGATAACAATGAGAGGGAACAGAGACAGGCCTGTGAGTAAAAGGTCTTTATAAAGATCAGCTGATGGAGAAAGATGTGATCTCCAGTCACATCCGAAGGGTTAATGCTCCTCAAACTGCTGCAGAGAAAACAGCGTCTCTGTCTGCAGGTGTTTCAATCAGCCACCGCGCGCTAATTTGAGGAAAAACTGTCCTAAACTCTGCTCAAATGAACCTCATTATAAGAAAATATGGTGGTAATAGCCCCACACTGAGTGATATTTTCACCATCTGCTGAGAATTATGATGACTCTGATGCTGTTTCTGTGAGGGATATCACACTCACACTACCTTTAAAACCACCAATAATCCTTCATTCAGGTAACCACAAGTGTCAATTAGCAAAAAAAGGTCTGTGTGCAAAGTTTGTTAGTTTTACTTTGAAACACATGAATTAGTTGATGGCAGAGCCGGCCCTAACTAATGTGGTGCCTCTCCTATTTTAATTTTCAAGTCAACCTGTCACTAAATTCACATTAGTGCTGCACAACTTTGCAATATTGTTTGGCTGTGATTGTTTTGGGAAATATTTCCATTTCATTCCATTCCAATAATATTAAAGTGTGTGTGTGTGTGTAGTTATGAAGGTCGATTATTGATAGTTGTGAAATATGCACCTCTTAATCAATAACAAACAAGTGTTGGGTTTTAAAGTACAACTTAAGAAAGCTTGTAGTAAATAAGTATTTTTACTGCAGCACTGTTTGGTCAAATTTTAGTTTTTAGTACTTTTTATACATTGTTTGTGTCTAGTTGGATTTTAATCATTATTTTTTATGACTATCATTTTGTGTTAAATCTGTAGCCTGCTAATCCTGCATCAATTGCTTTATTGAAGGCGATAATATTTTCATGGTTCGCAGACAATAAAAACTCAAAAGTCAGTGTCTCAGAAAGTTAGACTATTACAAGAAATACATTTAAAAAAGGAAATTTTAAATAAAAAATGTCAGGCTTTGGTAAAGTTTGCTACTTTTGGACTGTTTTTCTAGTGTTCCCCCAATTTTTGCTGCCACTTCTTTCCATTTTTGTCACTTTTCACCATTTTTCATTTTGTCACTTTATGTCAATTTTAGTCACTTTTTACTCTTTTCATGCCACTTTGGACGATTTTTTCCTACTTTCTGACTATTTTCCAAGTTTCTTCCTTTCATTCTCACCAACTCTTGCTGCTTTATGACCATTTTTTCCACCTTAAACTTACTTTTATTGCTACTTCTTACTGTTTTTCCCGCTTTTTTTTGGGTGGTTTTCAACAGTTAGTCCCTTTGGGTTGAGCAGGGCTGAGTGATGCTGGCGTAGAGCAGAAAAAATCTACTGCAAAAATATTGGTTCTGGTATTCTGACATAATTTCAGGTTAAAGAAATATTGCATTGTCTACAATTAAAATATTGCAGCAGACCATATTATGATTAAATCTGATTTGCGATTAATTGCACAGCCCTATTCATGTAACGTTAGATTCTTTTAAATTACATCATATAAAAAGGCGTTATTAAATCACTGAACACATTTTCCTTCTTTTTCTCCTCACATTTGCCTGTCCTGCTTGTACCACAGGTCGTCATTAATTGCTGAGATAATATTCTGCGTGATGGTGTTGTTGCAGAAATTTGAAAGTCACAAATGAAGAGGACCTAATTGGTTGTATCTATGAGGGATTTCACTGAAAGAAACCAGATACTCGCAGCTATATTCAGCACAGTCGGAAGTTGAAGAAGTAAAAACAAAGTTTGGTGGAGAAAATAAAAACAGACATCCGTTCGATGAAGACCAGCTGTTGTTGAAACTCCGCGCGGCTCTGCCTCCTTCACTCAGAGACTCTGGCTGTCATGTTAATTGAAACAGCTGCTTGTTTGTTTAGTTGCTCCGTGGTTCAGTCACTCAGAGGGAGAAACAGACTGAGTTTTAATGACCAGACTGAAGCAGGACCAGGAGTCCAGGAGCCAACATGGATCAGTTCCTCACACTGAGTCGGTTAGAGATGCTGGAAAAAAAAAAAAAAGTCTCACCTTCAGGTTTTTGTTGGTGATGATGACGTCTCCGGTGCGGTTGGTGGTGAGCCCGTGCGCTGAGGGGAAGCTGCGGCGAGGAGGAGGAGGAGGCGGAGACTTGGAGGGTTTTTCTGTGCGATACCGGGCGACGTTTAGATCCACTTTAGGAGGAAATAAATGTGTCACTGACGTCTCTGCAACACTCGTATTTAACAGAGAATACGCAGAAACACTCACCCGACCCTCGATGTGACCCCCCACCCTCCATGCTGTTCAGCTTCTGCGCGGCCAGCTGCACTTTGCCCGGCTGCTGCTCGGCGCTGTGTGTGGGGGTGGTGGTGGTGGTGGCAGTGGTCCCAGTGGTCCCAGCTGCAGAGGATGTAGCGGTGGTGGAGGTTATTGGGATGGTGATCTGGGGCTTGGGGGGCACGGCCGGCTTGTTGATGTGCCTGGCGGCGAAGTCGAGGTCCGGGATGGCCTTCATCAGCTCGGCCTGGGTCTCCTCCAGGAGGCGGTTGATGTCCTGGGCGCTGAACTGGGTCAAACTGGCACGTTTCTCCTCCCAGTCACGCTCTGCAGCCTGTCACACACACACACACACACAAACACACACGCAGCTTTGGATAAATAATGAGCGAGAGGATGCAAACAGCTGACAGTGTGTGTGTGCAATTAAAATCTGGGAACCTTTAGAAGTGAATGTGGATGGATGTTCACCATCTGGCTCATTGTGACACTATAATAATAATGATAATAATAATATGCATTGAGTGTTGCAGCGTGGTTTAATACCAGTCGAACTTCAGCAGACACAGTTTTATCTGCAGGACGTCGGCTCGGCAGCTCATCCAGGACCCGGTTCCTGAAGGTCATCGGCGCCTGGATGTCCTGCTCGGGGCCCGATGTGTCCGAGTCGGCGGCGGTAACGGGCATCCAGTTAGCGAGTCCGGAGCTGGTGTTGAGATCCGTGAGGCTCAGAGGAGGACTGTTCAGGATGTCCAGATCAGAGCTGCGGCTCATGTCCTCTGATCTCTTCTGTGATTGGCTGGAGAGGTCCTCGGGGCCTTTCCACACTCCCTCTGTGACTTGTCTGAACACAGAGGAAGGATACACGGGGCTATAACGCATAAAGGACACCATCAAGGGCTAGACTTTGCTTGGACAATGCACAGTTTAAAATATGGATGACATAAGCACTGGACGATTTGCAAAAAATAACTTATTACAATTATCTTCCTCTGGATTGTATTGTGCCAATTATTTTACAATATTTTACCAATCTGTTGTTGTCATTCAACTACTTTATTAAAGGGGATGATGTTTCTTCATTACTCTCATTTTCAATAAGAAAACACAAAGATGAGGGAGGAAAGTAGGATTGCTCCATGGACAGGTACATCTAAAAAATTAGAATATCAGAAAAAACATTTTTGGTCGCCTATTCTGAAAGTGAAACTCCTATATTGTATCGACTTATTATACAGGGAGAAATATTTCAAGCCTTTGTTTCTTCAAATGTTGATTAATATGGCTTACAGGTAAGGATATTTTAAATAGAAATGTCAGGTCTCTAAAAAGTTTTGCTGCTTTCTGATCGTTTTCCCCAAATTTTTGCCTCTTCTCACCCACTTTTGCTGCTTTTTGACCATTTTTGCCATCATGAACTTACTTGTATATCAACTTGTGCTGTTTTTGCTACTTTTCACCGCTCAAATTGTCCAGTTCATGCTGTTCTAATACAATATATTTACTCAAAATCAATTAAAGGTCTCTGAAAATCTTGCTGCTTTCTGATCATTTCCCAAGTTTTCTCACAATTTTTGCTTTTTCTCACCAATTTTTGCTGCTTTTTGAACATTTTCGCCACCATGAACTTAATTTTATTTTCTACTTGCTGTTTTTGCTGCTTTTCACCACTTAGATTGTCCAGATCATGCTGTTCAACGTCAGTATATTATCTCAAAATTAACTAGAGGGGGGGACTCATTAATTAATGGATAGTTTTCCCATTAATTTCAGTAATAAAATGCTGAGCCCCATTCCAACATTAAGCACTTTCTGGCAGCAATTGCTTCATGTTGAAATGCTGAGCCACATCCCTTACCTTATAATTTCCATTAATTGTAGTGAAAACACATCCATATACTAATAGCAGCTTGGGACAGCCTTTGGTCCTATTCGTTCATTCTCCATTCATTTCAATGGGCCAAAAATGTTTGGAAAATTCAGAGTATTTTAAAAAGTACAGAACCTAGGTATAAACCCTATACAAGCACATCGTTCCTCATCAGTCTTAACATTTTACTTTTTGAATGGTTTGAATCGGTGTAGGTTTGTTGAGTGGATGTGGTGAGCATTAGCATTTCTACATTATTCAAACAAGTTCAGACATTTCATCCAAAAAGATCTCTGGTTAGGGCCCTAATTTAAACCAAACAAACTTTTTTGACCCTGTTTCTTGGAAGAATCGAGAACTAATAGGAACCAGAACAGAAAGAAGGAACCAGAATCGTTAAAATTCGAACGATGCCCGACTCAAGGTGTGACATCAATGCTGCAGCACCAGCGTCAGATCCAGGTGTTTGAACTGTCTGCTACCAGCATGAAGCGTATTTCTGGCCTCATTTGTGAGCCACAAAGGTGGAGGAAAAACATCCCCGCCTTCATGTACAGTCAGCGGGCTGACAGGTAAACAAATGTCGAACAGAGAAGATGTGCATTGTGGGAACCAGCCTGCTTTATTTCATATTCAGGAGTGTTTGATTCGTGTACCTGCGCAGCGTGCTGAGCGCATCCGTCATTGTGTTGCATCGTTTCAGCAAAGCATCCAGGCGATGCGGCTCCTCTTTCAGGAACTTCACAGCCTCCACCTCCACCCTCAGCACCACACGCATCTTACTCTGCAGGCTGGGAAACTGGTCTGCAAGAGAGAGAGAGAGAGAGAGAGAGAGAGAGAGAGAGAGAGAGAGGGGATGAGAGGAGAGTGACAGGTAGACAGATGAAGAGAGAAAGCAGCATGTCAGAGAGAGGTGTTTGGATAAGGATGTGAGGAAGAACGGAGGCGCGGAGCGAAGGAGGGAAAGACGGAGGGAGGGGAGATTACAGGATGCTTTTTCCATCACGGCTTTCTGAGGGCTGGATTTTCCTGCCACACGCACACGGAGGATTCAGAGGTCGGCCAGCTGAGGGTGAAGGGCGGGCGGCAAAAAAAAAGAGAATCTGTGAGAGAGCGTGAGGACGATTCACAGCCAGGATTTGAAACGATGGACACTCAGCTCGTCCTGAAAACAGTCCACCTGTCACTCAAAGACTGAATCAAAGCGGCGCTGGAGTCAGTCTGCATCAGATGATAATGAGGCCTCAGAGAGACGCCGGATTACTTATTAACATTCAGGATGCAGAGTGGAGGTAAACGGGTCAGAGCAGCTGGACAAGAGGCCAAACCTGAAACTTCATGAATATCAATTAAAGCTGCACAGACTTACTAAATATTCATGAGTTTTTGTGACATCAATTTGACAAACACACAACACATCTTGACTTGAACTACGACCCGAGCGACGAGGTAGATTACTGTGCTCGAGTGGCTTAAGAAAGGAAGCGGCCGTCCCCTTTCATGGCGTTTATCGAGCATCATTGAGAAAAGCTGTAAGAGCCTGAAGACTTACTCTTGAGCTCAGTGAGCGTCTCTCCCAGCATCCTCAGCTCTTTGCTCTTCTGCTCCACATCCTGCTCCGTCACCAAACCGTGGTTCACAGACGAATTCCTCTGCAGCTCCTCCACCGACTTCTCCAGGTCACTGCAGAGAACACATCAGCCACAATGACTCACACGAGTCTCAGACATGATTTCAGTCACGTAACCTACATCTCACTGCTTTGTCCAGCCACGGTGAGTTTCCAAGGACGAGTTTGTGGATCATTCTGTTAACCTAATAGTATAATTCAAAGTCATTTTTCAAAGTTTTTAGAAAAGCACATTTCTATACATATTTGCACATGCATAAATCATGCTATGATTCTCAAACAAATATATATTTTAGATGTATTTATGACAACTATGGGATGAGGATAACTACTTGAGTATCAAGTCCCCAAATCTTTGACTGTTGCTTTAAGATGTTCTCTGAACCTGTTTACAAAGCAGTGGAAAATTCTCATGGGAATTCGAGCTCCAGAATATCAGAAATTTTCAAGGTTTTGTTGCAGTGAATTTTTAAAAAAATTGGATGGCAATTTTTTATCTTTATCTTTCGCCATTCATGGTTTTTGTTGCTCTGTGCAAGGCAGCTTTTTGTGAAATTGGAGATAACGACCAGTCATAATGAGACAGCAGCTTTTGGACACAATGAGATCCAGGTCCTTGATAAGTAGAAAACACAGCCTGAAGAGAAGATGAACTAAACATTTTGACCATTTTGTAATCTAGTTTTCTCTTGAAAACATTTGACAGACTGCAACAGGGTGTCTGCAACTCTTCCAAAGCATAACATGCAAAATTCTCAAATCTTGCAAAAAAAGTAAGGCCTTGTATTTATTTAAAAGTCATTAAAAAGTCCAGAATTACTTAAAATATCTGAAAGTCAGATGCTTCTTTGCCAGGTTAATGAGGCTTATAGTAAATGTTCAGAGCTTTTTCTCACAGATGTACCAGTTTTTGGAAGTTTTTGACACTTAAGGCACTGGAAAAGATTTTCAAGGAGGCAGAACAATCAGTGAGATACTGCTAAATGTTTTAAGTCAAGTCAAATTGCAACATTAATTAATCAGGAACAGCTCAACTGACAGTTTTTGGTGGAAAATCCAGAGTCCGGTTAAGTGGTCTCCATAAGACCAGTCTTGGATACTACGTCACTGTTTTGCAGCTGGACTGTGAACTCACTGCAGCTGCTGGATGAGCAGCTCCTCCTGGTTCAGGTACTTGAGTCTCTCCTCCTCCACTAGAAGGCGCTGTCTCTGGAGCGGGTCCTCCTGTGTGCGCATGGCGTCCAGCATCATGAGGCTCAGCTCTGACTCCGTCTGCCTCAACAGGGCCAGAACCGAGTCCTGGTTCTCCAGCTGGAAAACAGAAAGACCAGATCACATGATACACATCACAAACTGATCCACTGGTCGCTCTTCCAGACTCCTCTTCTCACCTGCATGTTGCGCAGCTGCGACAGCTGTTTGCGCAGTGCGTTGGTGTTCTGCTGCAGACCCTGGAGGTGGAGCTGCATCTGCAGACGGGACACCGTCACAGGCTGGTTGGCCCCTGAGGACGGAGGAGGCATCAGGGCCAAAGGAGCAGACGGAGTCAGAGCTGCCCGACATTCAGAAAGAGGATTAACAGTCAGGACATTTCCTCTCCCAGCTTTTCTCATTTCCATAGAAGTTGTCCCGAAACACTTGCAGCAATCAAACAAGCTTACAGGAGCGTTTGGGTCCCCAATCCTGAAAGGTTTGACCTTTTTTGACCTTTCATTATCCATCAAGTGTAAACAGTTTCACAGTCTGAACACAGGATTTGTTGTTGCAGGATTTGCAGTGGTTCAGGATAACTTCTATCTCAGCTGTAGGTCAGAGGTGGCGATTACAGTTTTATGTTGACTAAACAATGATAAACAGTATGAAGAGGCTTCAGGGACAAACAGGGAGAAACAGCTTTACCACTAAATCCACTTCTTTTTGTAACAGAGACCCAAGACAGCCCACATATATGAGTGTTTCTCACATAATCCTCTGAAATGAATGAATGCTCCAGCACGCTGTGGCACTAATTAGGGTGCTGAGTCACACGCATCATGCAGGAACCAGACAAAGGAAGAGACGACACAATAAATCGATAACGGATTGAAGAGTTGCATTTTAAGGCGGCTTTAGAATGAGGGTGGAGGAAAATTCTGGACTCTGGTGATGGCTGAGGACGAGGACTTTCAGTGGACATATTGAGCATGAAGATGACGTCGCACCTTTCGTACCTACCAACTATTTAGATCATAGATTTGCAAAGTGTGAATGGCAGCCTGAAGCAACATCCCTGGCCCTCCAGAAATCATGTAAAATAAACATTTATGTTCAATTCAACTGTACACTGCTTTAAGATTTGATGGTTTTCTCAAGTTTTGCCAGGTTTTGCCTCATTTACTAATGAAAATGTGTTTATTATACATTACTGGTGCAAACAAATAAATGTAGACTGTAAAAAACGACTTGGTCATTAAAATGATCACAAATGGGATCTTTTCCCTGTTTGATTTTTTCTTTTGGCAGCCCTCACTGCAATGTTTGTTTCCTTAACTGGCCCTCAGCTACCAAAACTTTGAAATACCCACTGCAAAAACTGAAATCTAAGCAAGTCATGATGTCTTATTTTTAGCAAAATTTGTCTTACAAATCTTGATTTGAGCCACATTTACTAGACAAGGTCACAAAAATGTCTCATTTCAAGCTTTTCAAAGACAAAAATGAGGCATCAATTGCTTGTAACAAGTAAAAAAAATCTGCCAATGGGTTAAGATAAAAGATTCTTGTTTTAAGACATCTTTCTAATTTCAAGAAACTTCCCGGGCGAATTCGTCTTATCCCATTGGCAGATTTTTTTGACTTGTTACAAGCAATTTACACCTCATTTTTGTCTTAAAAAACTTGAAATAAGACATTTTTATGACCTGGTCTGTTGAATGTGGCTCAAATTAAGAACAATAAGACGATTTTTACTACAAATAAGACAAAATGACTTGCTTAGACTTCAGTTTTAGCAGTGCCCCTGATTAAGATCCTAAACAATATTTAAAAAGACATAAAAACCAGGGTGTCTGACACAGTGGTGTGAACAGAGGGGGTATGTTTTAGTGGTTGCCCCCCTAAGTGCCTTTGTGAGGGCCAAATAATGATAAACTGCTTTTCTGGGAGCCAAAACACATGATAAAGTGCCCTCTTGGAGGTCAAAATATGATAACGTGCCCCTTTGAAAGTCAAAACACACTTAAGTGCTCTCTTTGGAGACTAGATGTGCACTAAAGAACCCTCTTGGGAGCCAAAACACATGCTAAATTGTCCACTTGTGGGCCAAAACATGTGTTGAGGTGTTCTTGAAGAGGCCGAAATATGTGCCAAAGTGCCCTCTTGGGAGCCACAATATGGTCCAGTGCCATCTCTGGCACCAAACACATGCTTAAGCGCCCTATTGGTAGCCAAGACATGCCTTACAGTGCCTCTTTAGGAGCCAAAATAAGTAATAATGTGTCCTATTGGGTGCCACTTTATAGTTAAGCGCTCCAGTGCTCTCTTAAGGGCCAAAACATGCATCAAAGTGCCTTCTATGGAGACAAAGTGTGTGCCCAAGAGCCTTTTTGGGAGCCAAAACAAATGTTGACGTCCCCTCCTGCTTGGTGAACCACAGTAATTAGCCGCTTTGACAGGCTAAAACATGATAAACTGCCTTTTTTTGGAGCCAAAATCTTCTAAAGTGACCCCTCAGGACCCAAAACCTGTGCTTTATGTGTTCTTCTTTTCTTTCACCCCTGCCCTTCAAAATGTCTGTGCACATCACTGGTCTGACAGGTACAGGAGCCTGAAACTTTCTGCAGACGTCATTCTTGGACTGACATTCTGCTGCCTCACCAGATCAGATGAATGAGATTACAGCACAAAGACGCTCGGATCAGATTAAACCGAGTCTATTTGACTATTACTGACTGGAGGAAAATGTAGACTTTTATCATTCCTGCAGGCGGGCGGACAGATAAGAATCAGACAGATCTTATAAGGAGGACGACAGGAACGTGAAGGTTAAGAGCGAAAAAGTCTGAGCAGTGACGCAGAAATCAAAGCAGACAAAATGTACTCCAGAGGTAAGACTATTTTAAAGTGTGACGGATTTAAAATGTCCAGCTTGTATGAATGTGTTTTAAAAGTTAATGCACAATCAGACAAAGGAAGAGGACATTCATTTCCTCCACTTCAAGACTTCAAACGAAGGAACAGAGGATCAAACTTAACTCTTCATCAAAAGAAGTCCATTAATTTAGCCGCTCTTCAGCTTTTAATCACGCAGTTTTAATCCACAATCAGGACACTGGAGCAGTTTTACATTTCATTCTTTAAGAGGTGCTTCTTGGGCTTCTTAATCAGGGAACTTTTCTGGAAAAGTTTCCCGGATAAATAAAAGAAGAGAAACATCACGTTTCATCTCATTTTGAATGCAACTCTGATGGTTTCAGACAAAAAACACGTGGAAAGTGAAGGATGCACCCAAATCCTTCAAGAAGACACACAGATACACTTTTTGGAAGCTCAGGTGGATCCAAAAATAGTTTTAAAACACAGGAGGGGAAGGATGAGGGAACAGGTACCAGACACTTCACATAGCTACCTTTCTTTTTTTTAGTGCGTCCAGCTAAAACAAGAAGCATGAGTTACACGGTTACACAGCAGCAGCAGAAGCCGGCAACAAACAGCATGAAGAAGCTGGCAGCGTCAGCCGTTACGATCACAAGAGGCACTTAGAGAATTAGGCAAAGAATGAAATATCTGCAGCTTTTTTTTAAGAGAAGAAGAAGAGCTCATTTCTGTGGCGATCACACGGGCGGCAGCGACAGGCAGTGATAGGAAGAGTGTGTGTTTTTTTCACATGGAGAGCACTTACTGTCAGTTCCTGAGCAGTCACTGGCTGACTCAATCTTCTCCCTGGAAAAGGCAAGCGTTGAAAGACTTAGAGCCAGAACACACTATCGACTGAGCGACTGAGCGACTGAGAGACTATTGATGTATGGAGGGGAATGTGGGGAATATATGCTCTGCCTGCAGCTTAACTCAGACTGGACTCTCTGGTGAATATGAGCATATGTGTGAGTGTGTGGATAAATCTGAAAACATTCATTCACCTCCTCATCGTCAGCTCTGGTGCAGCTTTAAAGGCCCATATTTATGACTTTGGATGTTTTATTTAGAGTCTGGATTTCAGAAAGAAGATATTTCCAGCGATCAAGCTCCAATAATCTGCACAGAAAGGTTTGCATCTCCTACTTTAAGCTGCTTTTGGGATTTTGATGAAGAAAAGAGAGTTTTCATTTAATCAGCAGCATTTTAGAGGAGCTACAGAGTATTTTGCTCAGTAGAGGAAGTTGGCACTAGAGAGGGCCAATAACGGGTCAATAATGGTCAAATTTGTAGTAAAATGCTCCAAATCTACAGAAAAATAAATTTTAGAAACTATTTTGCATGCAAAGTGTGTACAAGGACTCATTAGCTCCCTAACTTGCAGAGGGCTTTATTGAACTCTAAATCCTAATTCCACTCTAAACATTGATATTTTGTCAGAATCTTATCTATAAAACATGAATCATTGGTTTTAAATCCATCAAGGAGCATACAAGTTAGAGCTCCAACACTGCAAAAACGAAAATCTAAGCAAGTCATTATGTCTTATTTGAGGTAAAACTTGTCTTATTGTTCTTAATTTGAGCCACATTCACCAGACCAGGTCATAAAAATGTCTTATTTCAAGTTTTTTAAAGACAAAAATGAGGTGTAAATTGCTTGTAACAAGTCAAAAAAATCTGCCAATGGGATAAGACGAATTCGCCCGGGAAGTTTCTTGAAATTGGAAAGATGTCTTAAAACAAGAGTCTTTTATCTTATCCCATTGGCAGATTTTTTTCTATTCTAATGAGGTTTTATTATTTTAACTCGCAAATAAACAAAAAAATCTAAACTTAGCATTAGCAAAAAAAACCTCAAAGAACAAAATTTGCAACCTTTACAACATTTTTGGTCGTTTGAGGTAAAAACACTAAAGAAACCACAATTACAACAATATTCTGAGGAATTAAACTGTCGAAATTCAGTTAAAATGAACATCACATAACTGAAATGCTGCATTCACCTCAGCTACACTTTTTAATATCATAGTATCGATACCACGGCAAATTAGTATTGTATCCGGATACAGTGTTTAAGTATCAATACTGACAATCCTACTTGTAACAAGTCAAATAAGTCATGTGGCTCAAATCAAGAATGAGACAAATTTTACTAAAAATAAGATGTATGACTTGCTTAGATTTCAGTTTTTGCAGTGTGGGAAAGGTTGACCTCTGATTCCTGACCTTGAAATAAAGAGGTCACCACCCCAGCCCCTTCAACCAGCATCTCGGAGTGACACCCAGGTGATCCCAAATACCCTCTTAGAAGCTAAAACTTGCCCTCAATCCTCCTCTTTGGTGGAAAAAAACATTAAACTGGCCCCTTGAGTATGTAAATTGTGATTAATTTCCCTTCTTGTTTGCAATTTTCTTTCTCTTTTCGCCCCTGCCCTTCAAAAAGTCTGTGCACGCCACTGTCTCCTCATCATCTCCTGGGTCCACCCCGGGGTCTCCTCCCAGCTGGACGTGCCCGAGGCGTCCTCAACAGATGCCAAAACCAACTCGTCTGAGGCTTTACTCTGAGATATCTGAGCTCTGAACTCTTTCTCTAAGTCTGAACACAGACACCTGAAGAGAAAGCTCATTTCAGCAACTTGAAATTGCAATATTCTCGTTATGGTCACTACCCACAGCTCATGGACTTATATGAGGGTTGGAACATCGATGGACCAAGATAAAACTCTCTCTTCACCACAATGGTATAATGGTAATTTGTGATATCAAGGGAAAAAATAAACAACTGTAAGTGGTGAAATGCTTTGTACATGTTGAATTTCTATGTAAGTAAAAAGTTTAATACTTGACATTGCACGTTGTCTCTGTGGCCCATAAAGTTATATTTACAGCATATGACAGCAAAGATCATGTGACACCAACAGAAAATGGATTTTGCTCAATTTTTTCTTCATATGATATTGATTTTTTGATCAATTACCGAGTTCAAGTTACTTACTTTTCCAAAATTCACATAGATTGCTTCAAAGGTGCTTCCTCTGAATTTGATAAGGTGAATTTTTATGAGGAGTGGATGTTTCGCTGAATCTTAAGAGCAACTCAAACTGTTTTATTCATAAAGAAAAGTCACAAAATATTTTTTCAAGGATCTTTGAAGTGGTTCAGAACAAAATGAGAAGTTTTTACACTCGTATTGTACCGTGCTGAACGCTGCCTTCCTGTTAGAGGAAACTTTTCTGCATGTTGAGGGAGTTTCCACATACATTATTTGAGTGTGTGTGAGTGTGTGTGAGAGTGTGTGTGAGTGTGTCTTACGGGCTTTCAGCCTCAGGCGCTCTGCTCAGCACTCTCTGCAGCAGCCCCGTCAGACTCGCTATCTGTTTCTCCATGGCCTCCATACGCTCCCTGTATTCACACACACACGCACACACACACACATGAAGCTGTAACAGATGTCTGACGCATATTCTTTACATAATTTATTAATGCATGGTACAGATTCCTCTGCTTCTCTCTATGTTCTCCTCTGAAGGTGTAAAAAGTTCTGCTCTGGTATAATTTTCACCTTTGCGCTATGATTGGTGGATTTGTGGCTGTATTGAGAGAAACTCTTCATGAGTGATATTCTTATTTTAATAACAGCTTTTTAAAATGAACCTGGTCTGTTAAAGCTGCCACCATTGTGGTAATACTCTAAATTCAGCCATGCCTTCAGTAATAATAGTTCTTGGTCACACCAGCATTCACCCATTTCCAGCAAATCTATTTAATTTAACGCACTGTGCTCTCAGAGAAAATCCAACACAGCTCTGCTTTTATCCTTTAATGTGTGTTATTTGTGCATCTCATATAGTTCCTACATGTCTTTTAGAGGAGAGGGGAGATGGGAAATGTAGACTGAAATACAGATATTTCTCCTCCCAGCCGTCATAATTCTCGACAACAATAACCCGCTTTGCAAACAGCTGTGGAATAACTCAGCTCACGGTCCGAGTTAATAACTGAGCTATATTGCCAGCCCACCGGTAACTAGTTAGCTGGTACGTTGCCAGATATGAGAGCATTTCTGGCAAGCTGCCACCGCAGTTGGAAACCAATAAATCATCAGATATTAATGTAGGAGTAATAGGAAGGAGTTTGAGGAGGATGTTGACACAGCCCCCAGGTTGAAAAATGAAGCTGAAGAGACACAAGCCTGCTTTCCCTCTGACGGCCAGAAGGGGGAGATAACAAGCATGAAAACATAAATAAATGTCTTTCTGAGTATTTCATTGATCTCGGAGACATGGTTTTACAAGAATTGCATATAATTCGTGATAATTACGATTAGCTGATAATTCAAAACCTGCCAAGTCCTCAAGTAAAAATCTTGCAAGAGGTATTTCCCAGAAGTTAATGCTCAAAATCTTTCTTAAGTTCGTCTAAAATTCTGTGGATCGCAGCGACTGGCTTCAGTAAGGCCCCAAGAAAACTGTTGTGATGTCTTTGTTTTGAAATTGAAAGTAAAAGTAGATCAGCTCTGAGTTTAAACACTTCTTTCTGTTATAACTTTTAGCCTGTGATTGTGTTTTAGCTTTAAGTCTGTGCTCTATCACTCTCCTGTTTAGCTTTCTTCTGCTCTTCTGTTCCTTTTCTGTCGGATGGTCCAGCTCCTGTTTCCACTATTATTACTAAATAAATCAAAAATTCTTTTCAGCAGAGGAAAACACAGGTCTCTCTTCTCACAGCTAAACTACGTCAGCCTGTGTTGCGTTGTCATAGAGACTTTGACTCGCTTTAAATCAATACGGTCCAGCCAAACTGACTACGAAGCTAGGAAATAGCATTAAGAAATAACCTATTTCCGCACTAATAGTCTCATTTTAAATAGAGGATTATGATCAGGCATATATCTAGATATCAGACTTTTTCAAAATCACTTAGAAAGTCCTCAGTCCATTTAAGACAAGCTGCAATTGTTGCAAACATTGTCTGCAAGAAGTTGCAGGACGAGAGTTTGACTATAATGGAAATTATCTGGAGGGTTGTTTGTTTCAACTCCCAAAAGGTCAATTACTCAAGTTTCATAAAGGAACAGTATTTCATGATAAAACATTCCTAAATATGTCTGATATCTTCACATCTATAACATCAAACCTCTAACTACATCCTGCCGCCCTACCTGGTCTCTGTTTCGTTCCCCATCAGAGGTGATCCAAACCCTCCAGGGCCCCCTCCCTCTCCTCCGGGCCCCGCCATCAGGCAGAGCTGCTCCGCCGTCAGTCCCAGCCCCGGACCCGGACCCCGAGCTTTGGGACTGTCCCCAAACACCGATGATGTCACAGAGTCCCTTCTCAAACTTTGCCTCCCAGGAGATCCTCGCCCGGGCATCGTGCCGCCGTACGAATCCCTCATGTCGGGGATCTTCTGGGGGGAGGACGGCTGAGGCACCCGCAGCCCCATCGCCAACATGGATGCAGCGTAGGCGTCGTTATAAAGCGGTCCTCCTGGTCTGTAGAGGGCGCCGCTTTCCATGAGCTCTCCTTGTAGAGCAGCTGCTGTGTAAGAAGTGAGAGACCGCATCGATCCAGCACCTCCCCCCCCACCTCCACCTCCTCTGCGGTATAAGGAGCCATACGGGTCTGCTCGGGCCGGTAGGGGGGAGTGAGGACCTCCTGCCAGACTCAGCCGACTCGTTTCAGGACCCAGAGAGTAGGGGTCTGCGTAGATCCCCCCTCCTCCACGCTCATCCCCACGCAGCAGCACCATGCTCCTGGATCCCCCCACTTCATCGTCAGGCTTCACGTCCCTGCGCTCCAAGATGGCGCTGGAGGAGGCGGCGAAGGCCTGCTGGGCGTGGTGGGGCTGGTGGAGCTGCGGCTGCTGGTGGGGAGAGGAGTGGTGGGACTGAGAGTGGGGGTGAGGGTGAGGGTGAGGGAGGGAGTGAGTGTGGTGAGGAGGCCCGGCGTAGGAGGAAGGTCTGCCCCCGCTGTAGAGGAGCCGAGCGCGAGACGGCGAGCCCTGGGGCGAGGCGGAGGAGGATGAATGCTGGGAGGACATGGGGGGGTTGCTGAGGCGGCGGCTGGGTGGTGAGTCCTGAGGAGCGTACACCATCTCCCTCTGAGGAGAAACACAAGAACAAAAAACTAGAATTTAATCTGTTTTTATGAGAACATTTCAGAGTGGGAAATAAATCCTGTCTGCTCAAACAAATAAACGGATCATTTCTTTGTTCTTTTGGAGGTAAAAGTTTCTCGCTATTATTCTGCTTTCTATTCTCCTGGTTATGACAATGCAGCTCGTAAAAATAAAACTGGAGGCCTAAAACACGCATAGAGGAACAAACAGTCATACAAAGCTAGTATTTTATTACAACCCCAGTTCCAATGAAGTTGAGATGTTTTGTAAAGCCTAAATGAAAACAGAACACAATAATTTTCAAATCCAATGTAACCTATACTCAATTGAATACACTATAAAACAAGATATTTGTTATTAAAACTGATAAACTTTGATGTTTTCTTACAAATATTCACTCATTTTGAACTTGATGCCTGCGATATGTTCCTAAAAAGCTGGGACAGGTTCATGTTACATCACTTTTCCTTTAACAAAAACTCAATAAGCATTTGTGATCTGAGGACACTAATTGTTGAAGCTTTGGAGCTGAAATTCTTTCTTTTTGTTTCATAATGTTCCACACTTTTTCAATGGGAGACAGGTCTGGACTGCAGGCAGGTCAGTCTAGTAGCTGCACTCTTCTACTACAGAGCCACGCTGTTGTAACAGGAGCAGAATGTGTCTTGGTTTCATTGTCTTGCTGAAATAATCAGGGACGTCCCTGAAAAAGACAAAGTGTCTTGGATGGCAGCAGATGTTGCTCCAAAACCTGTTTCTACCTTTCAGCATTAATGCTGCCTTCACAGATACTGGGACAGTTACCCATGATGCCATGGGCACGAACACACATCCATACCATCACAGATGCTGCTTTTGAACTTTGAGCTGAGAACAATCTGGATTGTCTTTTTCCTCTTTGGCCTAGTGGACACCACATCCATGATTTCCAAAAAGAGTTTAGATGTGGACTCGTCAGACCACAGCAGAATTTTCCATTTTGCCCCAGTCCATCTCAGATGAGCTCAGGCCCAGAGAAGCCGCCGGCAGAAACGTTTGAGTGTGTTGTTGATGTCTGACTTTGTCTTTGCATGGTAGAGTTTGAACTGTCACTTGTAGATGTAGTGATGAACTGTGTTAACTGACAATGGTTTTCTGAAGTGTTCCTGTGCCCACGTGCTAATATCCTTTACACAATGATGTGGGTTTTTGATGCAGCGCCTCCTGAGGGGTCAAAGGTCCTTCAACTGTATGCTAAACTGTTGGACTATTTGCTCACGCAGTTGTTGACAAAGTGGTGAACCTGGCTCCATCTTTGCTTGTGAAGGACTGAGCCTTTTGGGGATGCTCCTTTTATACCCAATCATGACACTCACCTGTTTCCTATAAACCTGTTCACCTGTGGAATGATCCAAACAGCTGTTTTTTCAGCATTCAGCAACTTTCACAGTCTTTTGTTGCCCCTGTCCCAGATTTTTAGGAATGTGTTGCAGGCATCAAATTCAAAATGAGTAGGTTGTAGTGTATTCAATTGAATACAGGTTAAACAGGATTACAAATTATCACAGTCTTGGTTTATTTATGTTATACACAACGTCCCAGTGTCTTGGAATTGGGATTGTAAATATTTGATAGGATCTCTTCCCCATTTCAGTTATTTTGGTTTGTGTTCCTGTTCTTCTACTGTCCTGGTTTCGTGAAACTTAATAAAAAGATGTCGTGCAGATTGCGGAAGAACCCATTAGAGTTTGAACCAGATCTGTATCAAACTCACGAACGAGCAATAAAAGCACATCTCACTCACAAACAAAGCCTTGGGTGAGGTTTGTTCTCTTCAGAGCTCCTCCTCTTTCACATTTTTCCGACAAAAAACTACAGTGCAGCATCTAAAAATATCTTAATGTCACTATAATTTGATGCAGAGATTTTCCAGCCATTCAGGGATGCAGTTTCAAGATTGACAGGAAAGTCTCCAAATCGTCCCTTTAAGTGCGCTTTAGGTTGCACTTGATGGCTTATTGATGGACCGAGCATGAAGGGATTATCTCTTGGCATCAATCCTAAATGTCAGAGAAAGAGAAGGAACAAAAGGACGCGGGGATGGAGAGCAGGGGAGAGGGGAGCAGTGAAAGTAAAACCTTTTGTCTGACGGCACCAGGCAGGAGTAATAGATACCACGAGGAAGCAACAAAAGAAGACAACACTGTAATTGCTTGTGACGCATAAAGCCATCTCCTGGAGACGCTGCAAATTGAAAAACCAATATTTCTACATAATAACCCTTAGGCCTCTTACACCAACACCCTGTGGACAGCCTGGCAGCAGACTAATGACTCGAGTGCCATCATCTTCCATCTTGTATCCAAGCAACGGCCTCGTATCGACACTTAGCTTTAACCGAGCTGAAGACATGCAGACACTTTATTCCTCCTCAAAGACCCCCTGAAGTCACCAGATGTCTGCCTCAGGTACATTCCCAGAAGACTCATCTAAAGGAGAAGTTTAAAACTCGTCCTTCTCCCGCTGAGGAAAATCTGCCAATCAATCTCATCCCCAACCACGATGTGTCCTCCACCGCAGGCTTCGAGGGCCCCACGGTAATCCTGGTCATGCTTTCATGGTCGGCAAACAGGGAATAATCTCGACTCTGCTGGCTGTGGTTCAATAAGCTCACACTCACACACACACACAAGTACACACTCACGTCCTCGTCAGTCACCTTGGCTCTGGCAGAAGCAGCAATGCAGCTCAAACGCATAAAACTCAAGGTGAGCACGCCGCTTTGATAAGGCCGTAAAACGCTCAGAAGATTTCAGAGCCACGCTCCGACCAAAGAGGAGCAGAGAATCCCACGAGAGAGACGACAAACTGACCTCCAACCATTAGCAGCCAGCTGGGATGGTGCGCACACGCTCGCACGCGGGCAAAATAGCAATCACACAAGAGCATGTAAACAAAAAGGCCCCGGGGTGTTTGATTGACAGCAACACAAACAACAAATGTGTCAAAAAGCCTGCTGTGGAAAACACTCACCGCTCCGTGCTGCTTAACATGCAGATTCATTGTCGGTGTGCACGCTGCATATGTGTGCGTCTCTTTAATGTAATTTACCCACTTCATCATTTATTATATCCTATAAAGCAGCATTCTCTAACACTGGAAATTACTGCTTTCTCATTTCCATAATCGCTCTGTAATTAGACGGCAGCAGAATGCAAGGTCTCGTAAAGGAAACACTAACACTGCAGAAATTGAATGACATTATCCGCTCGATCTGCTGGGGAGGCTTCATGTGGTAAACAAACATATAACACAAGATTTAACGCTAACCAGGAGGATAACACATTAAAAATGATGGATTAAGATAACTACAGAAGTGGATCATCAATGGAACTAAAAACAGAAGAGGAGGTGATAAGAAGGAAGCTTAAAGTGTCGTGCAACAACCAGGGACGTCTATCAATAACCAGTTCCTGGTGGGAATTGATTAGAAATGGTTTGATCCTCCAACATCATTAGTCTTAATACTTAACGATTCCCTCGTCAATTCTTTAAGCTACCCTAGAGAGAGATATCAGCATCACACAAAGTGCAACGCATCAAAGAAAAAGTTTCTTGCATCATGGCATCTTTCTAATTTCAAGAAACTTTACCACAAATTCGTCTTATCCCATTGGCAGATTGTTTTTGACTTGTTACAAGCAATTCAGACCTCATTTTTGGCTTTTTAAATCTTGAAATAAGACATTTTTATGACCTGATGTGGCTCAAATCAAGAAAAATAAGACGATTTTTACAACAAATAAGACATAATGACTTGCTTAGATTTCAGTTTTTACAGTGTAACTTTTCCGATGATGATGATGTTTTTAATGATGTTTCTGATGTTTAAAGCTTTTAGATCTGATTCAATTATTTGAATTGTGATTTTCATGTGTATCATGTATTGTTATGTTCTGTGTTTTGTTGAGTCTTCTGAGTGGACCCCAGGAAGATTAGCTAGTCACCTTAGTGGCAGCTAATGGGGATCCTTTTAAATAATAAACAATAAACAATAAAACTCAATGTGAGAAATGATCGTGGAAGGCATGGACCTGGATGAGACTCTGCAGAAGAATATTTCATCTGTAAAATACAAGCACAACAACCACTTTGAATGATCTCACGTGACTTTCAACAAGCTAGTGTTGTACTATATGAGTTTATGAATGTGTTACTATTGTAAAAGTAGACATCTGTATCAAGCATGATCTTTAACTGCATCGACTCATCAAATAATGCAAACACTAGTTCTGTTAAATCAATGCTGATGTGCAGAAAAATGTCGCAAAATTGGTTTGTGTGGGTCTCTTAATGTCATCTGAAAAGACAATTTCCTGGTTCCCTGGGTGGAGTCACACCTTATTTAGTTCCCAGCTAGTTTGCTTTGGTATTTGGGGCATGTACCATAGTTAGCCAGCAGGGGGAGCTATGTTTTGGCTGCATGTGCTGTTGTGACTTCTATGTTTTTTAGTGAGCCAATGAAACCTGCTTGAATTGATCAGATGGAGCCAAAGTCCATTCTCTGACTTTAGAGAAGTCGTTAATTGAGGTTCTTTAATTGCTATCAAGACTTAAAGCCCAGTAAGTGAGTGACAACAAGAATCCATTTCTTCATCAGGCAAGAGCTGACGGGTTTTAAGATTACCCAACTTGCTAACAGCACTCTGAACCTCAAAGTCTGTGTGCATGAGTGATGGAGAATCATTATGAAGGGTTTTGTGTTCAGGGTAAAAGCTCTTTGAGTCCATTCACTAACACTTTACTCCGACAACCTCGCTCTGCATGTGTGACCCCGTCCTCACTTGAACCAAACCACAGCCCGTCTCCTCTGATGATATTTTAAAGGCTGCAGACGTTCTGCCGACTCAGCACCGCCCATGAGAAGCACTGGCCTCTCTCCAAGAACAGTAGTGCTGGAGTTAGGTCACATGACTCATTCACACCACCTCAGAGACAAACTTATGTAAGGCCAACTGGTGTTTGTAAACAGGAATAGAAGCAGAGTGAATTCTGCGGGGAATTACAGGATGTTTTATTCTCGGGAGGATTCGCCTGGCTGCTATCTGCCTCTGCCGGAAAGAGACAAGCGTTTGTCTCGCTCTGTAATCTATGAGTCATGAGGCAGCTGCACGGAGAATGAATCGGCGATGAAGGAAAAGGTGACTGTAGCAGAGGCGGGATCCTCTTTTGGCTCGAAACATGAACGAAGATGAAAGCTCACGAATACTGTACGATGTGATCTAAAATTCTGGAGGAAAAGGGTGACTCAGTGTTCCAGAAACATCTCCTCACCCACACAATGAGGGAAGAATAAAAGGAAACAAAGACAAACTCCTACCCTCAGGTCTCCGTTGGCCAGGTGTGGGTTGTGATGTCCAGGGTAGGTGCCGTAGACGGGCTCTTTGCAGTAAATCTTAATTACGCAGCGGTCCTGGACGTCCCGAGGGTCCTCCAGCTCGTAGAAGACATTTCTGGTCTCATCTTTGATCAACAGAGCTGTGCTGGGAGACCTGGGGATCGATACCACGAAAACACTGATACACTGTCCACAACAAAACAATCCCAGCTCCAATTACTAGCTTATAATAATGGATGTAATTTCAGTTTGACACAAAGGAGGATTAGAGGACCTTTAAGTGTTCGAGGTGCAGTAATGAGATAATCAACAAGGCCCCAATGCAGCTTTTTATTGAATTAATCACACCTAAATATTTATTGAGTTTGGATAACTGCAGATATAAACACTGAGAGGCAGATTCAGAGCAGGTGAGCAGATAATCTGTAAGAACAACAAGAAAAGAAGAGATTTCAACCCCTGTAATCAACATCTGAGGTTGAAGAGTGTAAATAAAAGTTGTTTAAAGTCTTAGGGCTTGATCTGCTAAAGGTTTGCGTGGGTCAGATGCACCATAGATTGCGTCTAGCACACGCGAACCATTTTGCATGTCTGTCTTCTCCAATTTGCAGCGTATACACAGATTATCACAAAGTGCAAAATACTGGGAGTCGAATATGCAAACGTGATCATTTTGCACCCTTAACACTGCAAAAAAGGGAGTCTGAATACAAGATAAAAACACTAAATTTGAAGGAAAAATATCTTAAAACTCGTGAAATTATCTGTCCATGCAGCAAGATAATTTCACTTGACTAGAAATCTTGAAATAAGACTGATAAATCTAAAAACAAGATGGCCTTGATAAGTATTCTCAGATCGTAAAACAAGAAGAAAATGTTCATTTTTAGATTAAAATGCTTGAAAACAAACTTCCTGAAGAAGAATTTTAAGTGAAATATACTGAATATGGGCAATATAATCTAATTTCATGCTTCTTTTACTCTTAATTTTAGCAAATGGAATGAAAAATATCACTTTTTAAAGTCAAAACTACTTAGAATTAGAGAATTATTTGCAGTGAATGTGATTCATCAAACCTGAAACTGATTGCAGTCAGTGTTTTTGCATCTACATTTAGCACTTTGAAAGGCAGGTGCAAACTGGCACAGCGTTTTGCACAAGTGGCTGCGGTCATTGTGGGCAAGGAGGAAGTAAAGGTGCAATGACACACGACGAGAGAACCTTCTGTTGGAGTGTCAGAAATAGAAAAATTGTGGACACATCTGTACTGCAGTGCTGGTTTTGAGCTGCTGGATGCTGGATAAGGGGCTTAGGCCTCAGCTAAGGCCCGATTTGGAGACAGTCACAAAAAAATCTGTCGAAAAAGTCCTTGAAATGCTGCATCTAGAGTCACCTGGATCATTCCAGCACACCAGCACAGTTAGTGCCTGCATCTTCCAGAGTGCTATTATCTGTATTGAACACTATTTCCCACAGCATGGGAAAGTATATCCAGTTCCCATACACCAGTGGGGCAGTAAATGACACAAAACACAGCATCTTAATTTTCCAAATGCAATAGCTGGGTTTCAGTCATGTAGTTATGATGATGAGTGGAGAGGGCGCGGTTTCAGATAAAGGGCAGGAAGTTAAACTAAAGGAAGGAAACCATTGCTGAGAGTCTATATTGTAAAGCTTTGGATCCACTTTTAAGACATGATAAAAGAAATGAATTCACAAATATGTTGAGTGTGACCCGAACCTCTTGAAGGTGAATAAGTTTTCAGAATCTAAAGATGTTTTCACAATCAAGGCTGTTGATATCACAAACCATCTGCTCTTTCAGAAAACCTACTTCAGCGATGAAAGCCTGTGAAAGTATGTAGGAATTAAACTTTTTTGTCAGCTGGAGAGTGTGGCATGTTTTGAAACAAACAGAACTGAACTTTAACACCAGACTGCTATGGGCTGTGTCTCTATTTTTTTGTTTGTGTACTCCACCAAGATTTTCAGCCCTTTGGTGTCAGATGTCATTTTTCTTTTACAGCCACGATGCTCTCCCAAACTCTCAGTAGAGAAACAGTAACAAACACAGAATCCTCATTTAAATAGGGCGGTTTCACTTTGCACCTGCTGTCAACAGTAACAAACCCAGTAATAGCAACTGCAATTTTTCAGTTTGCACTATTTTAGACCCTTGATGTATCTGTGCAAAGCATCAACACTGCAAAAACTGAAATCTAAGCAAGTCATTATGTCTTATTTTTAGTAACATTTATCTTATTTTTCTCGATTTGAGCCACTTACACCAGACCAGGTCATAAAAATGTCGTATTTTAAGTTTTTTAAAGACAAAAATGAGGTTTAAATTGCTTGTAACAAGTCAAAAAAAATGGTCAATGGGATAAGAAAAAGTTTACTTTACGGAAACTTTACGACAAATTTGTCTTATCCAATTGGCAGATGTTTTTGGACTTGTTACAAGCGATTCAGACCTCATTTTTATCTTTTAAAAACTTGAAATAAGACATTTTTATGACCTGATCTGGTGAATGTGGCTCAAATCAAGAAAAATAAGACAATTTTTACCACAAATAAGACATAATGACTTGCTCAGTTTTCAGTTTTTACAGTGAAACTAATGACTAAAAATCTGAAATGACTGAAAACAGGAGCGTCTCCCTGTTTCTCAAACTCAAACTAGAAAAAAAAGTGGATGAAAGTGAACAAGCATCCTTTGGATAAAAGCCTTAATCCACATTTTGAGGTTTTAGGATCTCATCAATTTAACAGAGCAGATATAAAACTTTTCACATTCTTAATCATTTTTTTGATTCAGGAACACAGAGTGTGTTTTTTCTCGAAGCGGATGCAGTTTGTTTTTGTTGAGCAGTGACTCCAAACTGGAGGTCCTGGCCCCTGGGAGAGTCTGGAGTTATGACAGAGGGACCACAGGGGCTCAATAAAAACACAGCGTACTGCACCGCCAGCAAAGCACAGAACATTTCTGTTTGTTAACAAATTATCTGGAGTCATGACTCGCCCCCAGCTTGACCTCTGCAAACAGAGGGCCGCCAACACGAGGAAATTTGGAAGAAAGATGTTTTAATGTCACTTTTTAATGCTTCTGTTGTACAAATGTGCTGAAGGTGAAGAGAAGCAAAGGTGCCACTCCTACATAAGTGTCAGGTTTGTTCATAAAGAGTGAGATTTCACAGAAGTGGATCCATAAAGATGATATTTCAGAGTTCAGTCTGACTCCAACTTTCATCGTTCTTGGATTTTTCAGATCTAAGATTTCCCACAGGTCGACTTTTGTTTCTATTTCAGTCCTTCAATGCTTTATTGATTTTCAGGTTTGTCTTATTTTCTGTTTTCATCCTTCATGTGATATTTAATATTTCCTTTTCTGTGTCTGAGGATGAAAACAACGCTCCACTTAGATGGTTCACCTCATGATTGATTTATCGCACTTGACATTTAACAAGTTGTGATCGCCGCGCTGCAGGAGTTAAATTAACACAGTGACCGATCGATAAACATGCAGACACACACACACAGAGTCAGGTTCAGGTGCTGCGGTCGTACCTGAGCATGGCCATGGTGAGTCTCTGGGGGAACATGTGCACGATGAGCGCCCTCAGAGTGTCCAGGCTGGTCAGCTCGTGGGTCAGGTGCACTCTGCGAGTCTCCTCCCCGAGCTGGAGGAAGAGGATCCCTGCAGGTAAAAGAGGAGAGTGAAGTTTGTTTATGCTGGCTTCACACGGCTCCTCTGACACATTCATGAAACAAACCCCGACACAACAAAAACAGCTCTTCACCTCCTGCTGCTCCTCATTTTGTTCACAGATTGTGCAAGCAATTACTTTTATATATCAACAAAACTCCCAAATTGTGTCGTTTATAGCTCAATGATTGGCTCATCATTTCCCACAATCATGCAAACCGGGAGATTTCCTGGATTCTCCTCTGAAAACATGCATCACATGAGGAGAAATGCATTTTAATGTTTGCAGTTTCGGGTTCCTCTCCAAAATTTTAGTTCTCAAACCTGTTTACATCTTTTCATATCAGCCATAGTTGGTAGGTGTGACATTAATGCTTTCTAATAGGCTGTTGTTTCTCACAACAAACACTAAAATTCAAGCAGCCTGTACATTATCAGGGGTTGATGATAAGGTCAATTACCCGTAAACCTCTTGATCTATTTACAGACCAAAAACCTAAACTACCTTCTCTTTTCTATATTCAATTTAGTTTCTGAATATGTCGGCACTGATCAGCAGATTTTGCAAAAGACAAAACTATTATCTGCATCATATCCTCTGTCAACTTTAGCGGTCTTACTGGTGTGACTGAAATTTCCTCTGCCTCTTGTTTACATTTTGAGCAACCTTGCCTGCTTTTCACTAGAGGATTTTATCAGTAAAGTAAACAAGAAAAAGCCTGCATAGCAATCTGTGTTCAGTTGTTTAATCAGATGTTTCCAGTGCAATTGTGGGAAAGAGGGAGAGACAAAAGAACACAATTGTCTGCAGCGGTGTCTTTCATCCATCATGTGTGCAAATGCGAGCAGAGGCACAGACATGAAACGTTAACTGAAACACTCAATGGTGACACAATCTCATACTGATCATTAACTAAAACAATGTGATAATGTGTTTATTTTAAAGGCATAATCTTAAATTGCCTGAGTAAACTGGTGGAGTGAACAGTCAGCACTGCATTTGGGATGATACTTATGGATATTTCTTCAACTGATTAAGAATAGTTATTAATGTGCAAGCTGCAAAATCACTAAAAATTGGTGCATGTTGTTCGGATTTGAAGTTTTTTAACCAACAGATTTCCTAACCTAATTCTGAGCTCTCTGCTGGAGCCGTTGTAAAATAAGTTTGATTATCAGCATCTGCTCCGTTGAGATGTCCGATCAATCACGTAGTCAATCTCTACTTCTGCGGCTCCTACAGATGCATCAGCCACTCCTGATGTGCAAAAATAAAAGTCTGAAGCAGCAGATGATTTGGCTTCTTGTGTAAGTCATTAATCAAAGATGGCAGGTAGCTTAGTGAGATCATTAGGCAGCATTAGACAGCTCTGTTTATAACCACAGCTCCTGAAGGCAGCAGACTGGAGGCTGACTTTGACTTTGAGGTCGAGTCAGGTTCAGCAGATCAACACGTGATGCCTTCAGGCAACTCAATCAGCGTTTCCCTGGAAGAGAAGCTGCCTCATGGCCACTGCTTTAGAGTTTCCAGCTTTCTGTCAAGAACGGCAAACACCAGTTGAAACAGATGATGTGAAGTCACAGAGAAGTCAAAGTGCTCTGACCTGGAGCTCTCAGCTTGGCCTGGCTGGACGAGCGAGCCAGCGGCAGGCTCTGGCGGAGCCGGTTCATCCGGTTGAAGCCGATGGGGATGTCAGGCTCCGACATTGTCTCCAGATTTTCAGCAGACGCAAAGGACACCCTGTTGGCCTGGTCAGCAAGAGCTGGCTGCGTGGGGCTGAGGCGAGTCACACGAGGTGTGCGAGACTGCAAGACACGAGATAAGACGTCAGAGGAGAGGAAACAGGTAGATAATGCAGATAGAGAGGCATTTATTCCAGCAGAGCAATCAGTGAGATGACACCAAAAAAAGGAGAACGTGCAAATAAAAGGAAAGACAGGGGGCTTGAGGAGAGCAATGCAAAGAAAGCATACACACACTGGAGGGGAGAAAGCTTTTAGAGCCCAGGAGATGACAAAATACACAGTTTATCTCAAACAAAGACGCCGCTGCATCATCCTCGACTAACAGAGGCTCCACGTAAAGACCTGGAGATAAAACAGAGACGCACCAGAGCGCGACAAAAAAAAAAAAGCTCTGATGTTGTTTCTGCCATCAGTAAAGGTCTTCCTCTTTAATGAAACACACTGAAGAAGCTTTAACTGAAGCAACTACCACACAGAAACCACCATCTCAAAGACCTCCAGAAAGAAAATTACAAATATTTACAAAACAAACTCCTCGACTCAGACTAAGGCGATGACATTCCTCCAAATTAAAAGCATGATTAAGACCGGCTTTAATTTCCTTTCACAAACACAGACAGAGCTCGGCGGTTATTTCCACAGTAAGAGGCATAAAACAGACAGGCAGCACTCTCTCAGCGCTACTTTTATAGGACACATAAGGAACATTTAAAAGAAAAGTGATCGGCCTGAAACATAAAGAGGATCTCTGATTTACTGGAGAGTGAAGTCGGTTAAAGCTTTATAAAAAAAAGATAGAAATCCAAATAAAAACACACAAAGTCAGTGCAGATGGGTAATGTGGCTGAGTTAAGGTTCTGGTCAGAGGGTTTTATTCTCCCCGTACATTTCTGATCGACTTTTAGGCAATTGAGCAAAAAACAGAAATACATATCGGACAATTAATGGAGCATAAAGTGTTTCTGCAGCGTTATCAGTGAAAAAAGGTTTGGGTTATAGCATCTCTGAGGATGAAAAAAAGCCCATTCGCTGTGGGAGCTCAGATCGAACTGCAGGAACTGTTCTACAGAGACGAGCGACTCTTTTATGATTCTTGAATTTGTAGGTGGTGCAGCTCAGGTATTTAAAATCAATATTATGAAAGAAAGGAAGAGAAAAAGATGTCAAAGATTTATCACAGAGCAGCCACTTTAATGTTCAGACCCAGTGCTCTGAGTTTCTGCTTTTGTCTGCCAGAGTTCAAGTGCAAACCTTCGTATTTTTTTGCAGAAACAAAAGTCAAAGTTTGAGAACTTAACAACACCAGCAGATATGAGAAAAAGCATCAGATGTTCATGCATTCATGGTTACAAATTAGAGGCATTATTCTGCAAATTAAAGCGTGAACAGGTGTGTATTGGCGCTGCTATGCAAGCACAAAATGACAATATCAACCAGTTATTCTATCCGTGGTCATGGGGAATGTTAAAAAGTCCACCTGCAGGGGAAAAAACATTGCAAAATATTTGTTTCCTGCTCTGTTCATTGGGATATTTTTTAAAGTTTCCTGCTTCACTCTGTTCTGCTGAATTCTCCCTGAAAGGATGAGAACAGACTCTCACCTAATCGCCTCTGTCGTTCTCTGACTTCGTGACACTATTTATGTTTGCAAAGGGTTTTAATCATGTTGATATCTGTTAGTTATTGAAATTGATCTACAATATTTCCTGTGAGTTATACTTCTCATATCAGGTTAGACTTTTTAATAACAGATCTATCTATCATTTCAGTTTCCAGAGTCAGAGAGACAGTAGCTCACAGGGTTTGTCCACCTCCTGTGTTTTTCCCTTATTTAGACTTGAATAATCTTTTTCCAGAGATGAGAATGAATGAAAAGCAATGTTTAGAGACATTTCTAGAACAAGCGCAATGCATTTAATGAAGATGGTCTGCCTTTGAAAGAAAAAAAGGGCGATTTCTGCAGGAAGCAAAGCAAACACTGAACTACGACTGTTACAAGTTTTATGGCAGCTCATGAAATCATACAGTGTGGGAAGGAGGATGTGAAATAAAGAATAAAATGGGCAATTAAAGGATCCAAACTTAGAGCCTGTTCTGACTAAAGACAAAGCTGAACATAGCAAAGATCTGGAAGCTTCTGCTTTTAACCCTGAAAATGTTAATAAAGCACCTCATTGGATATTAACTATAAGCAAACTGTCAGATTCTCCAAATCCCTGCTCTGCTCCCTCTCTCTTCCTTTCAGAAGATGTTATGTTATCAGTCTGAGCACATTTCATACTTGTATATTGTTCTTTACATATTCCTCGTGCTTAAACAGTCTTGTGCATTATGCTGTTTGTTACATTCTTATTGTAATGTTGCTCTATACACTTGTAAATTTCCCTGTGTTTTGGGAAAAATAAAGGATTATCTCTCTCCTTCTGCAGCCGTAAAGGACGTGTTTAAATTCCAAAGTGAGCCATCTTTGAAATTCATATTCTCACACTTCAGTCAGTGTTTATTTTTATCTGACTGTATGTGGAAATTTCACCATGTTCAGCCGAGTTTCCAGACTCTTTAAAGTGCATCCATCCATCCATCATTATCCACACTGTTTATCCTGGTTGTTGCTGCAGCAATCCCAGCCATCCCTGAACACTCTCTACAAGTTGCCAGTCTTTCTCAAACATGCCCAAATATACAGTAGCTACAAACAAACAGACACACTCCCACATTTCCAAAAAATTTAGAGTTGCCAATTAACCTAACGAGCGTGTCTTTGGAGTGTGGGAGGAAGCCTAGAGCCTGGAGGGAACCCACACATGCACGGGACAGAACACAACATGAAAACTGCTCACAGAAAAGCCACTGTTGACTGAGGATTGGTGCCAAGAATGACAATTAGATCTCCAACCAGAATCAAAAAACCACACTCAGATGATTTTCAGTGAAAGTACAATAAAAAATTTTCACATAACCACTGCAATAAAGCGCTCAGAGCTCATTGAAATGAACCCTTAAGAAGTGACCAACTGTGTAGTTAAATGCTAATGAATGAATAAACAAAGCCTCTATCTAAGGTGCAGATTACTGCTAATATTCACCTGTCCAATCGGAGCCGCTGGGGAGCGTAAATTGTGAAGGACCTCTCATTACAGCACGACCAGGAGCTGCTGCAGCAGGTTGGCTTTTAATGAATCCTCACTGACAGACATTTTCCAGCCCAGAGAATACAGTAATGAGCTCCCACAGTGCTGTGTGTGTAGCCAGCTCTCTCTGCCTCATGCATCTGTGGTCTGTGCTTAGTTTTCTATGTGGATGCAGAGCTGAAAGAGGCTCATCCATGCATCTGAATTCAAACATGTCAGACACCCTAACACCACAGACACACATGCATGTGTTGCGCCAAATGATTTCCTAAGGCTTTGCTGCTTCTGCATAAATAATGTGTTAAAAACGTCCTTTAGGATGCTGAAAGCGAACACCGGCACCCACATATCTTCTGACGCTGAGAACAGGCTGACAGATTATGTGCGCTGCCTCTCATATGTTTGGAGATTTATGGTCTCTGAGGCTGCTTGTCAGCCAGACGCCGCACACCTTCTGCTTTCAACACGAAGCACCAGAAACGAGCTGCTGAGGAGAGAAGAATGCAGCGACTGGGAATTATAAAGTTTGTGTTTAGTGAACAGTGAAGAAAAGGGAGCAGGGAGAGGTGAGGAGGGGAGCGCCGGAGCTTATAAGCACAGCAGAAACACGGAGAGAGGAGAATAACAAGCAGGAGGGAGGAGAGAAACTCAGATCGATGAAGTGATACATTCTCCAACTCTTGCCTCAAACTAGTTTCCCTTTTTCTCTGAGGTTATGTCCTCGTGTTGTTGTGCTTCACATAAGACACGGTCTCTAGACCTTTTCTGGAAGGTTTCTGTCTCGTCTCTGGATCAGACAAAAGGAGCACAAGTGTGACGACATTACTAAACAGGCGTGAAGAGGAACACTTATCCGTTTACTGTCTGTGCTTTATGGAGAGCTGGACCTCTGACCTTTCTCGGGGTTTATTATTTTCATGTTCCAGGTTTCAGCGTAAGCATGTTTACAGTGTTGGTTTCTCTCTGCCTCGCTCTTGGTCTCCACTCAGACCTAATCCACTTACACTGGTTTCTGCTGCAGCTTGGTGTGATTTCGCATGCTCTTTACCACTCTACATCCACACTGCTGTGCTTGTTTGAAACACACAACTCTCGGTAACATCAAAGCCTTGAAAATCCTCTGTCACCTGTTTTGAACCCCTCCAAAAAAAGAGACGTTTATTCATCCTGAGACGGGAGAGTAACAGAGTCACAAGGAGCAGCTTTAACATTCAACAACACTGTGAATCGATGAAGAACTATCATCTCAGCTGGAATGAAATCAATCCTTAGATTTGAATCCATAGTTTTTTGTGTTCATAGAAATATGATGCTGTGTCTACCAAAGCTGTTGTGAAAAAGCAAAGAGCAGCAGGGATCAGTAACAGAACAGATGCAGCTGAAAGAGCAACAGTACAAACGCAGAAATATAAATATATTGCGAGATTTTTCAAGGCAGTTACGCTTTAAAGGACTTTTAAAAAATGAAGAAAAATAAGAGATATGTTTGTAGCCAGTGGGAATGGGGAACCTAGAACCAGCTCCTGTTAGGAACTGATAAGAAATTGTTCAGCCCATTTTTCTTCACAATACCCTTAACGAGTCTTTACGTTACATCAGAGTAGACGGTCTTTATGTCGACTATTCTGCCTCAGCTAACTTAGCTGAGCCGATAAATGACAGTTTATAAAACTCTGATTATGGATTTTCTGCTTGAAGTTTTACCTCAGAAGCTGTGAAAATTAAACACAAAGAAATTTATGCTACTCTCTCACAAGAGATTCATATCCAATACAGTCACCACAGCACAGAAAACACAGCAGTAGCTTGACGCTAACATATATGGGAAATCACATTGATGTGCTAGTGGCTAGCATACGTTGATCTAACTTCAGTTACAAACCAGAATTTCAACTTTCATCACAGAAACATGACACAATAACGTCTTCTTAACGAAACTTAAAACTCAAAAACATCAAAATACTAACAGGTAAATGTTTCCCAAACAGAAAGTGCAGACTTGTGGCTAACAGAGTCAAGTTTCAGTGAAAGCACATTTTTATGTGTTAAAAACTCAGCTGTATCATAAAGAGACGTTATTTTTTGATGCGGTGGTTTTGGAGTAAAAACGTCTGGGATATGTAACCTCAGATTCGTTGCAGAAGATGCTCTCTCGGACTGAAGCGGAGGAAGGAAAGCTCGGTAAACACTGTGTTTATTTCCTCAGTTACAGTCGATAAATTCTCCCACAGGACCTCCTCCCTCTCACTCTCCTCTGACGATCATTCATGAGATGCTCGCTGCAGTCACTGACTGAGGCTGCAGGGATAAATCAGCACAGGGAGCAGCTGATAAACATCTCAATAAAACAATGATTTAATTCAAACATCCCTCGGATCGTAATGAAAACGTGATACGACACAGCCTCCAGAGAGGAAGACAAAGTGTGAAAACTTCGCAGAGGTTTGATAAAGCTCGTGTAAAGACGTTTGCTTTTACAGCTACAGACTCGTTCATAAATGAGACGTTACAGAGGATAAAAGGATTGACGTTTTGATGCTTATTGAAGAGATCCAAAGCAAACACTGTGCCCTTTTTTAACTCCATTCATCTTATTTTCAGTGACTGATGCAAAATAATTTCAGACGTAGCATCAAACACTAAATAATCCTCGGTAAGTCCTGGAGGAAAAGGTGCTGTCAGAATACTGAGAGAGCAGCATCAGAGAGAGTTTACCGACAGAAGCATGGTCTGAATTATAACAGGACTATCACCAACGGGGAGAGAGAGAGACGGCCTGGTTTAGGAAAAGTTCATCAGACGGTGTCCCAGACGAGCTGATTACTCCATCGACAAAACCAGAATCTGCTAATGTGACTCAAGTTCATCAGTCGCACAAACACGCGGGTTAGTCATCGACCACAGTCTGATTTACTGTAACGCTTTAAACTGAGAAAGAAGCACATTCAGTCCGGAGATGTCTGTTTAAATCCTTTGCATGAGCAGCTCCATGAATTTCATGAAAGCCAAAGAGTCACGCAACATTTCTGACATGAAAAATAATTCACATGACTCTGCTTTGCTCAGCTGGAGATTGATTTAAGATCACTAAAAGAGACAATGAAAGAAGAGGAGGATGATTTCATTTGTCTGACTGTGACACGTTCAGGAGACAAACTGTCAAGTTTCTATTAATGAGCATCTGTGTAAAAACCTTCATCTGTCACTGACGTACTCAACCCACAAAAGTCTTTTTTCTTCCCGTGTTTTACAGCAGCTGGTTTGTTCCAGGCGCCCACACTTTGGTTTCATATTTATTGAATCTGTTTTGGCAAACAAGCTGACGCCCATGGAGGCAAAAACAGATGGTGTTTTAATTCCAACAGTGGTGTTGCATTATGACTAAAAAGTACAATTACAGGATGCATGACAGCCTCCAGACCTTGACCTAACACATGCTTCTGGAAGTGTTTCTGCAGATTCAGATGAATTAAAGCGTACATTATGCAGACTTGACCCTTACCTCTGCCTTCAGTATCTTGTTTAGCATTGAAATAGCTCCGTCATCCCCTCTCTCGCTACATTAACTCCTTTCCTCGAGCTCTTTCTGAGGCTTCAACCTGTACTCCTTCACTCAGAGCGAAACCTCTATCTTTAGTTCATGATTGCTAGTTTGGACCAACACTTCCCAGCAGCTCACTCGCAGCCTTGACTGATGAGACAGCTGTAAGGACCCCCCCTGCAAACAGCTGCCACACCCCCAAACTCTGAGATTTCATGCACATTACGGCTGCAAACCGTGGCATTCCTTTCCACTGACACTTTCAACCCAGAGCACATCACTCAATGCAAACATCACATGAAGTGTATTAACTATGAGAATAAAGCAGACAGCAGAGCTCGCATCTTTAAAACAATAGCCGACGGTGGGAGCACGCACCGCAGCTCCACACAGCCACCATGTTGTTCCAGCTCCACAGAGCAGCTGGAGGTTAATTGTCTTGCTCAAGGGCACTTGTTTTTGAGTGAGAAGGGGGGGCTCATGTTCACCTCCCTGCACAGATATTCCCTGCAGTACTTCTGCCGACAGCTCCAAATAATGAAGCTATTGAGTGCATTGTTTTTAAGAAACAATCAAGCTGCAAACTGAGAAAAATATGTTACAGTCGTACTCACTCTGCTCAGGCTTCCATTCAACAGGTCACATCTAAACACACGAGATGGGAAAACACTGCTAGTTTACACCGAATGTTTGTTTCAGGCTGTAAATTCAGACGTATTAATAAACTGTGGAGGCTCAGAATGTGACAACCATTAAATCTGGATTTATTGTGCAGCCTAAGTAAGAGGTACATAACACGTCACTGCTCTTTATGGTTTATGGGATCTACAAATGGAGACCATTGACTGTATATAGAATGAACAGCGTGCTTCCGCCTGTCACCGTTCTACGATTTTGAAGCCAAAAAACCCCGTTTCTCTAGCCGCCATTGTGCAGCCAGAGTCTGCGCAGTAGAGAATTTCCAATGGAGCAGAGTAAAAAAGAGAAATAGAAATATTTATTTCTACTTCTTCAGAAGGTTTAGTCTCCTTTTGGCCCTCTTTCCAGAAGTTTCTTATATCCCCGATAAAAACTACTCACGAATGGCAGCTTTCAACTATCGTAAAACGAAACTTATATCGCCTGAACACCATGCAGCCAGATGACATCGTCATACCACCTTAGCGTAAGGATGAGAGAAACGTTTCTACGAGGTATCGTAATTTTTTTACGTTTTCCAGGCTCATATCTGGAATACATGGGGAGGCGGGGCTTATGACCTATACTGCAGCCAGACACCAGGGGGCGGGGCTTATGACCTATACTGCAGCCAGACACCAGGGGGCGGGGCATCTGCTGGAGGCTTCAGATTGAGCCGAACGTCGTTACGTCCACTCATTATACAGTCTATGATGCAGACACAACACTGTAGGTGAACATCCAGAGGTGTCAACTTTTAAATCTAAGATTAGTAAATAACAACCTGGGGTGAATTAACAACAGGATGATGTAGAATAATTTTATATCCTAAAAAAGCACAAAGCTCAAGCAAAATTGAATAAAAGTTAATCAAGAACCAGCTCACGAAGAGCTGATGTAAACTAAAGATCTATCTCATCAGTCTGGCTTTTTTTGTACGGTTGTTATAATTTTTTTATAATTTCACAACTTTAATGTTTTTATTTACTGTAACCCTTTTTCTATATCACTTCCTTTGTTCATTGTACAATCTTAGCAACCAAATGTGGCTTGATTTTTTTTTTTTTTGCCAATATTAAAACAAAATTTTGGGATAAAAATCAAAAATACAAAATGAGACGATCGACGTTTTGCAATCTTTAAGCTGAAACTGAGATAAAAAGTGCAAATTTTGAGATACAACGTCAAAATTCTCACAAAATGAATCTTTGAGATTAATGATGAGATTAATAATGAGATAAAAAGTCAAACTTTTCAAATGAAAATCACAATCATGAGATAAAAAGGAAACATTATAAGTTAAAAATGGAACTTTTGATAAATAAGTCAAAATTACGACCAAAATTCAAAATTATGAGATAAGATAAAAGTTTGATATCAAAGTCGAATTTATGGGATTAAAAAAAAAAGGACCTACTGCTTTGTAAGGTTTCTTTCTCATAACAATATCATAATTTCAAATTTTAATCCATTATTCTAAATGTCTCCCTCAAAATTTCTACTTCATATTCTATAATTTTGAGTTTTTATCTGAACATTTGAGTTGATATGGGAAAAAAAAAAATCTCAAAAAAGACAGTTTTTCATTTCTATTTATTTTTTCTATTGGCTGTAATAGGCTTCCATGCATTGTTAACATTTGTGGTTATTTCCTTTTATTTATTTCAACTATGTACTATCTCATTTCTATTTCATATCTTAGTTTTTATTATCATCAACTATTTAAACTGCCCTAATAAATTTATGTTTGTGGTGTGCAGTAGTCGATAATGAAAAATCTTTCTTTTAAATATATTTTACTGTCATTCTATCTTTTATTTCTTTGTTTTGTTTGAACTTTATGCATTTTTGTTCAATCATTGTGCATAACTGGAAGTTGATTGATGGATTGGTTGGTGACAATCAGATCTGGAGTCCACAGACAGGAAATGTGTTTTTCCTTCTTTATTTTAATCACATGTGAGAAAAACAGACATCTAAGACCCAGAGTGAGCTCCACTCAGCATCTGTTCCTGTTTAGTCTGGATGAAGCTTCACACATGCAGCCGACACTGAGAGATAATTGTCTTTCACATCAAACCCAGTTCCAACTTTTCATCCTGTTACAGCTTTCCACAAAGTTCATCCTCCTGAACGTGTGTGTGTGTAAGTGTGTGTGAGGAAAACTCACAGTCCTGGCAGATGGCAGCAAAGTGTCAATGAGCAAGTCTGGCCTCCTGCCTCGGCACCGAGCCGGGCGGGGAGCGCCGCAGCAGCAGCCGCACTCCTAAGCCTTTTAGCGGCGCCGTTCTCAGAGTCAGGATGGGGAATAGCGATTTTCCACCGAGCATCGTATCAACAGCCAAACAGCACGAGCGCAACAAAAGCGTTTGTCTGAACGGGTTAGGGTTGAGCTAGCTCGCTGGGACAAACATAGTCGGGGTAGTCTGGGGAGGCGGCTCTGAATACAAAACACCCCGATACATTCAGACACAAGAGACACCAGAGACACGAGGCAGAGATCAGCGCTGAGCAGAGCTTCATGCTCCCGGAAGTGAACGAGAAACGATGGCAACAAGCTCCAGACTAACCAGACTCAGTATTTGAAAAAGCTAAACATGAAAAATGGTTGCAGAACATCTCCAAGGGAAGCAAACTCAGGGTACCTACAGGTTTCAGCAAGTCAAATTTAAGACTTTTTAAGACCTTTTTATGCCACTTTGAATGAAATCTAAGAGCAAAAACACCATAAATATAGTTGATAGTTGGGGATCCTGCTGTTTTACAACCAAATTACAGCATGTGTGTCACTCAGTGAGACCTATTCAAGTTGACCTTTTGTCTATTTATTGAACATTATGTGATCCTCAGTGCTTTCTGGTTAAAAACTGTGTGTAAAAGTGCAAACATTGAACCTTAGTCACAGACTGGCAAACAAGGATGCAGACAAAAATGTGCATACGCAGCTTTCAGGACAGTTTCCCATCTACATCTCCTTCTTGAAAAGACCCGCAAAAAAAAAAAAAAGACCTTTGAGTGATTTATTGAAGACCAGAATACAACATTTTAATGAATTTAAGACTTTTTAAGACTTTTCAAGGGTGTGCAGGAACCCTGAAACTGATCTTTTTATAAATAAATATTCCGATCTTCGTCTTCGGTTCATCTGCTCTCTTCTCGGTCACACTCGGCCTCAAAAGCAGCGACAGAGCTGGAGACATCCAGCGATCGGCCATAACATTATGACCACTGACAGCTGAAGAGAATAACATTGATTTTTCCTTTTACACTGGCACCTGTCAGCAGCCGGGACATGTTAGGCAGCAAGAGAACATTTTGCTTTCAAAAGCTGACGTGTTGGAGGTGGAGAAAATGGGCCAGTGTCAGGTTGAATGACTGGATCAGAGCACCTCCAAAAGTGCAGCTAAAAAGGTCCAAGGAAGGAAAACCAGGGTCACTGAGGCATGCTGGGAGTGTGTGGTCTGGTCTAGAAGAGGAACTCGACCTCACAACATCCAGGACTTAAAGGAACAAGCGCTTCTTTCAGGTATGAGTTTGTAGTCGATGAAGGTCAACTGAAGGTTCAAGGCCCCAAAAAATTACCAAAAACACCCTGGAGAGGACAAACTAACCTACTTTATTTATTTCTATCAAATAAAGAACCAACCTCAGAAAAGCTGCTTGTGCCGTAGCCTGCTGTCAATCAAAAACAATCACCAATTGATTGAATATAAAGACGCTCTTGTTGTCCTCTCTTGTTAAGTTAAGGTTGGGTTAATAACCATTATATTGAGAAAAAAAGCTCTATATGTCCTTGGTCTGAGATTTGTGAAGTTTTAGACACTTGGTACTATCTTTATACTAGTTTCATGATCAGATATTTCAATTTATGAGAGAAAATGTTTGATTGAAAGTGAAATTGAAATGTGGCGACTTCCTACCTCGTCGTATGATTCATTTTTATTCCTCATCTTCCAAACCAGCATGAGATTTGTGTGTGGTCTCTGTTTGTCTTTTATTGTTTTTTCTCTTTCTTCGAACTGACATTTGGGATTCACTTATTTATCAACTGTTTGTATCCGGTATCTGGTAAAGATGTTTTAAAATTGTGCTTTCAAATAAAGTGAATTAGATTGGATGGAATTTCTTAAATTTTCATCAACTTTAAGGGGGAAAAAAAAGTGACATAACCCTGTAAAGCCCAACCTATCAAAAAATAGTCGGAAAAATCCAAATTGTTTGGAACTGAGATGTTTATTAACCATTTTAACAAAATCCTCCAAAAAAAAAAAATTTTTTTTTCCCGAATATGCAAATCATACAGGGCTTCCTAATAACTACCAACAGTTTTTATAATATTATATATAAATGAAAATATTTAGGAATTTAGCTTAACAATATTTCAATATAAAATAAAGTGAGCTAATGAAAGAAATGACTTATTTGAAAAAGGAGTAAGTAGAAGTATATCTTATTAACTTTTATTAACTTTCCTACATATAATATTGCTTTATCAGTTCATTCATGATATATTTCTTGTATCAAATTTGACACACTGGGCAGTTTTGTGTACTATTTCATCATTTTTACTTAAGTTTTTTAATAAATATGCATTTACTTCATGCAGAAAACACTCATTTAAAAGGAAAAAGTAATTATTTTGATGTTATTCTTGCTCTCAATCAATCAGTGATTTTCCTGAAAATATGTGAGTGGATGATTTCATGAGATTTTGAAAAGGGCTAAAATAAAACTTCAGCTGACTGTAGTGATATGACAGTCCTCAAGGTGGTAGAATATGTTTTTAAAAATGTTTTTCACAAGTTTTTAAACAAACTATTTATCATTTTGATGACATATAGGTCTTAAAACTCATGTATCAAATATGATACGTTTGGGTTTACAGGGTTAAAATGCTTCAGATTTAACACTAAGTCTGACTCTGTAAAACCAAATCAACCCAAAGTTTGAGAAACTGAGACGACGACGATTTCTATAGAAATGTTCTAGCAGCTTGAAAAAAGCAGAAACATCTGAGTCATTATTTCCTCTCTCTTTACACAAACAGTGAAACACATTCTTCTTCTTCCTGTTGCTCTTTAAGAGTCGTATTGAATCCTCTCTTCTCCACTGACACTATCACCTTTTCAATTTTCAAACATCACGACTCGACACAGTTTGAGCGGCACAGACTCTGGTCCTGGCTGTGATACGCTAATATATATGCTAATGAGGCACAGAATTATGTATTATACCACATTCTGAGGACGCATGAATGCTATCTCTTTTTAATTAACTATTTCCTCTGCTTTGTCTCTATGGTTACTTTAACAAGCAGAGAGAAAAAAAAACACAAGTGAAAGGACTTCATAATCGTCCTCTTGGAAATGAAGACGGGTGATTTATAATTGGAAAACTGGTGACAGCTTTCGGCAGGATCCCCTTTCACTGTGGTACATTCCTCTGAATCCAGCGCTGAGGCGGAGGGAGGGAAGGAGGGAGGAGACAATAGGCTGTGATTACTTTGGCCACAGAGAGTCAGGAGCATGGGAGACGCAGAATGGAGCATTAATATTTGTATAAGCACTGAAAAGAGGAGAAATCTGCAGCTCTGGACTCGGCAGCATTTGAGGCAGAGTCTGAATCCTCGTTCCCCCTGTGGACGAGTCGAACAGCCCCTCTAACTGCTGAAAATGTGATGGGAGTCTTGTAATGTGTGTTTAATATATGCACATCCATAATTACATTTCCCCTGACCACTTCAAGTCCACGTGTGAGCATGTATGTGTGTGTGAACCTAATTGTTTCCTAATCTATGGTGTGTTTCTGCAGCGGGAGTATCACGCGCGCTCGTGTGTGCATTTAGTGAGATGGCAAACATCAAAGTGGAGCAGTGGGAGACCATTAAACACATATACACCCTCAAACACACACACACACACACACACACACACACATACGTGCGCATTCACACACATTCACTGTTTCGCTGCAGGGGTTTCTATTGCATCAGAAGAGGATGTGAAGCTCCCCGATTCTCAGAGAGGGAGAGGAGCAGGAACCAATCCAGTGATGAATAAAGCTGGATGGGTGGAAAAAAAATACAGTATGTGCATGAGTGTGTGTTTTTGTGTGTGTGTGTATGAGTGTGTGACAAGCCACCAGGCGTCACAGATGTATTGAATAAGGAGACAGAGAGGAAAACATGACACAAAACAGTATGAGAACGTGAGACGCATCATGGAGGATTTTTTTCATGTAGGATGTGGTGAAATGAAAATGCACACCTCATATAAAGATGTGAGAGTCTTTCTGAGACTAGAAAAGAGATATACTTGGTAAATTAGCCGTGTACAAACTGTACTTGCAAACTTGAAAGCATAAAACATCATTGTCTCTTCTCAAGAACAGAAAACACTGGTTCATCAGACTGGCATGTTTTCATGTTGGTTTTGCATCTATATTAATTCTACGTGTGTTTATTGACAAATGTGCAGATACAGTTGTGCTCTATTGTCTCAAATGGTAAAACTGCCCATTCTTCTTAGCAAAAAGCCTCCATTTCATGTAAATTCTTGGGCTGTCTTGCATTAACTGCAGGTTTAAGATCTCTCCGCTCAATGATACTGAGGTCAGGAGACTGAGATGGCCACTCCAGAACCTTAAAACCCATTTCTGTCAACTTTTGTGCATGTTACCAGCCCAAATCACCAGGGGATGTAAACTTTTGGTCAGGGTCATTTTGGAAGTTTTTGTTGTCATTCTGATTTGAAAAGAGTATGTGTGATATCATTCGTATTCTTTGAGAAAAGGCCTAAAAAATCATAAATCCTTTTGAGCACAACTGTATCTTTACTAGTTGATTCTCCTTCTTTGACAGCGGATGGTTTCATTTATCCTTTAAAGGGACTGTGAAGACTTTCTACGTGATTTTGAAAAAGTCTCATTTCTAGATATATACCTGATCATAATCTACAACTTAAAATGAGACAATCAGCATTGAAATGTTTTTTTTCTGAATGTTGTTCTCAGCTCCCTGTGCGGGTCGAGTAGGACAAAATTGATTTATAGCACGCCAAAGTCACTATGACAACGCCACCATGGCTGACAAAGTTTAAAAGTAAGGAGAGAAAGTGTCTTTGTCTTCTCTTTTTATTCTGCCAAGCTGGGCACCTACCTACCTACCAGGGAGGGCAGAATAGAGTTCATTATGTTTGACTCTCTCTCTCTCTCACACACACACACACACACACACACACTTCTACAATCATGGACTATTTCCACACCTATATTATCAGCAACCTTGTTTCAAGTGAATCTTAAGGGACTGCCACTGCCAGAGCTGCCACTTTTGTTTAAACAATGTTGTTGGGCTCACAGTTAAGTTACTCGTAATTGTGAGTTGTAGAGGACTGGGATGTTTAGTTTAAAACTTACTCTCAGAACTTAAATCTGCTCTCTGGAGAGATAAAGTTTTGCAAAGTAGAGACTCAGCAAAACTTTTTCTCCTCTCTGCTGTGAGTGTGTGAGCACTGTGCATGCACAGCTTTCACTGCTGATTGGCTGTTACCTGTGCCATGACCAATCAGATGTAGGTGGTTACAAATCTGCAGACTGAGAGGTGCAGCTGCAAGAGAGCCAAAATAATCCAGAGTTTAATCGATCTCTTATTGACTTATTATTGATTAAAAGAAGGGCGATACCAATATGCTCAAAATGCGGATATTGATGCAGATATATGAGTTTATCCTTAAACCATATTGATGTATCTCTTTCAAATACATGAGCGATACATGAAGTGATGGAACGAGCAGCCTCAGCTCACCTCAGATTACACTAAGTTGCAGCGAAACTTCTCTGTTTGGTTCATAAATCTCTGAATCCGACTGATGTCAGCGCCTCACCCTAAAAGTTTCAGGTAGTCATCCTGAGTTTTGTGCATGATTTTTCAGCATTAAGGATGAGAAACATCGATAACACTCAGTCAGAGTTATGGAGAATAACCCGTCACATTGTTTAGTCATTTCTCTTTCAGCCAGGTCTTTGATTACATTGATTTCTGTCTGGGAATGAAGAAAAATCAGCAGATATCCCTCCTGAAATGAGATGCTTTAATTGCTTGTTTGTCTCTGAAGCACTTTGTGAAGTTGTTGGGAGCAGATCTATACATATATATATGCTACAGTTTGTTTGTGTTAATGATGCAGCATGTCTCCATGTCAACAGTGTGGCTCATTAATGAGTTATAAAGTCTAAAGAACATCAAACTCAGCTGCTGCAGATGAAGATAAACCAGGACACACGCTGGTTTTAGTCGTATGATGCAACCAGCAGAGCATCAGTCTGAGTTTTTGAAGTACAAACTGTAAAATGATCATAAAACATTTATGTTTTAATTTAATCCTAAAGCAGCCACTTCCCCATTGTTCCATTTCAGAGGATCCTTCAGCTGTGTTTATATTCGCCAGATCAGCAGACGGTATGCAAAGAGCCTTTCAGAATATCAAGTCATTTCATAGTTAAGACGCAATAAGCTGCAGTAAGTGCTTAGGTTAGCAAATGCACGGCGTACAATCTCCCTCTGGCTACACAGAAGTGAGGGTCAAAAGGGTCTGTTTAGAATATAATGAATGCAGGAGTGAGCGGGGACTAATTTCTCATTAGAGCTTTTTATTCCTCTTTGCAGACCTGCTCTCATCTGCTGAAATGATCTCAGAGTTCAGCTCGTCTTCATGTAAATACAGCACAAGCTCCAGTGTTATTCAGCTCTAAAGAATCAGACTAGGTTTGTCCACATACTGGAACAAATTTATCCAAACATTTCAGTGTTTTTCTTTGGCTGGTGTGAACAAAGAGCTCGACACTCTTCTTTCCAAGATGATCAATTTCATCCTCACCGAACGATCCAAACTGCTGCTTCCAAACATCACCCACATTTCTCAGCAGTTCTGGCTTCAGCCGAGTGAAAAAATTACCCTTGGAATATTGCTTTGCTTTGTTTCATTTCCCTTTGGATTACCTTTCATACAATGAGAGTCAGGTGCCTCGTTTTGGAGATTTGAAACCAGTTGTGAGGGTTTCAGCTGGGACTACGAGCTCATACCGGCAGCAGCACGGAGCTGGCAGTGACAGATGACAGTCACTGGCTCCATATTTCAGACTGACTCGTCTATTTCACATTTCACACTGTTTATATCTGAACTGTGCCACTGCTTGGTGAAATGTCTGAGTCTGAGAAAAAAATGAGGTTTCATTTTGGTGCTAGCTTTCAGCGTCGGCACACTTTCAGAGGCAGCAGAGTGCTGCAGAAATCCTGGAGGCGAACCATGTGTTTGTCACAGCGTGGGCTTAAATTTGGCTCCTGATTTTTTGCTGCATGCCAACTAATCCCCTCTCTCACATTTCCTGTCACTAGGTAAAGTGAAGCGTCATACAGTAGAGCTTACATTCACATTACCTGGAGAAATAAGAGGGCATGAATAATCTCTCACCACACAGCACTTTCACGGCCGTCTCCATTACTGCACTTGGGGCTGCCAGAAGACTTCCTGCAGCTAATCAAATAAGAAACCAGGTGTAACCGCCCCGGGGCTGAGAGTAAGCAAAGTTGCAAGTGAAGCACATTACAGGAAGTGCAACTTTACTCCCATACTGGGTTTGGATTGTTAAAAAAGTGTGAAGGTTGCACTGAAACTGTGCGACCAATAGCAGGGGAGCTGGTTAGGTCGACAGGAGCAAAATGCAGGAGTCGGTATTATCACATTTCAAAGCTAAGACACAAAATCCAGACTCAAAAAGGAACAAAACCAAGGAGCCAGGGCAGGTTTTCTCAAAAACATTACAGCTCATTTCCTTCAGTGCTGTTCAGTTTAGACATTGACGGCACTGAAATTCACTAAACAAAACATCAAGGACAAGACCAACAACCAAAACGAGTATCTTCCACTTTCCTTGACTCCTCTCTTGCAGGAGTTTAGAAATGGTTGACCAGGTGTCAATGGTTCTGTATCACAAAAGACTGGTAAGAAAAAGCAGATACCCAAGCTATTTTATCCATTTTTCCAGCACTCTTCCACCACTGGAGCAGCAATGTCATCAGGAAAGTCCAATGACCTCTGTCCCAGGCCACTGTCACAACCTGGTCTGGGGGGTCACCCTGGTTCCTATTGGTCAGCCGAGAAATCAAGGACATGGTCACACTGGCCAATCCTGCCATGTTCAAGCAGGATTCAGCCTTAAAGTCTGGCTCGTTTGGCGTGGCATGATTCCTCTTTGCAATCATCTTTATCAATGGTGAGGGTGTTAGAGGGCTTTGTCAGGCCAAAACAACTTAACATGAGGCAAAAAGTGAGTAAAGTTGCAGCCAGGTTCTCTGACGCGTCATAATGACGTTGGCGGGCCGCGGAGTAGTGTGACCATGGGGCAGCAGGGGAACAGCGCTCTTGGCGGCAATCATGCTTGAGTACAGCACAGTTTAAATGACCAGTGTGACCACGCCCGTAATCTCCACATCCAGCCGTGGGTCTACCTTCAGGTCTCCTAGATGGACACGCCTGAAAATCCTCTCCAGGGAGGCATCCACACAAGACACCCAAACCATCTCGTCTGGCTCCTATCGGCATGAGGGAGCCATAGCTCTTCTTTGAGCCTCTACATCCACTATGTCTGAAATCTGAACTCTATCTCTAAGGCTGGTCATTACCCACAGCTCCTAAGCATACGTGATGCCTCAAATACACCAGATAGGTTTGCAGTCCAGCTTTGCTCAATCACGGCACCACAACTCACACTGGATCCATTCCATCGTGGTCCAACTGTGGCCTGGTTAAGCAGGTTGCAGGTGATGTACAGCAATTCTATTTCTGCCAGATGCCAGGGCTATGATGCCTCAATTCAGCACAGGGAAGATTGAGGAGGGCAGGAAGTAATGCTCAGAAACCATTTGAAAAGAGCCTGTGACTTTCAAAATAAAACAAATGTGTCCAAATTAGACCATATTTATCTTGGCTCAGACCAGGAGTCAACAGGTTGAAGGCATTATAGCCTGACATGGATGTAGGGAGACTTATCAGTGAAGTAGGAACTCCCCAGTGTTGCGTCTCCAGCTGTCTCTCAGTCACATGGCTTTGCAGATTGAACATGCAGCAGGTGTGAGTTAACGAACACCATCAACAAGTAAAAAAAACGGGAGCTGGACTGTAGATGTATCTGGTATATTTAAGGCAGCGAAATTGAGAGCCTTGCCTGGCTCACCAAAACAGAGCAGTATAGCCTCCACATCACTGCCTACACTGCTCTGATCCATCTATCAATCTGCCACTCCATCTTCCCTTCACTCATGAACAAGAACCTTAGATACTTAAACTTCTCCACTTGAAGCAAAGACGCTCCCCTGACCTGAAGTGGGCAGCACTTTTCCAGCTGAGGATCATGACCTCAGACTTTGAGGTGCTGATCTTCACTCTCAGCTGAGACCAACAGAACCACATCATCTGACTCCCTCCACCACTTTGCTTGAGCTAGAAATCCTGTCCATGGAAGTAATGAGCAGAATCGGCGACAAAGGGCAGAGGTCCAACTCTGACTGGGAATGAGTTTGATTTACTGCCAGCAATACCAAACACAACTCCTGCTCTGGAAACACAGAGATTGATTCTTGCTTCATTTTCAGTCTAATAACCAGGGAAACAGCGGTCAACGAGCTCTGCAGTAACATCTACTTAACTCGCAGGTGTAATAGTCTCAGGTGTGGGCACACGTCCATGGATCTGAAAATGTTGAAGGCAGGAGCAGAAATCTGAGCTCTAATCAGAGGCTCTTCAGCTAAAACCAGACTTCTCACTGTGTTTAACACAGCAGCTGAACACTTTCACCTCCTTCACAGACAAGTGCCCATCCTGTTTGATAATTACCGTAACTAAATCTCCACCAGCTCGCTGCAAAATGACATGAAAGGTCCACGCAACATGACACCGAGGCACATTTTCCCAGCAATCAAGAGTTCTGTTCCTTCTGAGACAAAAATGTCACACGGTGCAGCATGAGAGCGAGTTAAAGAGGAAAGTGTGAGCAAACATGTGACACAACAAAAAGGCAAGCAGGCATGCAAAGACACAATGGAAAGTTATCCTATTAGAGACAAATCCACACAGAGGGAGAGATTTACGCTGAAACACAAACACAATATTGGCACTGACCTTGAAGCTCCAGTAGTTTGGTTGTTGCTAAGGGGGGAAGAGAAACAAAGAGTAAAGGAGACAGAAGAGAGTCAGGGAGGGGAAGAGAAAGAGAGAGAATCAAGGGTGAGACATTTTCTCAGAGCTGCGGAAGAAAAAGCAGCTGGAATGAGAAAAGAAACTCACTGATGCCACAAAGTGTGGATAATAAGTTTGGGAGATTCACTGCTGGATTGTTTAATGCAGTAAACATGGCGTACCCTCAACGTCTCTTCACTTTGCATGAAATTTCTCCAAACTGTCGCCAAGCTTCTGCAAACAAACCGATAAAATCCTATTTTTTGAACATTAGCCCTGGTGCGAACATGATGTGCTAATTATAACGATGATAGTCAGATTAACTTGCGTTGTCCTTCACTGCCGTCATAATAGCACTTTAATTGCTTGTAATTGCCTCTCAGCAATTAATCAAATGTTTACAGTGACTTCACACACTCTAATGATGTAGACCCGCAGCTTCTAAATGCTACCCCTCGCTCTCCCTCCATGCAGAGTTAGCTGGCGAGCACCCAGGAGCAGGATTAAAGCAAAGCACCGACACTGGATTAAGAAGCTGCCATTTTTACTTTGTCTGGGAAAGAGCCAACATTAAGGTCGACATCCATCTGAGTCTCTGCAAAACAGCGGCTGAGGCTGCGAGTTGGTTCATCTGGGACGTTCAACGCAAACACTATGATGAAGTTTATGTTCTGACAGGCACTTAATTTCAAAATCAAGCGTTCACTTCACTCTTTCTTGGTTCCAATAACATATTTTGAGCCACTCTCTTTCGCCATCCAACTTTAATCACAGCTAAGTTAAGACTCTGGCTACTTTGGATAATCTACGGCGTCTTCTTGCTCTAATTCTTTTGTTGCAAAGTGCAAACAATAATAGGATTGACATTATATTCTATAGGGGAAAATTGCAATGTGTTGGTCTTTATCCCATCGCATCCTTGTTCTGTTATTGAGCCAATCCAAAAGCTTTAATTTATATAATAGCCCAAAAACAAGAAGAACCAATGCTTTCATTGGAGGTTATTTACTGCAGTGCATTTATTTGAGATTTAGCAAAAATATCTCCATACTTAAAGGCAGTTTCATGCTTTATAGTTGTGGTGCGGACTTTCTCAGTGATCTTGAAAAAGTCTAACTTCTAGATATATGTCATGATCAACAACTTGATTATCATCACCAAAATAAATTATTTCTAAATGCTATTTCTTAGTTTTGGGTTGGGTTGGACCGGACTGGATTGATTCATGCAGAGTTGAAGTCTTTATTACAACATCACGCCACATAGTTTAGATGTGAGAAGAGAGAACTGTGTTTTTCTCTGCTGAAAATGATGTCTATGATTTATTTAGTAGTAAGGTTGGAAACAGGAGCTGGACTGCCCAACAGGAAAGGGAGCAGAAGAGCAGAGGAAAGCTAAACAGGAGAGCACAGGCTAAAGGCTAAAACATGAGCTAAGCTGTTGGTGCTAATGTTTATTGCCGTCCAAATGCAGCAGTTATTCTGCAGTGATCTGTTCAAACCTGACAGTCTATCAATAAAATGAAGAGCCAGGTTACGTTTGCTCTGCTTAGTGAGGTTGGAGTTGGTAGATGAGCACTGGTAGGACACAACCAGGATTCTTATGTTACATGTTCCAGACGTGTCTCAGAGCACCAGGCTGTGAGTGGTGCTAAATGTAACCGGCTACTGAACTGCATGACAGACTTACAAAGTTTGATTGTTGTCACATTTCAAACAACGCTCCGTAACAGTTGATAAACAAATTACCTCATACTGACAAAGACAGATCCGATTTCCACTTAGTTTTAAAACAAATACACGCTTAAGGCTAAAACATGAGCTAAGCTGTTCATGCTAATATTTATTGCCTTCCAAATGCAGCAGTTATTCTGCAGTGATCTGTTCAAACCTGAGAGTCTATAAAAAAATGAAGAGCCAGGTTACGTTTACTCTAACTAGTGAGGTTGGAGTTGGTAGATGAGCACTGGTAGGACACAACCAGGATTCACTAACGTTACAGACATGTATCAGAGCACCAGGCTGTGAGCAGCGATAAATGTAGCCAGCTACTAAACTACGCTTTAATTGTTGTCAAGTTTCAAACAACAGCCCTACCTAGCTGTTGATAAATTCATTATATCATCATGTTGTATCCTGTTAAAAGTTCTCCTGAATGAAGAAAAGCAGTGTTAAAAAGAAGATTCATTTTTCATAACAAATACACAGCTTGTCAAGTCATCACAACAGTTTTCACATGTCCATCGGTCGAATGAATCTCTGCAAACTACTCCAATACTGTTACGGTATCAGAACAGTCTGATCTCTGGGTCAATATCAGCTTCATGTGTGGTTAGTTTGCAACCCACTCAGGGTTTCTGTTGTCTTCACCTGAATAAAATGTTTGTGTAAAGTGAGAGTAACCCCTAAACAGCTCTCACTGAACCTGAGGAGAGGAATGTGTTGGAAATGAATCCACAAAGTCTCACGGGTAGTAAAATGATGCTTTGTCGTTCCATCAAGTTTCAGGAAAATCAAGCCACTAGTTGTGGTATAAACACTACTTAGAAAAATGGGGTTTGGAGAACTATGAAACCTGACAAACTGTCACTGAGACAAATATTGCCCTAATTAACAGTCTGGTTTGGAAGAAAGTCGCAGATCCAGGCCGGTTAAGTCATCAACTTCACCCCCGTCTCAGTACTTCATGGTGGTCTTTTGTCTGAGCACCAACAAAGGACCCAGACTATAATCTGCCGTCATGGTAACTGACACTGGCATCAGCACGCTGCCTCTTTAGTTAAAGGTTGGTTTTCAATAGCTGTAAATACTCATTTCTGCAGGTCAATTAAATAAGTCATAATGTGACTGAATAAAGTGAAAATAAAACATTAAATCAGCCCGGAACAGAAAAATGACCCTGCTGTACAGACGACTGTTCTTCTGCCTCTTACGGACAGAGATCCTAAAAGCATCGATTAATCTCTCATGAAAGCACACAGCAGCCTCTGGGTGGTGATGGGATGTTTGGAGCGACTGGTCTTACAACCTTTGTGCCAAGATGTGTCTGCTCCTCTGATTCATTAGTTTGGCTTCTGCAGCGAAGAGGAGTCAAGGTTTATCAGCACTGTGAGCGTCAGAGTGAACAGGACCTTACATTGTAAGGACAGATGTCTCGACACTGTTTGTATGAACACAGAGCTCAGTTAAAGGTTAAGACAACAGTAATGGGATAATGTATCATCACGGCGACTTAATTAACTTGTAATTGAGTCTGATGCCACAAAGGAGCAAAGATGAAGCAACAACACGGCTCAGTGGTGGGTTTAAAAATGCTGGAGTCGAGAATTTAGAGGATTCAGTTCCCGGTGTTTTCTCAGACGCAGAGATGAGTTCAAGGAGAGGATGTTCAAGCTCTTGAACTGCTCTGGTAGGTTAATAAAACTCAATGCTTCTCATCACACAGTAAGATCTAACCCTGACCTATATGAGCTACATCCAGTCTAAAAGGAAACAGCCACATGTCAGGGCTCTGTTCATGGCAACCACATGAATCACCTGCGAGTGGCTCCGACAAAGACTCGAAATGAAGAAATGAGTCGTGTAATGTGTTCAAAACTAAAGCTGATATATAAGTGAGGAAATTTGATAATAATAAAAATTATCATGTTTTCTTGTCTGGCTATTGGTCAAATTTTCTGTTCAAAAAGTCATAATGGCAGCAGGAAGCAGGAAGACTCTGTGACAGCTTAGCTACGGTGTGCCAAAAGGGACAAAATAGCACTCGGTCATCAGACTATGAGCTTCTAAGCATGGCTTGAGCTACACACCCAGATAATGTAATTGTTATCAAACTGTGGTTGGATTTGACAGGTCTTGTCTCAAAGAAGTAGATGAGCATGATAAATAAGGTCACTGCATCCAACACAGCAAACAAACAAACACCATGGTTCATACATTTATAAAAACATAAAGAGGGGCGCAGATGGCCTAGAGGATATGGCAAAATCCACCATGAGGTTCGCCCTCGAGCGGGTGGCCCGGGTTTGATTCCCGCCTGTGGCCTGTTTCCCGCATGTCACTCCCCACTCTCTCCCCCTTTCCTGCTCTATCCACTGTCCTCCTCTATCCAATTAAAGGCAGAAAAGCCCAAAAAATATCTTTAAAAAAATAAAAATAAAAACATAAAGAGCTACAGCTGCATCCATCTCCGTTGTTTGAATGTTGCTAACTCTTTGATTGAACTGAACGCTTGATACAAACGCAGTTTTAGTTACACCTAGACTTGCACAAAACCTACACATCACATCAGAAACTAGTGATGGGAAAACCAATATTTCATAAAACCTTTCAGTCTTGGAAAAAAAAGTTTTTGCACTCTCATGAAGTGTTTTTTCAGAAGTATGGATAGTGTAAAGGAAATGACCTTTCTACAGTTGCAACTTGAGTTTAAACTGATTATTTCTGTCTATTACTCAGACTTTAAATGTGCAGTCCGTGGCTATAATTCATCTACCAAAAATGATGACGAATAAAGCGTAAAATATCACCAACATGTTGATAGATAAAAGCTTAGCACTTCATTAGCATGACAAACTGGAGCTACTGTGTTTAATTGGGCAATTCCCAACTCAACTTTCTCTTAATGTTGCCTTGAAGATAAAGAGCAGACATGAATTTGCTCGCAAGACAGAAGGCGGACAAATAATCAAGGATATTCCAGGATAACTTAACAGAAAATTGAACCAATTCAATCATTTTCCAGGTTTTCCAGGATGCATGGGAACCCCGCACTCACTTCTTTGATGGAACTGGCTTCCAAAGAGATAATGGGTCAGGTGTAATTAGATCCTTGATTCTTGATTGAATCTAACAGTATGTCAAATGTAGTTTTAGACCCACAACTCTGCAGCCATGATCCTCTCCCAGAAGCCCCTGGTGCGTAGCTGCTGCCTCACATACGGACTCTGGTGTTCAAATTTAAACTCCCTCTGTCTTTGCCTTTGTGTTTGTTGACAACATCAGCAACAACAGTAACGCCCATCAAAATGACAGTTCAGCTCTTAAAATGTTAGTGGTTTCCATGGTTACCGCCGGTTACAATCTTCTGCAAATTAAATCTTCTTATTTCCACTCAAACTGTGCACAATTGTAATCGTAATGGAAACACCAGCGAGGTGAAATTGTTCATCGAAAGATCAGACAAATCACTTTTATTTTGAGAAAAAGTGTCTTGGAAACACAGCTCTATCACTTGTTTGCACCTCAAACAATGTCACTAACTTTCTCCTTTCCCCTTTTGGTTATCACATAAAAGCTGTCCCACAGTAACAAACTAATAGATAAACAAAAAGGATGATGTATTTGGCAGTGTGGCTCTGAGGACGTCGTGTATTTATCAAACCAAACACAATCATTAGATGAATACAGCCACTCTGACAGTTTCAGGCTCATTTGCCTCTTGGCATTTCTCAACACATTTAGACTTGAATGTGTTTAATACTTGCTGCTTCTCCTTCTCTCTCGGCACCTCTTTAGTTGTTATGCGGAGAACAAAAGTCTACAAATCTTCAAATGAATGTCACAACAAACCGACTTTCACAGCTTCAGTCAGAGTCTGTAGATTTGATGCCGTCACTGCTTCGTCTCAAACGCTGACTCACTCTGGAGTGACTTCAGGAACTTCTGAGCCCAGGTGTTGAAAAGTCTGCGAATCTTTACTCACATGCTCTCAGCCTTTAAAAACTAATTCCTTCAATAATTAAACTCAGGTGTGGGTGGACGTTTATTCATGTTTGAGCAGCTGCTCTAAAAGCTGCACCGATTCTTAATATCTTCACTGGTTGCAGCTTCTGAAATCCATCTCACTTTGTGTCTGAATAAGTCATGAAGGAAGCTGGATTAAAGAGTCAGGGTTTGGGAAATAAAGACCAGCAGGCCTTTAGGGTGCTGTGACCCAGATTTTAAACCTTGTGTGGGTTTTCTGGCCTCTGTATAAGCCTGCTGACCAAAACAGCACAAAGCGGTGAAGCCACTTTGCTTCATTCGGCTGCAACAAAACAAAACTATAAAGCTATTCTTCTCCTATGTCATCAAACATTTATACAGTCTACACAGCCACACGCTAATCCCTGAATCAAACATTGCAACATGACCGTCCTTGAACCCTTTCTTTGCATTTTGCAGAAGACAAGCCTGCTAAATGTCCTCTGATAAGTCACATGATTTACAGCACACATGCATCTCTCTGTGTATTTTTTGACCTTTTACTGATAAACTTACAATGAAGCTGTGTTAAACTGTGTTTCATATGAACATGCAGATGACGTGGCCTCTCTTGACCTTATGTGAGAGGATGGTGAGATCGAAGAGGTGGTGAACATGACCCGAGTCGATGCCCTCCAGGCTCAGTCAGCAAAGTGCACTGGAGCTGAACTCCAGAAAAAAAAAAAAACTGATGGTTTTCTCTAAAGAAGCAGAGAGCCAGAATCAATGGTCAGCAAAGTGAAGAAAATTACTTTAACTTTAGGTCAACTTTGTTTCCTAATGTTCCTGTTAAGAGCTTGGAAACTTAAATACATGATTAGATTATACTTTATTTAACCCAGCTATGTGACATATTTGATTGTGGTTGGTAAAAACCCAACCAAGAGTTGTTAAAGTCTGAATTGAAAAATGCCAGAGACAACCAGATCGCACCCATCAGTCAGCAGAGTGAAGACCCACATTCATTAACGCTATGATTTAACATCTTTCTGCTGACTATGAGGCAGAAAAACTGCCTTTCAATAATAACTGCAGTTTCTTTTAGAGAATAAAAAGCTTTAGAGTGGTGGATAATAGCTGATCCGTCTCCAGACAGCAGAGTAAATAACACAAGAGAAAACTAGTGCGAGAGGTTAAATCAGAAATCTTTTAAAGAGTCACTTAAAGCGGCTGTGAGGAGAATACGTATGGAGTGGATTGCAGTGAGGGACTCACACAAATTGTTATGATTATGACTCGGATATTTGTTTTAAAACTAAGCGGAAATCAGATCTGTCTTTGTCTGTATGAGGTAATTTGTTTGTCAACAGTTACGGAGCGTTGTTTAAAATGTGACAACAATCAAACTTTGTAAGTCTGTCATGCAGTTCAGTAGCCGGTTACATTTAGCACCACTCACAGCCTGGTGCTCTGAGACACGTCTGGAACATAAGAATCCTGGTTGTGTCCTACCAGTGCTCATCTACCAACTCCAACCTCACCAAGCTGAGCAAACGTAACCTGGCTCTTCATTTTATTGATAGACTGTCAGGTTTGAACAGATTGCTGCAGAATAACCACTTAGCTCATGTTTTAGCCTTTAGCCTGTGCTCTATTACTCTCCTGTTTAGCTTTCTTCTGCTCTTCTGTCTCTTTTCTGTCAGACAGTCCAGCTCCAGTGTCCACTATTACGACCACTTCTAAACTCTGTCAGCTGGTATGATGTCGTCATAGAGACTTCACCTCACAGCGAATCAGTCTGGCCAAATCCAACCAAATTGGGAAGTTGGAACTAACATCAAAAAATAACCTTTTTAAACGCTGATAACTTCATTTTTAAGTTGTGAATTACTATCAAGCACTATTCAAGATCAGAGACTTTTTCGAGATCACTAAGAAAGTCCTCCATTCAAAGTTAGAGACAATTGGCCTTGACAGAAATTTGAAATCTTGTGCTTCTTTATTTCATTTCATTGATGACACAAAATGTTTTATTGTGTTTCACTGACCTTGTGGATGATTATTTGTATGTCTATGTGAAACACTTTGAATAGCTTTTTTGTTGAAATGTGCAATATAAATAGGCCAATCCAACCTGGAAATAAGCTGGATTGTGCATAACAACCACATAGTTATGAGAAACAGAATCTGGAGAAGGTGAAACAAGCCCCAAAGATACACAGCTCATGAGTTTCATGTGTCTGAGCTGCAGACACTTTCCAATCATTAAGATGTTTTCCAAGAAATTATTCTGTCTGCAAGTGTCAGATCAACAGATCAGTGCATCTACTGATTGATGGGAAGTTTCCGTCCTGTACCTGAACTCTTCACCTTTACCTTTGTTGTGTGTATCAGACTGATCGTCTGGCTTCACATCACCAGGTTTGCAATCACCACATCCAGACAGAAGTGATGTCTCAGCAGCTCGCTCTGTTATCTGGAGCTACCCAACCTCCAGCTGATTTCATCTTCACAACTTCAAAGCAGTTTCTCACATTTTCTTCACAATTTGAGAAACAACAACTGTAAAATAGGTGCTAATATGAAGGAGCTCGAGAGACAAAAACAAGCCGCTGATAAGTGAGAAGTCAGTTATAATCTCTGATCTAAAGCATCATTTAATCCCACACTCGTTTGATTTTCTCCCCATAAAAATCTACCTGCCAGGTCACACCACGGATATTTTAATGCACCAACAAGAGGGTGTCTTTTGGGACATAAAACCTGTCTCCTCTAACACAAACAGGCCCCCTATGCACCGTGACTCAGTGATTACTGCCTGCAATATTTCTCAATCACTTGAGCTGAAATCCCGAGGTGCTCGTGTGCACGAAGACAGACGGAGCTCAAAGAGCGAGACGGAAAAATAAGAAACAGCAAAAAGAGGCATGAGCACAGAGAGACATGAGAGTCTGACCTGCATGCCAAGTAGCCATTTTTGTACCCACCCTCATCTTTTTTTAACACTTCCCCTGCTTCCTCTCCTACCCTCAAACACACACACAACACACGTGCACTCACACACTCCTGCCGTGCACATGAACATACATGACTGCGGCAGCACAGACACACCTGGACGACACCTGCCTGTCTGTTTGGGAGCAAACTGACCCTCCCCTAAACACACACAGCACAGATAGGGAGGATATGACTGAGGACACACACACATGCCTTCACATAGATTAAGATGATGTCGACACACACATACACACACACTCACACTCCTCCACTTCCTCCACCCTCCTCTCCATCATCACTCATGCAGCAGGAGGAGAAGCAGACAGCGTCATGGCAGCGCCACGCAGGAAACCTCTCAGCTGGGGATGCAATGACGGGGTTAGAGAGAGTTACCGTTGCTACTTAATGAGCACGTCGGCCGCCTGGTGCATCCTCCCGCTCCACACGCCTCCCTCTTCCTCCTCCCCCCTCTCCATCTTTTTTTTTTTCACTGCGGCTCTGTGTCTTTCCCGCGCCCTGAGGATCCGCCAGAGTCCCCCCTCGCTGGTACCCGTAGTAGCGCCTAAGAGGCTGTTAGCATCTCTTCCTGTCCCCTCCTCCTCCTTCTCCTCCTCCCTGCCCTCTCCCTCTCTCTCTCTCTCTCAGTCTGTCACTCTCTCTCCCCTCGTCCCTGTTGACATAAAAAACACCCTCCCTTCCTCCCTCCTTCACTGAGCCTCCTCTTGTCGTTCGTTCTCTCTCCTGCCGCTGCCGTTGCCGCTCACACAGTACAGCGTGTGCCTCCCTCCAAAGACCCAGGCACTGCCAACCATATGATATCACTCAGTTGCCTTATATGGGAGACGGCAGGTTGCCATGACGACAGCAGACTCCACCTGTTCCTACATCCCTCCCTCCCTCCCTCCCTCCTCTCGTTGGGTCTCAGAGCACCTTTTTGGTCAGGAGATGGATGGTGCGGTTCGGGTAAACAGACGCGGCACATGAAGAGCGGGGAGTGGGTGGAGAGGAAGGAGGAGCTGGAGCGGTGAGACGAGAGGAGAGAAGGCGGCGGGCTGAGACGTGATGGACACGAGCTGACGGAGGAATAAGGAGAGAGAGAAAGCTCTTAAAGGAGTAGTTCAGCATTGTTGTGAGGACACTTATGTGCTTTTAGAGAGAGGAGAAGTTTGATGTCAGGCTCTACAGCTCTCATTTTTCTCACCAAGTGAAGAAACCAACCATTCATTAAAAACATTGCCTTGCCAAAAAGAAAGTTGCCACCAAACAAAAGTCACAAACTCCAATCTTTCATTGGACCACCTTTATCTTTAACAACAGCACTGCCCCCACAGGTTTGTACAGTAGGCACTACACATGACAGGTGCATCACTCCACCTGCCTCTCTTCTTACCCTGATGCGCCCATCACTCTGAAACAGACCACAGGACCTTCTTTCATCCTCCAGAGTCCAAACTTTTTTTCCAGGTAGCCTTAATGATAAGTGGTTTTCTTAACCCTGTGGCGCATAGTGTTCACTACAGTGGACACTTATTTAAAAGTTATTTATTCCTAAATTCATTGGTTAATGTAGTGAAAATTCATATTAGCCTGTGTCAGGATATTTCTATTCTTCTTAGGGCCTGAAAAAATGGTTTCAATTTTTTTTCCAAACATTTTTATATTTATCAAATAACTAGAGACAAACATTTTAGGGTGAAAAAGCTTGTAAATTATAAATAATTCAGTGTTAAAATGGATGAAAGAGAGTTAAAATGTTCCGCAAAGCATTAAAAAATGATTATTTATGAAATTACTAAATTAAAAAAAGAAAAGAAGTTAAACAAAAAAAGTCATATTTACATAAAGTTCTGACTGTTTTATGTTGAATGCTAAGTTACAAATATTTGGGGAAAAAAAGGAGGAACTTTCTTTCATGCTTTTCACAAATGAAAACACTCAAGGGAAAAATTCTGACACAGACTTTCATAATTCATGCATCAGAGGGTCCTGATCCCTTGAGTTCCCTTTGCATTATGCGTGTAGAAATGCTCTTACTTTCACAACTAAATATATTCCTGAGTTCTATGGTTGTTTTTCTTAGATTCAATTTGGCCAAATGTTTAAGTGATCAACCAATCACAATCATTCAAGATTTTTTTCAGACCACATTTCCTCCTGGAAGACGATGGTTCTCCACCATCTTTCCAGTTTTTAATTATGCATGGGACAGCTCTTAAACCAATTTTAGTAGTTTCTGCAATCTACAATTAAACAGACTCACATCTTTCTACGATGACAGGATGTGTCTTTCTCCATGGTTGCTTAAGAAATTAGAAGTTACTCATTTCATCAGCTGGAGTTAAATAACTTGTTACCAGCTGAAAGATAATCGCCCATGCAGTAATTATCCAATAGGAGGCTTGTACCTTTTTGTTTGGTTAAATCCAAGTGGCGACATTTTTTTTGGACAGGCAGTGTATATTTACGAAGGTTAATCTTCATTCATGGCTGATGTTTGAGTGAATTTTTAAGATTTGTGCAATCATTTGCTGAAATAGCAAAGTTGAAGGATGCCAAACTTCTGACACTCTAACGAAATTCTGCAGCATTTTTTGCATCTTTAGAGAGCGTAACGTCAGCAACACAAAATCAACAGCAGCGTCCACTTCTCTGTGTTATCTCCTGAATGAACGATGATTATGGGCAGGAGAGATTGATGAGAACAGATGATAAAGCTACTCAGGATCAATAAGTGGCTTCATCAAAATCATTTGTCAATTTTCCTCCATGAGCCAGGATTGGATTATTGTAGAACGCACTGGATCTCCCTCTCCCTGCAACATTTGTGGGTGCTCTAAGGACAGGTGGGACATGTTATCCCTCCAGCTGGCTCTGGGTCTATCCCAGATTCTCTGCACAGTTGGAGGCGTCTGTAAAACCCCCAAAGGGAAACGCCCAGGAAGCATCATGATCAGATGTAGGAAACACTTCAACTCCTCCTTTCAGAAATGAAAGGGGATTTATATTAGGGTGACCATATTCTGTTTCTCTGAAAAGAGGACACCCCCCCACCCACCCACCCACACACCCACACACCCACACATTTTTAGGGGTTTTGCATGGGTCAGGGGGCTTTCTGTGCTTCTAACTCAGTTAAACAAATATTCTGAATTCCCCAGAAAAGAACACTTTACCTGGATATACTGAGAAAATAGCCTAAAACAGTTCTGTAGCAACACAAGTATTCAGATGTTTAACAAAATAAGAAATAATCACCTCTATTAAGTCTGACACTTACACCTTAGTTGGGAAAGTGAGGTAGAGAACCATTCTTCAAAATAACCTCCCAATTATCAGTTACGTAAAAATAGAAATAATGCCTCAAAATATTAAACAAAAAGAAAAAAGAGCGGTAGCCTCTTCTTCAATGTTTTGTTGTGGTGATATGGGCTTGCAGATCGTTGGGATCATTATTAGCCACAGAGACATAAGTTCCAGCTGTGCAGACTGTACATTCTGCCTCCCATTTGTCACGACCCGGACGAAAACAGGGGAACTTTTTTCGCGTGTCATCAGTGAAATGACATTTGCGTTTCGGCATTTTCTTTCTGTTCGAGTGTTCTCTGGCAGTGTGCCTACCTGCCTGTCAGCCTGAGTGAGTGAGTGAGAGTGGAGCGCCTCTGTACTGATTTTTGAATGAATGAATACATGTTCCGGGGTTCGGCTCAAACTCCACCTCTCAGAGCGTGTTTCTAAAGGAACCATTCAACGTGAATGATAAATACACTGTTCTGTGACGCGCTCAAGCTAGGCAAGCTCAAAAACCCGGACATTTGAAGGATTTTATAAACCCCGACCGGACAGGCCGGACAGCCCCTTAAAAGAGGACATGTCCGGGCAAAAGAGGACGTATGATCACCCTAATTTATACTATGTGCATTAACCTGGTCATGTACATTCATTAATATTAAACATGTTGGTTTGTTTTAAGTAGGCACACAGCAAACACGTCAATATTTATAAATGATGGTTTAAAAATGATCTTTCAGGATTTTTTCCAACTGAGTCTAACTGTCACAGGACAAAAACACACATTGGGCACGTTAAAATTCCAAGTTTTCATTTCCATCCATCCTCCCTGCCTTGTTTGTTGTACTTTCCCTTTGTTTCTCCTGCCTCCTCTTCAGTTTCTTATCTATCAGTTTATGTTACTGTTGATTCACCGTCTTTACACAATAAACAGCTTGTTTGCCACCACTCATGTTGCTTCCTTTAACCTTAGACTCACAATCTTGTACCACAGTGTCTTAAATGTGATCTTACTCTGAGTTAAAAGTGCAGACAAACTGCGAAAACACTTGTCTTCAGTCGCCCGTCGTGCCCTGCTGTTGTTTTCAGCGCTGGTGATTGTATCAGCTCCGCATAAAGCTATTTACAAAACACAGCGCTGTGTTTTTAGCCAGGCTGTAGAAGTGTTCGTGTTTGTGTTTTCCATTATGTACAAACATAAACACAGCTTGCTTTACTGCCCTACACATCAAACTCCCCGAACGTCCTCTGAGAGCTTCAAGTCGAGTTTCTTAGTCGAGACTTTCATCATGAAGCTGAATCTCTGAGGTAAAAGTCTCTCTCTGAACCAGGATCAACATCCAGGTGAGTGAAACCTCAGACACAAATGTATGCACACACACCTTTTCTGCACAAAAACCAAGTGTATTCTTCTATTTGCTAGTCGAAATATCTCACCACACTTAATATCAAACACAGTTACCTAAAGGAAACATTTCAGTCACTTGTTTCTCGATGGATCATCTTTAAAATCTTGTTGAGTGAAACGGTCTTGAAAATATCTCGATTTAAGTCATTTCTTAGTTGAAACAAGCTTTTATTTCTTGTCACAAGGTTTTAAAGATGCTCAGTTGTTTGATAAAGACAAATCATCTTGGTTCAAGAAGTAGACTCAGCAACAAATCTGGATAAAATACGTTTTTCCAGCTATTTTCAATGTCCCTCTTATCTAGTAAAGATTAAATCTAATGTCTTATTTTAAAATCTCTCACCAAGAGAATTTTCACTTGTTCCATTGGCAGACTTTTAAGTTTTTTAACTTATTTTTAGAGTGGTATTTTTCCCTCGTGCCTCTTTATGTCAAGATAACTGTACTAGAATTTACTTAACATAGGAGTATTTTCCAACACATTGAGAAAAGACTTCTCATTTTTTGTATCTGTATCAAGAAAAATGCACTCATTAGAAGTGAGGGTACACTAATTGTAAGGTATTTCTGGGTTCATTGAAGTTACATATTCTTCTTTGTTTTGGTAAAGTCTTGATAAGTCAAATTTTCTAGTTCTGTTGGCAGATTTCTGAAATGGGGCTCAGCATTTCAACATCCTGCATTTGTTGAGAGGAAATGCCGGCCCCCCTCTACTTGTTTTTTTTTTTCTTGTTTTCAAAGGCTGGATTTTTACACTGCAAAACACCTCAGTCCCACCATCACGTCTCTGTAACAGCCATAAAGCCAGACTTCTACACGAGGACTTGGACTGACACTATGGAAAAGAAAACTGACACATGATCCATCACATTTTGCTCTCCAGACTTTTTTTTCACCTGACTGCAACAGCCAATCAAAACACCACCCTAACACAGAGAATCCACAGATGCTACATTTAAGCATTTCTCCAATCAGGTGGATCTATTTTCTGCGTGTTTGTGTTTTACTGTTGAGGCTTCAATGAGGAGAGTAAGTCACGTCGAGCTGAAATATTCCTTTCCGCTGCATGAAGAGTAAGTGAAGCGGGCTGTTGTGCTCTGACCATCTGTCCCAGGTATCAGAGCATGTGGTGATTGATGGGGGAATGAAAGGAAGAGAGCAGCGAGCAGACAGACAGACAGAGAGGTAAGAGATGTGACGAAACGCCGCGTTTCACATCTCACATCCTGACATTTTCTCACCGCCTCACTTAAACCCTTTTCTCTGTATTCTATTGCTCACTCTTTTAGCTGATAACCACTTACAAAGTGGCCATTACTGACCCAGGAGGCCGGTCAGAAGAATGCGTCTGAAGCCCCTGAGGCGTCTCGCCACATAATGTTCCTGTGTGGGTTTTTCCGAGCCCACCGACGGCCTGTTATTATCTCTCAGGAAGAAAACGCTCACATGTGGAAACGGAAAGCACTCAGTGAGCTCAAACCTCCCCTAAGGCTGCACTCTCTTCTGGATTTGTTATTGTATGGAAGTCCTCATCTGCATTAAAATACTGACAGGGATGAAGCGAACATATATCCGCACAAAAATACCTCACTGCTCATGGTTGACTAATCTCCATGAGGCTCGAGTAAAAATAGAAACAGATTCTTCTGTTTTTACACTGAGAACATTCTTAGGCTTTACTTTATCTGATCAACAAGACCCATAATGCTCAATCAAATCCCCTCTGCCTGTTGACACTGTGGCAAAAACATGAGCCTGTGTTCTATATCTTTTAGAACAGAAAAGCAGGTTTAGACTTTATCCTGAGTTGAATGTTTAGTTAAATGTTTGTTTATCTCTTACCAAGCCTGATCAGTATATACTGTAACCACAGAATGTAAAATCAAGACTACACTGCAAAAACTGAAATGTAAGCAAGTCATTATGTCTTATTTTTAGAACAATTTGTCTTACTATTCTTGGTTTGAGCCACATTTACTAGACAAGGTCATAAAAATGTCTCATTTCAAGTATTTTAAAGACAAAAATGACGCATCAATTGCTTGTAACAAGTAAAAAAAAATCTGCCAATGGGATAAGATAAAAGATTCTTGTTTTAAGACATCTTTCTAATTTCAAGAAACTTCCCGGGCGAATTCGTCTTATCCCATTGGCAGATTTTTTTGACTTGTTACAAGCAATTTACACCTCATTTTTGTCTTAAAAAAACTTAAAAGAAGACATTTTTATGACCTGGTCTGGTGAATGTGGCTCAAATTAAGAACAATAAGACAATTTTTACTACAAATAAGACATAATGACTTGCTTAGATTTCCGTTTTTGCAGCGTAGTCTTTTTTGGGAGGAGGAACAAATAAATGATTTTCAAACCAGTAAAACATCTTCTAAACAATATTTGGCGATACCTTGTCCTTATCTTTACTTTGAAGGTCAGAAGCTCACTGAACATTATCCCTTTTAGATGTCTGACTCATTTTACAGGACACAACGCAACAAGGTAATGTTTATATCAACAGCTAGGTAGCGCTGTAGTTTAAAGAATGAAAACAATCAAACTTTGTAAGTTTGTAGCATGGTTCCTCACAGCCTGGTGCTCTGAGACATGTCTGTAAAGTTAGTGAATCCTGGTTGTGTCCTACCAGTGCTAATCTACCAACTCCAACCTCACCAAGCAGAGCAAACGTAACCTGGCTCTTCATTTTATTGATAGACTCTCAGGTTTGAACAGATCACTGCAGAATAACTGCTGCATGTGGACAGGAATCAACATCAGCACAAACAGATAAACACCTGTTTTAGCCTTTAGCTCTGTGCTCTATCACTCTCCTGTTTAGCTTTCTCCTGCTCTTTTGTCCCTTTTCTGTCAGACAGTCCAGCTCCTGTTTCACCATAACTAAATAAATCACAGAAATTGTTTTCTATACCCTAACTATTTCTAGAATTTCCTGAATGTTGCAACCCTCCAAAAAATATCTACAAAGACAAGAGTGAAGAGAAAATTTTCAGCAACACAAACCCAACAGAGGTTTCACAGTAAACTCTAACATCCCTGCTCTTTATCCTCTTTATTAAAATGCATTAATAATACTCTCCAAAACTTTTTTCGAGTGGGGGCCAATTACTTTGTGGAGTTAGCAGGACATTAATATTTCATCCACAGGAGTGGAAGTTTAAAGGCCTTTCAAAGGATCTAAATTTCCACTTTTTAACCCGAAGCCAGCTTAAATCTTTTTTCAGAATTCAACCTTTCACTAAATTTAAGGCATTTTGTAAAATGTATGCCTTCATAAACCAGTATCTGTAAGAGGAAGGATGTATGAAAAATCCAGCAGAGCATCTAAGAGCAAATTTCTGATGATGATACGAGAACATTAACAGCTTCTGTGATGAACTATTCGGTAAGTTTTGGCTCGTTTCACAGCTCCAAATGAGAAAAACTCCTTTTGCTTTTAACTTAAATATTTTCAGTCATTTTTTTTCTGTGTGTACTCTCTGAGGACTGTGTGCTCTGTACTCCCTGACTATGTGGGAGAAACACTTCAGTGATAAACAGGAATATTCAGCGTGATTAAGAGACGGCGCAGGAGAGTCCAATAAGTCTCCGGTCCCCGAGGGGAAAAGAGAAAAACTGCAGAATAAATGAACTTAATTCTGTTTTCATGTAAAAGATGAAGTCAGAAGCAGGGAGTGTGTGTGTGTGTGTGTGTGTGGTGTTGATAACAAAGGTGAGAGCTGCCGTGTGTGTCATTTACCTGTCGTCCAGCAGGTGTGGAGCCCTGCGACAGGCTGCCGGGGCTGTTGGTGTACTTGTTCTTCTGGAGGTCCATGAGGGCGTCTCGCTGGCGTTCGATGTCCGCCTTGTGGATGCTGTTCAGCGCCTCCAGGCTCTTGGCGGCCACCGAGTTGTGCCGGCGGTCCAGGGAGGAGGACGTGAAGCCTCCATTGCTGTTGTCGGCGAACCGCCGGGCCCCGCGGCCGCCGCCGGCAGCCAGGGTGTGGTAATCCCGCGGGAACTCGGCATCACCGGCAGAGATCATGGGACCCTTTCTCTTCTCTCGACCTGCGGCGGGTTGGGGATGTAGGGAGAAGACAGGGAAGAGAGAAGGATGAAGTGAGAGAACTGTACATATTCATCATGTTGCTACAAAGAAATCTTTGAAAGAGGAGATGGAGAATGACCGTCCTCGCTCCTGCAGCTGCTGCGTGGAGGATTATAAACTCACTTCACCAGCGACCACAATTATGATGACAGTCTCTAGTGTTGATTTTACAGCATCTTCAAACAGATATTTAGATGTTTTACTGGAGGGATGATGAATTATTTAGCCACACGTCACTGATCCCTGAGGTGAAACTCAATCCTTTATTCTGTTAGTGAACCTGCTACACACACACACACCTTCTCCAGCTCCTGTATTCAAAAAAGGGAACATTTCAGACACCAAATGGATTAAAACAGGGTGTGCAGTAGCTGTATATACTATCATGAGCTGGAGAATCACATTCGTCCAGCCTGTTTGTTAGAAAAACATGCTTCAGTGTGCTGCTGGTTAATACATCGTCTCTACTTGAGCACATGTATGTCGTTGTTCCCCTGAGGTTGCTCATCCAGAGTTAGTAATTGAAGCTGATAATGTGAATATCACAGCACACACAGCTTTGTGTTAACAGGTCACACCTGGAGGCCTCTGGAGTGAACAGCAGTGTGAGTGTTAATGTGACAACTTAAGATGCTCCTGCAGTATCACACATGTGCCGACTCTGTCCTCCAGCTACATGCACAGTCTCAGAATGTCTAGAGGAAACAGTTTAATGTGTTTTTCACTGTTTCTCCTTAAACATAGACACCACACACACACACACGACAGGAGTACTAAAACTCAAACACACCTCTAGCAATATAGCGCCCTGGTAGAAACAGCTGCAACATCTGTCAAATCCAACAACTGCCACCGTCCAGGAACCCTGAGGCACAAGAGAGAGAAGAAACTGTTGCACTGAAACGTCCCGTGTTATTATGTGACAGCAGCGACGTCTCACATTGGTGTTAAAAACAGCAGAAGGGAGACGACATGAGGAGAGGAGCTGTTCCTCTTCTTCTGCTTGTTCAGGCAGGTTTAGTGCCATCTTGTGACCATAGAGACATAAAGCAGCACAGACCTGCTGAAGGTGAGGACTCACAGGTGGAATTAAAAACCAGAGGACACGTTTATGTTCGATACAAGAAAAGAAAAAGACCAATCAAGATCAGAGTTTTCCAAACTAAACCTGTAATAAACAACAGAAATACAAATCAGGGGAAAGAAAGCGCAGTTTGTTTGACATTTAAAGAAACAAAAACAAACATCTCGAGCCAGAATGATTTAATTTAGACGTCTGGGAAAGAAAGTATTAGATCAGTTATGAAACAGCAAAGAGTTTCAGCCGCTAAAGGTCATCTTGTGTAAAACATTTAAGTCTAAAGTTTCTGAGATTTGATGTAGTTCATCTCTTTATGATACTGGTTAGAAGACTTTTTAAAGCATGACTGATTATTTAAAGAGGGGGTATTCTGCTCAATTTAAGCTTTCATTTGTCTTTCTGATGATTTTATTGAAAGATTTTTATGATTTACAGCTCAAAAAGCACACTTGTCTCTAGTTTATCAATTCATATCAGCATCTTTACAGTACTTTAAAACCCAGCACTCTAGAACTCTCCTCCACTGTTGCCATGCCCTGAAGTTTCCGCTGTGTCTCTCTCTGCCTCCGTGAATTTTATTTGTGTTCGCAAAGAGTCTTAATCATGTTGATATCTGTTGATTATTGATATTAACCTATAATATTTCCAAGAAGTGATTCTTCTCACATCAGCTCAAATTTTTAAATAACAATTAATTGTCCTCCTCCAATGGTTTGCATTTTTTGTAGGTTTGAATAATCTTTTCCAGGGATGTGAATGAATGAAAAGTAATGTTTAGAAACATTTCCAGAACAAGCACAATGCATTTAGTGAAGATGGAAAGAGAAAGAGAAAAAGGGCGATTTATGCGGGAAGTGAAGCAAACTTTAAGCAGCGCTTTTCTGTGACATTAAACTACGACTGTTTCAAGTTTTATGGCAGCTCATGAAATCATACAGTGCAGGAAGGAGGATGTGAAATGAACAATAAAATGAACGATCAGAAGATCCAAATTTAGAGCTAAAATATAAACTTTGAGCCCGCTCTGACTGAAGACAGAGCTTAACAAAGTACAGATCTGGAAGTTGCTGCCTTTAACCCTGAAAGTGTTAAATAAAGCAACTTTTGTGATATCAACTATAAACAAACTGTCAGATTGTCCAAATCCCTGCTCCCTCTCTCTCTCAGTCGCTCGAAAAGGTGAAGTAACTGTGAGAGTTGTTGCATATAATGTGGTAAAATATATCAAAGGATGCTCATCTAGATTTATTAGTAATGTGATTAAGCGTAAACAGGCGACAGGAATTTAACCGAAAGGCTAAAATTGATCTTTAATATGGGAGCCATGAACTCAAAACAGTGCGGCATCAGCGTTTAATTGATTATCTGATGGCCAGTTTTCAGAGGAGACCCACATCTCTCAGTGTGAGCTGGATCCAAAGCAATCATTGAAAAAAACATAAAGATCTGCACAGCGCTGCAACTGAACAAGAAGCACACACAGTTTCATCAGAAGAGACTCTAAAAAAACTTTCCTACTGTTGCACTCTGTGTAGACTTCTGCAATATGCAGATTATACATTACAGAGTGTGCATGGAAAGAGAAGAGAGACTGTGTATACATTATTGATCTGTGCACTAAGGACTCTGATCTGCCTGCTGGGCAAATAAAGGAGCAATGAAGCAAGACCTTAAACTTCATTAGCTTGCAGTTAGGAAAGTCTGTGATGCAGCAAATTATCAGGCAGAAGTTAAGAAAGAGGTTATGTTACTCACAGGACTCCAGGTAACCTTTATATATTATTTCAGAATAAATATTGCAATACCTAGAGAGGTTTTTAAATGCATATATCAGTGATGCATTAAGTTTAGGTTTTTGAAACTGCGTATGAAAAACATCCAGTCACTCCTTTTTTTTCCTGAGCATCAGAAATGTTTCGTCTCCAGAGATTCAGCCTGACAACAGCAGCATTTGTAGCTGTAAATTGTTTGGAGCAGAGAGTGTTTGAGTTAGTCCCAGATGTAAATCTTCCAATAGGAGCGCAGCAGCATGCCGCTGTGTATCCATGGGAGGAAAACAGGGGAGAAGAAAGTGTTAGAAAATGGGGGGAAGACTGGGAGACACGCAGAAGCTTGTCACTTTAATTTATGTGAAGCCTTGAGCAAACCTGCACCATGTGTGTGTGTGTGTGTGTGTGTGTGTGTGTGTGTGTGTGTGTGTGTGTGTGTGTGTGGTGTGTTTGTGGGTGTATGTGGGACAAACAGATGCTATATTTTATCAGTAGAGGTGTCACTGGTCATCTGCTGCAAAACCTGCTGGGATTTACAGCAAAGGTCTCTTTAAAACAACCATGTAAAGAACTTCTGTCCTACATTAAACTTTATTCATGCCGAGCCTTCACCCGCTCTAAATGTGTCATTTATATTCATAGAAACAGAGGACATCATCAGTGGAAGCTGCCCGTTACAACCAATGTTCACCCGCTGCCATTGTAATCTGGATTTTGAAGTTATTGGACAGGACAGCCAGGGGGAGAGAGGAAAGAGGAGAACGAGGAGGAAGAAGGGCAGAAAAAGCTTTGGTAGAGTCGAACCAGCAACTGCGACAAGCACTACAGCCTCGTTGCTCACAGGAAAAGTCTTAAATACACTGTTCAACACACTATTTGTCTTTGCAAATCTCTATTCTTGAATATGGACCTTGATACTTTACTCCAGTGTTTGTTTTCCTGCCTGATTATTTGTGTTTTGTCATGTAACGTCTCCTCTCATCTCCTCCGTGTGCTCATCCAGAGGCCCCCGCTGCACCCAGAAAGCCCGGACCGGCACATACAGTACAAGTGAAATCATGACATTACTCATCCATGTGTAAAAGCAGCTCCAGCGCTGTATGTGCTCCAATTTCTCTGAACTCCAACATGTCATTACTGCTGCTGCTGGTAGTTAATGGGCTGCCACCTCCTCCCAGCTTGCTCCTGGCACCACCTCTGTTATTACAGCTCTGCTGCTGCTAACAGCGCTAGGAGTCCGGCTGATGAATGGTTTGATAATTATCTTACTTTACTCACACTGTTGAATCTTTGACTTTGAAGTAGTTGCTGTCAGGAAGATGAGTTATAGCAGCTTTGCTAACATGTTGTACATTAACAACGCTCTGAAAACATGTAGAAAAGCCACAAAGAGCTGATGTGAAGACTCTGTAAGTACATTCAGATAATTACGCTGCACCTTAAAGCTGCTGTTGGGTCTAAACATCCTGAAATTAATAGTGATGCTGAAAACATTAACAGCCTGGAAGACTGCTGTGCCTTTAGTTACAAATTCCACCATCAAGCTGGAGTTTTAAGAAGAAGTTTCCTCCATTCCCACCCCAACGATGATCCTCCCCTCAATCATGAGAGGCTGTAAAACTTCAAACCTGTTCACTCCTCCTGATCTTGCCTTCTCATTATACTGAATTGTTGTTGTAGTCAAGATAAATACCATCTGATTTTGGCAGATTTCGTTTTCTTTTGAAAGTCACTGGGAATTTAGGGTTGTTTCTTTGCATGACTTTCTGTCAAGATCCATCTGATTTTTGTAAATTGATGCATCACAGCTCCAGTATCCAGAAAAAAAGGAGGCTTGTGTGTCAGATGCAGGAGGCTGGCAGCCGGAAAAACAAACTGACACGCCCTGTATCCAGGTAAATCACAGCCATAAAGGAAGCCAGAACTTGGCTAAAATACAGCTGGAACACAGAAGAAACAGACTAGACATAACTGGAACACAGCAGGAACATAGCCAGAACTTGGCCAAAACATAGTCGAAACACAGCCAGGACTTAGCTGAACACAACAGCTGGGCAACAGCTGGAAAAATGCTGAATTATACCCACAATGGAGTCAGAACATAGCTGAAGGACTGCAAAAAAACACAGCCACAACAAAGTCAAAACACAGCTGAAAAACTGCTGAATAAAGGCTAGAATAGAGCCAGAACATAGCAAGAACATAGCCAGAACACAGCCAGTACATAGTCAGAACATAGCCTGAACACAGCTGGAACTAGCCAGAACAAAGTCAGAACATAGCCAAAACATAGCCTGAACACAGGCAGTACATAGCCAGAACACAGGCAGTACATAGCCAGAACACAGGCAGTACATAGCCAGAACATAGCCAGAGCAGAGCTGGAACATAGCCAGAACATAGCCAGGACATTGCCAGAACATAACCAGTACATAGCCAGTACATAGCCATACCATAGCCTGAACACAGCTGGAACATAACTAGAACATAGCCAAAACATAGCCAGAACACAACAAGTACATAGCTAGAACATAACCAGAACACAGCTGGAACATAGCCAGAACATAGTCAAAACATAGCCAGAACATAGCCAGTACATAGCCGTATCATAGCCTGAACACAGCTGGGACATAGCTAGAACATAGCCAGAACATAACCAGAACATAGCTACAACATAGCCAGAGCACAGCTGGAACATAGCCAGAACATAACCTGATTTTACCCTGAACACAGCTTAAAAACTTCCAGACCAGAGTTGGAAGAGCTGGAATCTGATTATTCATCCATGTCTCAGGACTTTCAGATCAAATGCACCAAAGCTCGTCACTTTGACTGTTATTAAGTTACCAATCTTGTGGTTTAAATTCACCATAATAAAATGTGTGTTTGTCCGTCAGTCACAGGAGCTGAAGGTGTGAGCTGCCCTCCCCCTGGTGATTCATTATTCTGTGTTCATTAGAGCTGAGGGGAGACTAAAAACCGCTTGATTGATCGTCATTGTGCCACAGATACCATAAATCAGCTGCTCGGGACACGTTCCAAAAGTCTGCTCAAGGCCACGTCCAAACGTTTCTCATTACAAGGCTGTGAGTGTGCCAGAGCGAGGACGTGTGTGTGTGAAGGAGAGAGAGTGTGTGTGTGTTGTCAACCTATGCCTGTTGATGGCCAGGGTTTGACAGAGGCTGTTTGTTAGTTTTATGGTTTCATCACGCCGAGGTCTGATTATTTGTTCTCGTCTGTGCTTCACTCAGATTTACTGGAAATTATGTTTTCCTGAGGTTTGGACTCGTCAGGTTTTTGGAGCTGCAGGAGGAGAGGATACGCCTGATGATTTCTGTGTATAAATAATACATGTATGACACTACGCTCTCCAAATACCCACCTGTAGAGATACTTGCCTTCTGGAAGAAGTTGTGCTATCCACCGACTTGTGGATTTAATGTTAGAAATTCTGACTTCAGCTGACTTTTGGCTCATCTAGAGACATCATCCCCATCCAGTTAACAACTGCAAAAACCAGGCATTACACACAACCAACCTCGATAAAATAAAAACTAGGGATGGGGAATTTATAGGAGTTATTGATACCAATGCACTTCCTGATTCTGCTTATTAATCTGATTCTTCATCCACTCACTTTAAAGGTTTTCTGTGTCAACATTTTATTAAGTTTATGAGTAAATGAGTATGAAGTGAGCCAATAAATCTGGATATTTCTAGATGTCGCTAGATAGACATAAGGGAAAATATTTGAACATCATCACTAGATCCTTTATCTCTGAATGTAAACAGATGAAAATAGGTAAAATTGTAGGTCACATGACATTGATGTACTGTTTTATTGTATTTTATTGACTGAAGCAGGCCACTTAGCAGTACTTTGAGATTTTGGAACCTTGAGCTTGCCGTAGTTGTGCTGAAGTCAACCATGAGTGTGCACATAACTTTTTTTTTTTTTATCATTCTGTTAAAGGAAGTATTTTCACATTTAGAGTCTTCAGTATTGTTCACCAAGAGTATTTGTGACATGTTTCTGTGATGAAAGATAAAATTCTGTTTAAAACCCAAGTTATATCAATACATGTTAACCACTAGCACATCAATGTAATTTCCTGTATATATTAGCATCAAGCTAACACTATGTTTTTTATATTGTTTTTGGTACATTGTAGATGTGCAACATGTTGAATGTATTGATTATGAATCCCTAGTGAGAGAGTAATGTATATTTCTTTGTGTGTGCAGCTTCACAACTTCTTAGAAATCTTCAAGTGGAAAATCCTGAATCATAATTTTCTTGGAAAACTGATATTTATCTGCTAAGCTAAGCAAGCTGGGGCAGAATCAATAAGAATCAACAAGGGTTAAGAATAAAAGGCCAATCACATCAATGGATTGAACCATTTGAGATTGATTCTTAACATTATAAAAACAGATGTGTTATATATTTAAAAATCACCTCAAAACAGTTGTTGTAACAAGAAAGTAGGTCAAGTCATCAAAAGTATCTCTACAAAGATTAACAACTTATTATGCATTTTTATGGAATTTCTTAGCTTTTGATGCTTCTAGTGGAGACTTGAGGAACTGCAGTTGTTTGAACACTGGCTTCATGTAAAATAACATGAGGCTGCTGCTGCTGCATGTAATAATTCAGGGGCTTGTAAACATGAATCTTCTGCAGACAAAATGGTCTATATGAAAACATTCTCCTGGAGAATAAAGACCTTGAATTGATTATCTTAATTTAATTTATTAATAATGATAAATTAAAGATAAATAATGAAACAAATCATACAGTACATGCTAATTGTTTATATCCAGGTTTTAAATCCATTGGAAGTCTGCAGCATCATTTCTGTTCCAGTGGAAAAGTACAATACAGCAGCAGACGAGTAAATCTGTGTGTACTCTCTGGATATTATTTCAGCTTTCCTGAACTTTGACCAACAGATTTTGTGCTGCTGACCTGAAGTAAGCCGTCCTGACAGTTGTGACCTTTGAGAGAACGGAGAGCAGGCGGGTTTAAAAGGGAGCAAGCTAATGTAGAGTCTTAGCTTTTTTTTTTCCTTATCTGCGTCAAAAACTGTTCAAAACAGAAGCTCTGGTTTCAGGCGACTGATGAAACGTATTCATGCAACCTTTTCTACAATTAGATATCTTACTGCTCATTTTACAACAGTTTTTAAACTCAGTGGTTGGTATTTCCCAATGACTTCATCTGTGACTCATTGTTGGGATAATTTTCTGATATTCTCCATCATCTCCTGAGCTCTAAAAAGCTGCACTGACTTCACGTCAAAGTCATCCCTCGCTCCTTTTCAGTCAGACCTCCTCTCCTCATCAGGCTTCATTAATTACAGAGGGAAGCACTGTAGCAGGGATGAGTGAAGAAAAAAAGAAACGGCACTCCTCCATCTGCAAATTATAATATCCAGCTCTCCAGGGCTCTGGAAAATTAAAATAAAACCCAAACAAGATCTAAACGAGAACACTGGGTGGGCTATATTTGGAACGAGGTCTGCACTCGCTGCATTCAAGATTCCTTCAAACTGTTGCCGGCAGGGAGGCGTTCAGGATCACAGTGAGCAAACTTAAAAAGAGCTTCTGATTGGCTCAGGAAAGCCTTTACTTCGGGTTTCACCTCCTAAATTTAAAGTGTTGGTTTTTCCCTTTTTTGTCTCAGAGAACAGAATTGAAATGTTCGTGATTACTCCTTTTACAACCAGATGGATCCCCGCTGAGTGAGAACAAAGTTTTCACCATGTCGAACAAGACAAGAAGCCTCCATCGCTTCCTTTGACCTCAAGTTCAATTTCCACATCAGAGAAGGTTTCATAATTCATTCACAGGCGAGCGGAAGATTGATAAAAAAGTGATGGGGTGTCTGCAAATGCTGCAGATATTCTCTGTAAAATCTCCCGAACAGGGTCCAGATCAGAGCAGTGAGGCTGCACCCAGAGCAAACATCAGACAGTCCGGCTCTGTTCAGCAGCACAATCACTCGTCAATCTTCAGCACGCAGCGGCGTAACGGGGCCTGAAGGACACTTGACCTCTCGCATGTTGACTCTGCGAAGCCTCGGGCAACGCTGCTCTGACTGATCCTGTGATGAGCAAACATCAAGGGCGGACAGAGAGGGAGACAAACTTGGGAAACTCAACAAACGTATTCACACCGCTCAGTTTTAGCTCCACTCACTATGAACTTGTACGAAGAATTTCTCATATTTGTTCTCCTCTATAGATATTTCTCCTTCTTCTGAGTAAGGATCTGAGCTGAAGATTAAAGAGGAACACTTTCAAATCCAACCTCTGCACATCAGTCTCTTTTCTTTGTCTTTCTTTGCTTTATTTACGGAAACTTTTTCTTAAATCTGAGTGATTGTTGAAGGAAGCAGAATTTAGGGATGTCTGCGTGAACGGTTTTGCTTTCAATAAATTTTGCTTTCCTGACCTTTGACCAACAGATTTGTGCAGCTGACCCACAGTAAAGCATCCTGACAGGTCTGACCTTTTAGAGAACGGAGAACAGGAGAGTTTAATAAAATATATATTAGCAGTTAGCAGTAGCATGCAAAGCTGCAGGGTTGAGGAAAACATACAGGAGAACAAGCATCAAAACTTTTTTCTTTTTCTTACATTTCCTTAATTTAATCATATCCTCTGTTTTTCCTCAGCACTTTAACATTGTTAGCTTCGCTCTGACTGGTCCTTTCCATGGATGCTAATAGTGTAGAATCCCCTAAATAAGTTACAAGGCACCAGGAATGAAACTCTATCAGTGTTAAATCCTCACACATCAGTTCCAAGCTATAGATTTCTTGTTAAAAACAAAAACACCTCTAAGATGTGACTCAGGTTGAATGAAGAAATAAACACGCTGTTAAACTTCACACTAATATTTAACAATGACCGGACAAAGTGCCGAGGCAAGAGAAAAAGATCTCCCTGATTGAGATGCATCACATTGAATTAAGTTCTACATTGATTTTTTTGCTTCTGCATCATCAACTTCAAGCCGCCACCAAAAAAAAGGTCACAGACTCTAATATTTCTTTGGGCCGCCTTTAGCTTTGATTACAGCTCACATTCTCTGTGGTGTTTTTCAGATAAGCTTAGATAAACAGCCCCTGATCATAACACTGCCCCCACAGGCTCGTACAGTAGGCACTACACATGACAGGTGCATCAATTCACCTGCCTCTCTTCTTACCCTGATGCGCCCATCACTCTTGAACAGGGTAAATCTGGACTCATCAGACCACATGACCTTCTTCAACTCCTCCAGAGTCTAATCTTTACGTTCCCTTACAAACTTAAGTCCTTTTTTTCCTGTTAGCCGCACTGATTAGTGGTTTTCTTAAGGCTACACAGCTGTTCACGACCACAGGATATGTCTGTCTCCATGGTTGTTTAACTAATGAAAAGTTACTCATTGGACCTGTTTGCTTAGTTAAATCCAAGGCGGCAACATTTTTTTTTTTTTTTGCTGATGCTCCAGGCAAGAACAAAATAGTAGGATTCAACAGTTCAGCAGCTTAAAAGTTGAAGCTTCATTCTAATTTTGTGCTTTAATTTTGCACCTTTGCCTACACATTAGGGAGAGTTAACAGTTCAACTCTTTTATTTTGCACTTCAGTCCTAAAACTCTAGGAGTTGATTGTTTTATTTTGAACTTCTGCTTATTTATTACTAACAAACTGTGAATTCAGAGAGTTATTAGTGTCTTATTTTGGACTTAATGTCAGAATGACTTTGCTGCTGTTTTGGAAATATAAAACTTCATTCAAAATGATCTGTCATGGTGCTAATTGAAGTTTTATGTATCAAAAGTACTAGTGGTATCAGGACTTGATGTCGGTGAGTACTCAGAAGGAAGAACTCGCTTTGGTATCGGTTTAAAAAAAGTGGTGTTGAAGATTAAATGAGCTCCATCTGCAAAATGATGTCACTATTGAAAGGGTTACAGGAGTTGTTGACACTGGTTTGTGACTCAGATCTCAAAAAATGTTTTGCAAAGAAGAAGAACTTGCTTTGGTATCAGTCTGAAAAAAAGTGGTATCAAAGATCCCTAGTGTAGTTTGAGCTTAAATGAGCTCCATCTGCAAAATGACGTCACTTTTGAAAAGGTTACAGGAGTTTTTGACGCTGGTTTGTGACTCAGATCTCAAAAAATGTTGAGTAAAGAAGATGCAAGTGAACATTTGTTTCTCTGAATCAAGTTATCAGGAGCTAAAAACCAGGTGCTGGAGATGCAGAGCCTTTGTCAGCGCTGCAGATATTTCCTCATCAATATCCCTCATGGATGAATTCAGCAATCTTTTCCATAACAGTATCCAAAACACAAAACCTTACAGAGTGAACCGAAGTTACAGATAAGCATTTACCACCTGATCTCAACAACAACAACAACAGAAATAATGATGCGTGGGGTCGATTAAAATTCTGTCGATGAATTTTTATAGTCTTTATAATCGATGCTGTCGACCAATCCTGACACGTTCATATTTCTTCGTCTGCTCCCTCTGCCGTCTTATGGAACAATAGGATTGTAACTGACAGTGAATTTTCTGGGTTTCTGTTATTTATGACTCCAGCTCCAAAAATCATTTGGTGCATTTGTGAGAGATTTGATCATTTGTTAGAACAGAGGGATCAGATATCCTAAATCACTACGAGCCCAGTGTAGCGTGTGCAGAGCAGACAAACTGGTCCCCTGATAAACATCGCTGCACCATGGAAACTAAACGTCCTCTGCTGGGAAACATAGACGCTTCATTTCTCCACCCTCCTGCCTCCATCATCCCTCTGACTCTGTCTCCATTTTGACACTCACTACGCATCCTGTATGGAACAACATCTACGTCTTGTTATGTCACATCATGTGAATATAAACAGAGTTAAACAGGGTATAAATAACCATCAGGCCTAGAGAGGAAACACATGCTTGAGGCTATCATACATGAAGCATTAGCAGAGGGCGAGGGCGCAGCAATGGCGATGTCAGGGGGTTTGAAAACATGCCTGATTGTTCGTGTGGTTGATGTATGTTCAGAGCACAAATAGCTAAATAACCTGAGATCAGAAACGGGATTAACTTGGGAAACATGTTTTTCAAACGATGATAATTTTTGTAACAGAAGAAACTAAAAGCTGATACACACGTCATTGGCATAAAATCACTTTTAAGAGTCCAAGCTTTAGCTCATTAGCTGTCTAACAATGCCAGTTGGCAGCTTTTCCAAAGCTCAGCTCAGACTGAAAATGCAGATATTTCAACGAATTAGACACATGGACACATGTTGTGATTATGGCTTTACATAAAGAGCTGGAGATCATCTCAGTCGGAATGAGATGATTATGAAAAAAAGCTACTCACGCTCAAATTCATGATCCAAAGGAACATGTTTTATAATCTCCATTACAATGAAGATGGGACTTAGTGTAAAAAAGATAAAAACAAAATTCAACGATTCGCAAATGCTGTTCAACCTATGCTGAACTGAATACACCACAAAGACAAGATATTTATTGTTCAAACTGATAAATATTGTCTTTTGCAAATATTCTCCTTTGAATTTGATGCCTGCAACATGTTCCTAAAAAGCTGGGACAGGTTCATGTTCCCCACTGTGTTGCATCACCTTTCCTTTGAACAACACTCAAGAAGTGTTTGTGAACTGAGGACACTAATTGTTGAAGCTTTGGAGCTGGAATTCTTTCACATTCTTGTTGATGAACAACTTCAGTTGGGGTCTCTGTTGTGGTATTTCCTGCTTCATAATGTTCCACACATTTTCAGTGGATTACAGGTCTGGATGCGGGCAGGTCAGTCTAGTAGCTGCACTCTTCTACTACAGAGCCACGCTGTTGTAACAGGAGCAGAATGTGTCTTGGTTTCATTGTCTTCCTGAAATAATCAGGGACGTCCATGAAAAAGACAAAGTGTCTTGGATGGCAGCAGATGTTGCTCCAAAACCTGTTTGTGCATCTGTTTCAGCATTAATGCTGCCTTCACAGATACTGGGACAGTTACCCATGATGCCATAGGCACGAACACACCTCCATACCATCACAGATGCTGCTTTTGGACATCGGCTCAGAACAATCAGTGTTGTCCTTTTCATCTTTGGCCCATCTCAGATGAGCTCGGGCCCTGAGAAGCCGGCGGTGGCGTTTGTGTGTGTTGTTGATGTTTGACTTTGTCTTTGCATGGTAGAGTTTGAACTGTCACTTGTAGATGTAGTGATGAACTGTGTTAACTGACAATGGATTTCTGAAGTATCCTGTGACTGATGAAATCCATAAATTACATTGTTGGACTATTTGCTCACGCAGTTGTTGACAAAGTAGTGAACCTGTCTCCATCTTTGCTTGTGAAGGACTGAGCCTTTTGGGGATGCTCCTTTTATACCCAATCATGACACTCACCTATTTAAATGACCCTGTTCACCTGTGGAATGATCCAAACTGCTGTTTTTTCAGCATTAATCAACTTTCACAGTCCTTTGTTGCCCGTGTCCCAGCTTTTTAGGAACGTGTTACAGGCATCAAATTCAAAATGGGTGAATATTTGCAAAAAGTTTCTGTTTTATTGCTCAAAATGTTGTTGGATAGACATCATGATAACGAGTCAATTACAATCTTTATACCTGCCACATCCTCATTTATCAAACTTCCCTTCACTGATAGAGGATTTAAAAAGCAGCCATAGCAAAAACAGAAGCTATAATAAGTGATTTCCTGCATGTATGAATCTGTTTCCATGCTGACAGTCAGATGAAAAGAGGAATGATAGCTGTAATAAAGCCAGGTACATTTATAGCTCAAACACCCCCATGTGATGTATCCGTGTGACATTTATCCACCGCTGATGCGGTTACACGGTCAGTAAACATTGACATTTATCTCTGTATCAACAGTAGCCTCGNATTTTCAGTGGATTACAGGTCTGGATGCGGGCAGGTCAGTCTAGTAGCTGCACTCTTCTACTACAGAGCCACGCTGTTGTAACAGGAGCAGAATGTGTCTTGGTTTCATTGTCTTGCTGAAATAATCAGGGACGTCCCTGAAAAAGACAAAGTGTCTTGGATGGCAGCAGATGTTGCTCCAAAACCTGTTTGTACCTTTCAGCATTAATGCTGCCTTCACAGATACTGGGACAGTTACCCATGATGCCATGGGCACGAACACACCCCCATACCATCACAGATGCTGCTTTTGGACTTCGGCTCAGAACAATCAGTGTTGTCCTTTTCATCTTTGGCCCATCTCAGATGAGCTCGGGCCCTGAGAAGCCGGCGGTGGCGTTTGTGTGTGTTGTTGATGTTTGACTTTATCTTTGCATGGTAGAGTTTGAACTGTCACTTGTAGATGTAGTGATGAACTGTGTTAACTGACAATGGATTTCTGAAGTATCCTGTGACTGATGAAATCCATAAATTACATTGTTGGACTATCTGCTCTCGCAGTTGTTGACAAAGTAGTGAACCTGTCTCCATCTTTGCTTGTGAAGGACTGAGCCTTTTGGGGATGCTCCTTTTATACCCAATCATGACATTCACCTATTTAAATGACCCTGTTCACCTGTGGAATGATCCAAACAGCTGTTTTTTCAGCATTCATCAACTTTCACAGTCCTTTGTTGCCCGTGTCCCAGCTTTTTAGGAACGTGTTACAGGCATCAAATTCAAAATGAGAGAATATTTGCAAAAAGCTTCTGTTTTATTGCTCAAAATGTTGTTGGATAGACATCCTGATAATGAGTCACTTACAATCTTTATACCTGCCACATCCTCATTTATCAAACTTCCCTTCACTGATAGAGGATTTAAAAAGCAGCCATAGCAAAAACAGAAGCTATAATAAGTGATTTCCTGCATGTATGAATCTGTTTCCATGCTGACAGTCAGATGAAAAGAGGAATGATAGCTGTAATAAAGCCAGGTACATTTATAGCTCAAACACCCCCATGTGATGTATCCGTGTGACATTTATCCACCGCTGATGCGGTTACACGGTCAGTAAACATTGACATTTATCTCTGTATCAACAGTAGCCTCGCGCACATGAAGACACTTTCTTTTGGGTGTCATTTCCAAAGATTTCTGCCAGAAAGTGACTCGTTATCCTGAGAACGGGCCAGCCGGCAGATTTCCGAACATCACAGGGAAGAGGGCCGAGAAAAGATCTTAAATGTGATGCTGCGTCTTCAAAGAGAATAATAATTTAGGACGAAGCCTTCATGATGAGAAGAGGGGACAGCTGAGACTCTGGCTCCTTCCCCCTGATCCTCTGAGTGTCTTTTTCTGCATCTCTGCAGCACATTCAGTGAGTCTGAGTAACTTCTGCAGGAAACTTCACTCAGATCAGCTCGCTCTGGCCTGAGTGTGAAGCTGTGGGACACTCAGAGCATCAATTTACCAACACTCAGGATGCAGTCTGTCCCCGGTGCTGTTAAACTAGGATGAGAGGATGCATGCTGAGGATGTTAGATGAAAGAAGGGTTGCAGGTGAGCGCAGGTATGCAGCTGAGGTTATCGAGCGGCCACCTTCCATCACAGAGGTATGATTGAATTCACTACCTGAAGACCCTGCAGCCTATACACATGCCTCTTTGCCAAGTTCCACCTCTAAATTACTGCTCCCACAGCAGCGCTCTGCCTCACCCGAGCCTCACCTCGCAGCCAACGACGGGACAAAACCAGAGCTCAGAGAGAGGAGACATCAATTCAGACTCAGAGAGGAAGTTCTGGTAATTAGAAAGTGATATTTTTGGCTCGTCTGAGCGTAGGACACGTCCTGAAGGTGAGTAATTGGTATCATTGAGTGAACAGTGGGACAGGATGAGTCAGGGATCGAGATCTATTAGTGGCCAGTAATCAGAGTCTCACACTGGGCTCTGGGTGGAGGCCAGCTGGATAGAAGCTGCCTCTGCTTTGTGCTGTGTCACAGAGCAGCTACAACCAATACCTGTGATACTTCTCTGTGTACGAAACTGGAAATATGTGAATGGTGATGAAGGGGAGGGTCGAACTGTGTCTTATGCTCTTTCAGAAATGAATGAGCTCCCTGATGCCCTAAAGTTCAAAGTTCAGCTCAATATTTCTCTTCAACATCTTCTCAAAACTCTCCTACAGTTTCACAAGTTACTGGTCAACCAATAAACAAAAGCAAAAGCCTGAGAAGAAACAACAGCCTGTACCAAGTTCATAAATCTCATCTGGGTGAGGAACTTTATTTGCTAATATTTCTGAAGCTTTAAACAATACGCTTTCTTAAAGTGACTATGAGAAGAATCCATTTGAAAAAGACTTTAACTTTAATTTTAGCCATTAGCCTGTGTTTAAGCCCTTAGCTTGTTTTGGCATTTAGCTCATGTTTAAGATTTTGGCTTGTTTTAACTTTTAGCCCATATTCAAGCATTTGGCCAATTTTTAGCCTTTAGCTTGTGTTTCAACCTTCAGACCATGTTTAAGGATACAGCCTGTTTTTAGCCTTTAGCTCATCTTTTAGCCTCTTGCCTGTGTTTTAGCCTTTAGCCGGTTTTTAAGCCTTTAGCTTGTGTTTTAGCATATAGCTTTTTTAAAAAATTAAGCTTGTGATTAAGCCTTTGTCACCTATGTTAGCCTATCTTTTAAACTTTAGCTTATGTTTTAACCTTTAGTCCATGTTTAAACATTCAGCCCATTTTTAGCCTTTGGCTGATGTTTTAGCCTCTTCCCTGTGCTTTAGCCTTTAGCCTGTGTTCTGTCACTTTCCTGTTTAAGACTATAGCTTGTGCTTAAGCCTTTAGCTTGTGTTATAACATTTAGCTTGTGATTTAGCCTTTATTGCCTGTTAGCCCATCTTTTGAACTTCAGCCTGTGTTAAAGCATTTAGCCCAGTTTTAGCCTTTAGCCTGTTTACCCAATTTTTAGCCCATGTTCTATCACTCTCTCGTTTAGCCTACTTTTTCTTATCTGCCACTTTTCTGTCAAACAGTCCAGCTCCTGTTTCCATCAATACTACTAAAAAAATATAAAATAAATAATTCACAGAAATGGTTTTGAGCAGAGAAAAACATGGATCTCTCTTCTCATTGCTAAACTTCATCAGCCGGTGTTGTGTTGTCATAGAGACTTTGACTAACTGGATCAGAAAACTGAGGAAAAGAGGTTAGAAAAAATGTATTTAAGTACTGATAATCTCATTTTAAGTTGTGAATTATGTTCAGGCATATATCTAGATATCAGACTGTTTCAAGATCACTCAAAAAGTCCTCACAGTCCCTTTAGATAATCAAGTTTCCCTAAAGCGGTGCAACTCATGTTTCCTTATTCATCGAGTTCTCCTACTGACAATACAAAGCCAAAAATAGTTGTGCAATAACAAGTGAAGTTTCAGCCATGATGCTGTTTTAATTTTTGTCCATCATTCGGAGTCTCATTCCAAAAAGGGGAACTCTTCAGCATTTATTTATGCAACATAAAACACCAGGAGCTGCAACTAGGGCAGCTGAGTCTTTGAAATCAGACGACCATGATTCATTTATTAAACAAATACTGAGACAGATCATCGGGATCTTTATACATCCGAGCTAAATTAAGGCTGTGAACTATAAGGTACAGAGTATAAACACGCTCCAGGATGCAAAGGTCGTTCGTCTGCTGTAGATTTCTCTAGGTGATAAGAAATTAATTTCCCCCACAGGCTCTGGGTACACAAAGTGCTGGAGGATTGGAAATTACACCATGTACTGATTGAGTTTAGTATGCAGGTAAATAGATTTAGGAGTTATTATCCAGGCAGGCCTGAGTCTATTCCAAACATCTTAGCATACATCTTATTAAAGTTAGATGACTCTTTAGCCTCATACAGGGAAACTGCCACAGACAAATATCTGAGCATAGTTTGTTTTGGTAACAGGAAAGTAAAGGATGCTTCTGGATGCCCTGATTTCTACAGCAGTGAAACTTCTATTTGATCTATACACACTGTTATTAGATTGGTATGTGGTTGAATCAAAGTGTAAGAGCAAAACAGAGGGTGAGTAAATTTGAAAGGATTCAGTTTCCCTTCTTTACCGCCAACATCAAGGGTCTGAAACACATATGAAGAACATACACTGCCTGGCCAAAAAAAAAGGTCACCACCTGGATTTAACAAAGTAAAAAAAATGTGTATGATTGGTGATCACTTAAACATTTGGCCAAATCAAACTGAAAAAAAAACACCAATAGAACTCAGGAGTATGTTTAATAGTGAAAGTAAGAGCATTTCCACATGTACAATGCAACGTGAACTCAAAGGATTGGGATTGAAAAGCTGTGCAGCCTTAAGAAAACCACGAATAAAAAGTCTTCAGTTTCTTAGGGAGCATAAAGATTGGACTCTGGAGGAATGGAAGAAGGTCATGTGAGTCCAGATTTACTTGTTCCAGAGTGATGGGCGCATCAGGGTGAGAAGAGGTGGCTTGACTGCAGTTGGATTGGAATAAAAATAAGTCATTATCTGGAAGAAACGGAGCTTATTCATCGTAGAAAATTATACCACACCTTCTACAGTTTCTCTTTTCTCTATGTGTTCAATTTTTAAATTTTCATTCGCAGATTTTCCACAGACTGCACATCACTTGTGGACAAGGGTTGATGACTTAACGTTTAGCGACGCTCTTTAACTAAGAAAGTGCAGAATGACACAGGTATGAAAACGTTCATACCTGTCTGATCTGCTTTTCTAAGATCACAACAGATGTTCCTTTTAAAGAGCAGTGAGCTTTGAATACAATAACTGAAGAAAAGGGCATTTAAATGAAAGGAGAAGATCATAAAATGATTCTCTCAACCAGCTGCTGTGAGGTCATCTGAGGGGATAAAATCATGCTTTACAAGCAGATGGTGTCCTTCATCAAAATAATCGACTTTAACTGGTCGTTTCCCAGCATACAACAGTCTGTAAATATGCTCCGCCTGCAGATTGTTTCCTGGTTTGATTTGAGGATAAGCGTCTCTTAAGTGGCAGCGTGGTGCATGGAGTCATAAGTCACTGCGATGGGAAGAATGGAGTGGGCCAGGCAATTAACGAGAGCGATGTGCTGTGAGAAACAGAGAGGCGGGAGGGGAATCCGAGCTGAGGAGGAATTTGCAAAAGACGGTTTTACTGCAGAAACATCAGCATGTCTGTCTGTCTGTCTGTCTGTCTGTCTGTCTCTGTGCATGTTTCTGAATTTCAAAGCTTGAAGTTTCTCTGCAGATAGTGAAATCCCTCTGCCATAAGTACCAACTGCTTATACAAATAATACACAAATCCATAAATAACCATGAGCACTGATATCCCAAAACTCATTCCGACACGTAGCGGGATGTTCGTCTACCTGCCATTTCAGAAACGCTTTCATCTGTCAGCCCACGTGTAACGCAGAGGAGTCAATTTAAACCTTGGCGCTGTGACCCAACCTGTGTGTGAAGTGGATGTGTATCCAGCACAACAACTGCCTTAAATCTGCCCGCGCCCACACACACTCTGATAGCAAGAAAGTTTCTCCTGTTTGGTATGAATTATAAACTCCAGACGACTCTGCGTTTAACGTCTCAAACCCACAGAATGATGCAGTTCAGTGCTTTCTCAGCTTCTCCAACAGAGGCAGACAGTCTACCTCCGTCTCTGCTTGTTATCCCTGATCTCCGTGCTGCTCGTGTCCCCCGACTCCTCTCAGCCCCCGGCATGTGAGGCTGACAGCTCAGTGGGCTCCGGGCCAGCGCTGATACTACTGTCTGTTGTAGGTCAGACTCCCTCAGGGGAGGCAAACACACAATCACAATACGCTTAACAGGAGGCCGTGCCCTGCTGGCTCTGTGGGTCATGTTCTTGCAGCATTGGGGTGTCACATGTCGTCTTCTTTCTCTCTTACATCTCTCTACCGCCGTGTAATAAAACCAACTCAAGAGAACAATCCTTGTTACTTCTGCACCAACACTGATGCTGCAGACACATACAGTAAACGCACCTAAAGCCTGATGTGTCGAATCACTTTATAAGCTTAACTGTCTTTGGCGGTGGTTAATGCTCCGAGTGCATGAGACGATTTACGTGGGAGTTCAGGTAATTTTAAGCACCACGGGGAAATCATACTGTAGGTTTGTGATTCTGAGAGCGAGTTTTAAATAAAGTGGGCTGAAGGTTTTTCATACACACCTGAATCTCAAGAGAAGTAACACAAATTTACATCTTAAGCTGTTGGATCTTAAAAAGACTCAATGAAGTTTCAAAATACAAAAAAGAAAAAATGGGGGTGAGACAAGACGGCTGGAAAAAAAACAAACTGAGAAAGCCCTAAAATAGATCAAGATCAAGCGGCAACCTCCAGTCTGAAAAAATGAGACAACACAGAAGTGCTAAAAAGCTGCTGTTCCTGGAGTGACCACTTGAGGCTGGCTCCAGAAGAACCGGAAGTCACGTACAAATGAATGGAAAAAGGCCGTTTTCAGAGCAGAAATTATCGTATTTAAAGCCTGGTACAAACTCTGCGTCCCGTCTGTATCGCTTATTTTGCTAACGGCACACACTTTGAGGGGGGTGAATTTTTTTCTAACTCAGTCGTTTGGAAGATATTAGGATCAAGAGCTCGCCCAATCAGAACCACAGCTCAGATCACGTGACTGACAGGCGCCCAATAGCTGTGAGTTTGGGCACTCGTCACTTGTCCCAATTCCAATATGGCTGCACCCGCAGTTTTGCTTCAAAACGTTTTCACTTTTTTTTATGCCAATGCACGTGTTTCAGAGCAACAGAATTTGCCTTTCACAAACATAAAAAAGACAGAGATTCATAACATAGGGAGGAAATGGAGCGCCATGTTTCATTTGAAGAAAAAGAGTACAAGAGGAAGGAGGAAGGGGAAAAAAGTAAATATCAGACTAGGCTGGTAGGGGTTTGGAATAATAAAAAAAACACTTCAGCACATAAGCAACATGAAAAAAAATTACAACAATAAAAACTCAAAGACTTGCACAGGTGGGAGGGGGGGAAGGTCAGGGGTGAGGGGTGTCATAGCACAGTCAAAGAGAAAGGGTTTTTTTGCCTTTGCCATGAAAAGCTGACAGAATATTACTTTGAATCCACATTTTTGTGCTGATTTAGTCTTTTAAAGGCTGTGCTCTTAAATCAATGAACAGTCTATTTACTTTCACAATATTTTTGTCTCACTCCCATTTCTTCTTTTTGCATTTCTAAACTCTTCTTATTACCTTTTCAAGATCCAATCGTACAAAATGTCCCAGTAAGGACAACAATGTGCCATCAATATTTTATTCTTTTGACATCTTATTCCAAGATGACAAACTCGTCAACATTATAGGAAATATCTCACAACCACAAACCTCATTCGGCTCAGCTGTGACCACAAAGGTCCGTCCGCTCTGTCCGAACTCAGTCGTCTGTTCCCTTACAAGGCGTCTGAGTAAGATACTCAGCGCCAAATTGTTCCTGAGAGCTGTGCTGTTAGCGTGTAAATGTGGAGTGGTTATTATTCTGAACAAAAAAAAAAACTGCTTTGAATTGTCAGATAAAAGGTTTCAGTCTATTTACCATTCACTTTTGTACACTTACAATTCTTCATTGAGTGACAATCAGCCTTTTCAGGGAATTACTCAGAATACAATATGGGCAAAACCACTTTTTCAATCTGTTTAAAGGCTGCTGTAAATCACTCAGTGCTCAAAGGTGTTGAGTGAGTCTGGATCCTGCTGTATTATTAAATCCTGATTAAATTTGCTTTATGACAGTTACACCACTTAGCTGTTTGTGTATCAAGCCTGGAGACTAACAATCAATCAGTGCAGATGATTTCTCAGGCAGGGATTCCACCACGTTGATGACGGTTTAATGGATTATTTTTAATTGCAGGGGTTGATGGTATAATTACTGAGTCATTTTTTGGTTTGAGCTGAACTAAACCACTGTGCTCCTGTTGGGTAAGACAATACACGGCTGTTTGCAGACACTGGAATGCTCTCGTAGTAGATTTTAACCATTTATAGCCAAATAAATGTGACTGGTTGAGCAGGATTTGCCTGTAAGACAATAACAACTACGCAAACTTCTGCAAGCTTCAGGTGTTACATGGTTCCTTTGCATGATGAGAAAATGTACAAAGACTTTTTTTGGTCTGTGCAGTCTAACAAACGCACATGGGTGTCAGTTAGTTTTGAAAAGTGTAGGGACAAATGTTTTTTTGGTGTGCATTTTTTTATTTTTCCTTGCTATTTAGGCTCAGTAAGACCTAATTAGTATAAAAAATAAATTTGTTCTCTGTACAAGAAGTTTTGGTTTTAGTGTCATAAGTTAGCTACTAGTTTTTGTTATGTGTGTTATTGTTCACAACTACACTTTGTTCTCTCTGAAACGGGTGTAAAGCTGTGATATCACTTAAAAATGACATTGGAAGTGTCTCTTAATGTGACTTCTAGGTTTAAGTTTTAAAAAATGAAGTTTCATGGGTCTGAGATGCAACAATGTGATGTCCACATATGTGGATGCCAGGTCTCAAGAGGATAAATTAAATTGGTTTTACTTTAGGTAAGGCTTGTTTCTTGTTTTAAGTGATGGTCGTGTATTTCAAGTAGAAGTGATTCAAATTTGATGCTGAACATCAGTCAAATATCAGCAATAAAATGATTATATTTATCAGCCTGCATCTAAAATATCCCATACAAACAGTCCATTTCAGACTCTGCTCCAGCACGAAGAGCCCATGTGATCACAACAACAACAGCGTGTGCTAAGGAGCTAACAAAGAAGTAAGGAGTAGGAGTGATGTCGGCCATGTGACAAGATTTTTTTTAATGAATGTCTGATAAAGAAGTTGCAGCTGAGTGAAAAACTTGTCATGCCCAAATTTCCTGTGTTGCCACAGAACTGGAGAAGTTTAATATATTTAAACTTTAGACGTCCCCCCAAGACTTATTGAAGCCTTAAAGACCTACAAATAGAGCTGAACGTCACACTACTCCTGCTGATATCGTATCAAATCAATATCTGTATCTTATCAGAGGAAAAGGCAAACTCTTAAAACTCAGTGCAGATGCAAAATTAACAGCAGTAGCACCTTTTTTCCAGCCTCATTGCTGCTGGAGGAAGCAGGTATTTCACTTCACCAGAAATTCTGAAACTGAGGAAGCTTCTTGGATGACAGGCAAAATGTCTTAAACTCTACTCAATACAGTGGCCTTCTTTTTTTTTTTTTTTTGAGTGTTCAGAGTAACCATGACCTGGATGAATGAGAATCTCCATGAATGCACAGGACATGCTTGCATACATGTCTGCTTTTAACAAACCACATATACATACATGTGACCAGGTTAATGCGGGAATTCATGTTAGTTTCTGGAAATTCCCATGGAAGGTTCCCAACTTTGAAAATTCATGGAATGACAGCTTTGTAATTGAAAGACATACACTTCTTGTGTATATTTCCCATGTCCAAAGTAAAGTCATTTTGATTTTTGATGACATTATTTCACTGTACGTGAGATTTGATAAAACTAGTGTCAGCCTCCTCTGCTCAATCTTAGAAAGATGCCATTTTTTGCAACTGATTTTAGAGTTTTTATCCACTTAAACTCTGTATCTATGTGTGTTTAAGGTTGCAGGAGATCTCTGTAGCTCAGTGGTTCTAAATTATTACCTTTAGGCTGATTACAAGCAGCTGCTAAATGACAAACTTCTGAAACTTCTCTGCACACAATCACTAACACATGACTCAACTTTGGTGCTTCTCTGTCCATTATTTAGATTGATGACTTGAAAGACTTAAAGAGCTGTAGTTGTTGTGATTCTTTGGAAAGAAACGTGACTCGTAAATAAATTCAACCACCTGCACAGTTAGTCTGAACGACTGTCGGTCCGTTTACTTTAACGTGGCGATGTGTACAGATTCATTCATTGTGAATAAAACCTCCAAACTTTAAAGGCGTTTCTCAGCACCAGGTGTTATTACCTGTGGGTTTATGGTTTGTCACAGAACAAAGAATTTCCCAATGACGAGCTGAGTGGATTTAAAGTCAGACCCATAACTTTTTATAAGAGCATCGAGGAGCTCAGTGAACACAGGTACCAGCAGCGTGATGAGCTTTGAGTTTCTAAGGAGACATTTACACAGCAGATTTCCAGCCTGACTGTGACAGAAACTGGGGCAACAGTTTTAATTATGAAGCTGCGACTTACATAATAAACTTCTGACACAGAGTAATATTACAGTTCCTTTAAAAGGCTCCATCAGAACACTAGGATTGGTTTCTTATCTCCGAGCTGTTTGTCAGACCGTCCTGACTCTTCGCTAAGTGTGAGATCAAAGAAATCAGAAGGAAAACGTCAGCAATGACTCAGATTAAAGCTTCAGACCGAGCTGCTGTGCTTTTCCTCTCCAGGCCTGCACAAACTTCATTCCAACATCTCGCAGAAAGAGGAAAGGCCCCTGCAGTATCGAGATGAACAAACTGATATCAAACCGGCATCAAAGTGAATTCTGAAGCCCTGGATTGTGAGTCACTGGATCCACCAGAATGAACAAAAAGAAAACTCAGAGGGCTGTATCCACTTCACAAAGCTTAAAAACTGATTGTGAGTCAGTCACTCTCACGAGGGTTTATAGTGCAAACTTGACACACCTTAAAAAAAAACACCTTTCCTCTCAGATGCACTGAAATCAGCAGAGAACAGCTAAAGCTAAGGTTAGACTGAAATTCAGAAGAAGGAATATCCAGTTTGCATTTCAACCAACTGCAGCGAGTCCCCTGAGCATGTTCAGATTTTTAATATGGCCCTGGAGAAGGAGGGATAGAAGAGAGAGGATGGAAAGAGTTGGAAAGTAGGGGGCTTAAATGTGCCTTTTAAGTCCTGGTCTGATGAGAAAGTCTTAGTGGACACTGTCTCTCAGACTATTTAAATGTGAATAAAGTCAGAGCAGAGCTGCCCACATGAAGGTCGACTCAGGTTAACCAGCTGCCTTTCCCCCCGTACTTTTTGTGCCCTATATGACCAAACACTGCTTAGTTTCTCTTCTCCGTCCTCTCCTGCTCCCCTCTCCCGCTCTGATATCTTTTTTTGGTTCTCTTGGGGCTATGCAAAGAAGCCGGATAATCCTGCAGCATGCAGCCTGCAAGAGTCTTCTGCAGAGAGAGTGAGTGGCAGCGACAACCCAGAAAAATCTGCCGGTGCAGAACGTGGCCAAATCTGAGCAGAATGCAATGAATGAAGGAGTGAGCGTACCTGGCTCGTGGTCCTGTGCAGGTTGGTGTCCCCCTCTGGCCGAGCCTCTACATGGCACTGGTGTGTTTGAGTCTGCACATGTGTGTGTGTGTGTGTGTGTGTTGGAGTGTGTGAGGAGGAGAGAGTGCTGTGGAGGAGACGGGGAGAGTGCACAGTGCAGTGTGGAAGATTGGAGGCAGGGTACTCAGTGTGTGCTAAGACAGAGCATCTCCCTCCCTCTCTCTCTCTCTCCCTCTCTCTCTTCCTCTCTCTCTCTCTCTGTGAGTATAATCCTTTCTGGTCTACGGGGACGAGCTGCAAATGAACCGGCTCTATCTCTCCCTCTCTCCCTCTCTCCCTCCACTCTCCTCTTGTTCTGTATCTCGGCTTTGCACATGAGCCCCGAGCAGAATTACCCTCCCCTTGCCTCCACCTTGCAGTAGATAAGCCAGAATAGCAGAGAGCACTCTTGCCCTTAATGACTGCTACAACTCTATCATGCTTTTCCCCGTCTGTTCCCTCCACTGTAAGGTCGATAAAAAACGCCACGTTTATTTGTGCCGCAGTGACTCCTCTGTGTGATCTCCCCGCCACTCCAGCTGTGCTATTTAGACATGCGTGCGCGTTGTTGATACAGTCAGTCAGGACGCGCTAATACCTCAGTGTCATTTCGCCGCTGACACAATGTTTCTGAGGCGGGCTTGTTTGTGCAGAGGCTTCAGCTGCATTTGAAGTTTTGTGTTCTCATTTTCTGGCAACACTTGAAGATGCACTATGCAAATGTTGTCAGTGACTCAGACGATCCTTTAGCCCATCTGCAAAATTCTGGCAATGTATGAAAACGGGCTGTGTGCTGCATGTTTGAGGAGACAGAGACGCCTCAGAAAGAACTCAATTGCCTACAGTTGCTGACGTTATGTAATGAATGCCACACTTGTGTTATTTAAGCTCTCATTATGTTGGATTCAAACTGCTGCTTTTTATTTTTCTGATGTAAGCCCGCACAAGTTACAAAACTGTACTATTCCACTTGAGATAATAGCCGAGAGTCAGAAGATAAACCTGATTATCTCGGTGTAAAAATTGCAAAACTAACCTCTGAGTAAATCCAGGAAAGATTTACAACCAGAATCTGCATAAAAATAATGTTTCAGTCATTTTCCTCCATAATTCTCATTTCTTTCAAATGCAAAATATTATATCTGTGGGAGTTAAAAAATTGGGACACTACAGGATCAATAAAGAAAATGACTCCTGGTTCAGACCCTACACTCTTATGGCCCTTTTCCACTATACAATTCCAGCCCTACTCGGATCCACGCCCACCTACTCCACGGTGGGCGTGGATCTTATAACACAGCTGTGCTAAAGTGCTGCGCAGAAATGCGTGCGTGTCAGCGACGCAAAAATAATTTTGGACTAACATATGTGCCACCGTGGTCTAAAAAGCTTTCAAAAGATTTCATTAAAGTAATACAGCAGCTCAATGTTGGACGTCATGACAACGGAGGTAAACAACAGCCGCTGCTGCACGCGGAGGAAAACGAAGGAGCTGCTTCCTGACATTAACTCTTCCCTGGATCCAGTGAGATCACTTTAATTTTTGATTTTTGGGCCTGGTATACCAGAGATTTTTTGTTGATCAATCATTCTTCTTTGAACTGGTTTTCCTTTTTGGTTCCCTGTGGATTAATGGATTGATTGGTGCTTAAAGACTCTCGTGGCAGACAGATCGCTCCTGCGCCGACGAACTTTGATTTAATCTAAAAGACTCTTTAAACCGAACTATCTTTGCAGTTAACTTCTTTTTAGTTTAAAAAGGACTTTAAACTTATTTAGGAATCATGAAGGAGCATTTTAGGGCTGTATTTTGTGTTCATTCAGTCTGGTTCTGTGCCGTCGGGTTTAAATGTCATTAAAAACCCGTCACTGACTTATTCGTTTGCCTCTTGTAAGTGATTCGTACAGAGTCAGAAGCTGCAGAGACGACATTCTCTGACCAATGAGTGGCCAGCAGTCCATCAACGTCACCTTTTAGCATCGGCTTAGCTCGCTTAGAACCAGGGTAGAGTAGGTACTAAAAAACTGGCATCTGCCAGAGAAAGTGAGTCCCCTTTGTGACATCAATGATCCAGTGTTGAAAAAAAAAAGGGCGAAAACAGCCACTTCTTCCACTACTTTCTCTTCTTTTTTACATCATAAAACATATAAAATCAATGAGTGACTTACTCTACAACCATTTTCAGACAAAGTCAAGAGTTAATTTACAAGAATATTTAACCAGCAATCTGCTCTTTAAAGGTAACGTCCTTGAGTTTGTCCCTTCCTCGTTTCATATCCCTGTGCACACACTTTTTCTCTCCGTTTGTTGCTGTAGAGCTCCACTGGCTGCAAAGAGCCCTGACCTCCAGCTCGTCCAATACCTTTGGGATTAACAGAAGCGAGACCTTATCACCCTACATCAGTGTCGGACCTCCCTGATCCCCTCGCGTCTGAATGGAGCAAATCCCTGCAGCCAGCTTTAAAAATGAAATGAAACGTTTCCTAAAAGAATGAATCTCATCGTCACGGCTGCAGAGAGAAGCCAATCAGGACGTTTGATCAGGATGCACATGAGCTGATGAACAAACACTGAAGAGCTTAATGTTTGCAGATATTAATATCAGATAACCTACCCTGACCTTAACCCTCCTTGGATGGAATTAGCGTTTCCCAGAAAGATGATACCTGGGCGGGCTGGTTAAGTATATTTTAATCAGCATAAAATCACCATCTGTATTCATCTCTCCTCACTCTCACGCCTCATATCCTGCAGCGTCTGACACACGCTCTGCAGGTGATCAGAGAAAAGTCCTTCAGAACGTCCATCCTCTTTGTGCAACATTTCACCTCCTCATACTGAGCTTTGATTAACAGCTGGTTGCTGTCGGAGTCACTTTACTCTATCATAGGTTTAGATTATTACAAAAGAATTTAAATGTGAGATATTTGTTTTGCATAGCATGCTTCAGATGAATGAATTGGACACACACAGGAAAACTAGGAGCTGGGATGTATTTATGTGTGTGTACGTGTGTTATTTTGGCCTTGAAAGAGTCAGGGATCATGCACAGAAAGTTGATCTTCTCCTCTTCTACTTATCTCTTGCCCAATGGTTGAAGAGTTACAGTAACAAGAACAGTTTGCTTAAATTGTTGCCTGTGATCAGGAAGCTGCTGCACATTGATCCCACACTTTATATCACTACAAGACTTGTCTTTTCTTCGCTAAGAAGCAGGTTGAATTTTCTCGCTCAAATGGTTGAGGAGTTACAGTAAATTAAAGAGCACTTCTTAAATAAGAGCGCCAATGCTCCAATGGGTTTTGAAGCATTTTAAGTAAAGCAAGGCGAGAGAATTAAAGTCAGAAAACAGGGAACAATCAATACATAAACTAACCTTATAAATGCGTAACAGATGAAAATGTCTGTATTCATTCCTCAGCAAAACTTGACTACAACTCGCTCTTATTCACCACGTCAACCAACATGGATACCAACCAGAGACATAATATTTAAATCTTTCATGATTTGTTTGCAAAGTGCGGTTTCCTCCTCACCCCAAAAGTGAAGAGATTTTTGCCATCTCACCATTTTGAACCTGCATAGAAAGAAAAGAATCCTAAATGCACTTTACTCAGGAGCATATCCTAGTGGATATGGCCGCGTACCATGAGGTTCGCCCTCGAGCGGGTGGCCCGCCTGTGGCCTGTTTCCCGCATGTCATTCCCCACTCTCTACCCCCTTTCATACTCTATCCACTGTCCTCCTCTATCCGATTTAAGGCAGAAAAGCCCAAAAGAATATCTTAAAAAAAAAAAAAGGGACGCAAAGAAGATCTATGAAGGCATACTGGGAAATAAGTGATCCAAAAACAAGGTCCAGTTTTGCAGAGACTTCTAAGAGGAGAGATCAAACTTTTTCAAGAGTTTCTGAGTCTAGATACCTTTCAGACCCTGTTTACATGATAACCGTTTTCAAGTGGAACGCAAAAGTATTGTTGTGTCTCAGCCTCCCATTTACACAGAGACGGCGTATTCGCCAACAACTGTCTCCGTGTAAACACCAAGCCGGGGAAATCTTGGATACGCTGCCGTCACGTTCAGCTCTGCATGTGGGCAATAAACCTTCACTGTGCCAGGCACGAACCAGACAACAACAACAACAACAGTGACCTAGTGTTTTGTTCTTTTGCTGAATCTACCAAAACACGCATTTATTGCACTAGTTCTGCAATTAGAGAAGGAGTTTTTAATATAAACTCCAGATGATCGGCTCACTTCTTCTTCAGCCTCTATACTGTTGTCATGTCAACAGCTTCTACAGTTATATCGCCATCTTCAGGCCGGACATGCTTACTACAGCATAGACAGATTTCTTTCATTGCGTTCTCATGTGTTTCAGCGTTTCAAGCGTTGTCATGTAAACAGGGCCTCAAGATCAAGCTTCAGGTTTGACACCTTGACGTGAGCTCTTTGGGGACTAACTCATTTTTGGAACAATCCTCTAGTGGCAGGTTGAGGAACTGCAGCCTTCATTCTCCCTCTATAACAGTTCATGAGGCCGCCTCCTGCTGGAAATCAGGTGAAAGTGTTTCTGTAAAAGACAAGTTTTTAAGGAAGGAGGCAGAAGTTTGGGATGTCTCAGAGATGAACCCCGAATGTCCCGGGTTCCTGCTGCCAAATAAAGATGTCACGCCAGGTGGCACTGATCCTCGACATCCTCTTATCACTACTCCTGCCCCAGATACACAGTACGCCGCCTGCTCATGTCACTCACTTCCACTGCATTCACTGCTGCCGAGCAATCAGCGGCATACAGAACCGATTGGTTGTGATGTAAAGATGATTTATTTCCTCCAGATGGGCTTATTCCATCACAATGTGACGGCTGCATCCATCTGTGCGAGTCTGCTTCTATAACATGAATCCCTGCATGTTTACACCAATTTTCTCTTCCTGTATGCCCACTCGAATGCTCCGGATGCCTAATTTAGCCCAAGTGTTCCTCCCCACCCACACACACCTCGGCCTGCTGTGCATCCATGACGCTACATCGCTCCAACATGTCAAACCTCGGGTGGGGACGCCAGCGCGGCGGATTACGAGCGCGTCGGATTGGCAGAATGTATTAGCGTCACACCGATCGCCGTCACAATTTACCCTTACTAGTCAATTACCAAGACAGATAGCTCGCGTAGATAATAGCAGGGATGGCAACGGGGCCCATTTTCTGCTTAGTGGACGGAGAGAATGGAGAGATGAAGAGAGGAGAGAGCGAGGAAGATGAGGGAGCATTAGAGATGTTGTGATAGGGAGAAAATGCTACTTCCAGCACAGCTACAATCAGATTAGGTGGACTGAGATAGAAGAAGGAGGAAAGGCACAGGAGAAAAAAAAATAAAGGGTCTTTTTTATTGCAGACTGCTTCTGGATGCAGGCTGGGGGCCCGGGTGGCAGAAATATGGAGGCAGAGGCACACTTGTCATCCCAATGAAATCATTCTCCAAGGCTGCTGAGGGAGGCGAGAGCTGCACAGAGATGAGATCGTGTGTGTGAGTGTGTGTGTGTGTGCAAGACATGAAGCAAGACAGGGAGAGAGACAGAGAAGTACGACCGAAATACTGTTTGCTGATTATATCTCTGTTGCTTATGGGCAGCTTTTCTCATACTCTGCTTCAGGATATCTTCCTCTGCATCTGCATCCTTTTCTCCACGCAGAAAAAAAAAACAACAACACACGGCGATTCATGCCGTCAGGGTTTACTCTGGTGATCCATAAATCAACTTTTCCATAATGGTGGGATCTGCATCACCTGTGATGTGTGTAGAAACTTGTTTTCACAGAGTATTTCTGTCCCTCGTACTCAAAGGCAATCAAGCGTGAGAGTTGAGAGACGTCAGGGAAGATAGTTGAGAATCTGCAAAGATTCTCCAAAGAGGAGTCAATCAATGTGCTGAGAAAGGAATTACGTTCTTAAACAGTAGTGGGCGCTATCTGCCTTTAACCTCTCTTGTTGGACGGCTGCATTTTGAGCTAAATATGATGAAAATATCAGACTAGTTTGACTGAATAGTGAGTCGGCTAATGACAGGTGAGGGTAAAGTTTAACTATCCCCCATTATTCTTTGAATATAAACAAAAATGAAGCAACATTTCCTGGAATATGTGAAAGAATTTCATTTTTTTAGCAGGTTTTGTTCTGGGACATAATGTTCTTTCCTTTTACATGAATAGCGTTGAAGTAGCGCCTGTACTTCCATCCTGAAATCGCCAGTTTGAAGTCATCAGATTGCTCCGTACTTCTCATTGTTGCATCTAATTCTCCTGTATGGCTGTTTGCAGATGTTTGAGGTTTGTAACATCCATCTACTTAAACTCTGGTTCTGATTGTAATGTTTGAAATAGTAGTAATTGGATTCAGAACGCCTGAATTTTTACCGCTATTATTCCTAATACTTGCCCGGGTCTCAAAAAAACAATAAATCCTGTATGAAATCAACAAATAATGAGTCAATAAAGTGATCAAATCAACCACAAGCTGAACTTCTTCAATACTGTATCACAGCAAGCGATATAAAAGTTTTGCAAAGTTTTAAAGTTTCCTTTATTATGATTGCATAAGAGGTGAAGTTACACTGGGCCAGTGGGCGTAATGTGACCTTCACTTCTAAATACATCCAATAAGTTAAACTCCATTCTCTCCCTGTGGGCCTCCACTACTACAGGAAACAACAGTGCAGTCACAGAAACAATCCTGCTCCTCATCCATCATGTGACAGTCTCTTATGAACAAGCAGAAAACTTCTTTCACTATCAGGACGGAGGAAGTGATTGAGCTTTCAGAGGATTTCTCTGGCAAAGAAAGCAACAACAAACAACCTGTGCCAGAAAACTCTGAGAGCAAAGACAGGGAACACCACAAACTTAGTTTATCACCAGAAGCGACGCTGCGTTATAAAGCACCGAGGAGCAGGAGGAGGAGGAGGAGGAGGAGGAGGAGGAGGAGGAGGAGGAGGTGAGCTCAGAGTCGCACTACAGCAATGAAAGCAGCTTCTGGAACAAGCTGTGAAAGCAGAAACAGGAAACAACAGCAATAAAGAGTCGAGTTAGTGTCTGTTTCTGCCACAGCCTCAACCTCACAGACACACACACACACACACATTCTAACTAACTGACCAGAGGATGGGAAACTAGGGATGCAGAGACAATAGGAAGCTGTTTTCATTGCATGGCATCAACATAATTTCTTAACCTCTTATGCTTCACAGGGTCGTCTGCACCCTGTTAGCCATTCCTCTGACATCATCAAAGTTTAAACCGTAACGCCTTTGTCAAACATGGGAATACAACCTGTGTTAGCTTAGATTCTTCATATTTTGGCCGCTAACTTTGTTTTACAGTTTTCTTCACCAACAAAACGTAATTAGTGAAAGAATCACTTCACAACAACGTGGACGTCCTACCTGTTTGGGGTCGTTACGTCACATCCTGACGCCCGTACCCTGAATATTCACTCTCCTTTCCACCAGAGGAATCCAGAGTTCAAACATATCAAAAGTGTTGTTTCATCAAATTATTCCAAGTGGTGAAATTTCTCCTGTAAAGTCTGTTGTTTTTCTATCATCAATAACAGCAGCTTCACAGTCTTATAGCATTTCTTCCTCAATGGGAATCGGACAAATCTTGGCTTATTTTATTTTCTTAGACGTCTGGCTACAAGACAGAAGTGTCCCCATCTCAATACATGGAGATTTAATGCCAGGAGAGCCTGATTTATACAACAACTGCTCTCTGCTTGACTGGCCAGTATTGTTAGCTGATGCTATGTAAAGACTTCCTTACAAGCTTAGTTTATCAGACATTCTGTTTAGTGCTGTTCACACAAAGCCTGCCTTAGCTCATTAGACTGCCAAAAAGACAATTTTTTTGCCATGCGTAATCATTCTTTTCTTCTTAAATCATGTGGGAAACAGGAGCAGTACAATCCATGACCGGAAGATATGAATTCATAATTTTTAGCAAACCTTTTCACAAAGAGAACAAAGTTGACTACAAAGAGGACACTGAGCACTGATACAGCTGTTTTTTTTTTACATGAAGTCATCAGACTAGACTAAAAACTCTCTAACTCAACAACATTTTACCTAGAAAGCTCAAATTTCACCCAGATGGAGATAAAAAGGTGATGTGGTGGATGTTTTATGTCTGACAGGAAGATTCTTGAAGTTAATGATGTTCAAAAATTGGTAATAAAAAATGAAGAGGCAAAAAAACTGTTTCAGCTGCATTTATCCTGATGTGGACTTCAGCCACATATAAAAACTTGACATTTTCTGAAACTAGAGACTTCAATCTTTCTAATGAGGAGTCACGGGTAAATTTGACTCTATGGTTCTACAGTTATAAGCTTTGAAACATATCATGGTAAATGAGCCAGAGTTGGGTGTAACGCAAGGGGTTAATGTTGAAACGTGCCGTGTGTTTAACGTCAGAATCCATGAATCCATCCCTCTCCTTTCTTAAACTAATTGTTCATTTAGTGCATCAAATGTCAGAGCATAGTGAAAAAAGGCACGCCGCTCTTGCAGAGAGAGGTGACATAATCGACTTGTTCGTTACGCTGCGGCGTCCAGCTCTCAGATCTTACAAGCTGCTCCGTGCCCGGGGACAGAGCGTGATGCTAACAAGCTCAACAAGCTTGTTAGAAAGGTCGCCTCAGTGATTGGACGATGCGAGTCGGACTCTCTGGAGGCGGTGATGGAGAAGAGGATGCTGTCCGAGCTGGTTAGCGTCCTGAGAAACGTCTCCCGCCGCCTCGAAGACACGCCGGGTGAGCAGAGGAGCGTCTTCAGAGAATCAGACCCATGAGGTGTTTTCAAGAAAGAGGCTGCCTTCCTGTTGGTGAATGTCAAACTGTTTCACTGACACCGACTCTGTCCAGACATCGGGAGGATAATTGGGTCTCAAAGGAGTCACTGATCGGGTTAAATGTATCACTCACTGAAGTCAGAATATCTGGGAGATTTAGGTTTAGAGCATCATCCCATGAATGCAGAAGCTCGTGTTGACATTTGTTTTTGCTCGACAGTCATATTAGCCCTGTTGAACTCTACTTGTTTATTTTCTTGTTCCTTATAATGAGTTCATTTAAGTTGTTTCTGTTTGCTTTATTCTGTTTTAATTGTGCTCCTAATGTTGTTGGAAATGAGAGCATATCCTTAATGACCTCTACAGATTAAGTAAAGACTCAATGAGCTTCTGTGGAAACTTTTAATAAGCCAAACAACAAAACAACAATGAAACTCTCTCTCTGGTTTCTGATATCATCATTCTTTCAGACAGAAGCTCTTCCTGGGCGTGTCTGATCCGGACCTTTCTGAGTAATCACTAAATGAGCGGCTTGTTAAGTGTCGCTCTCTGTAATTTAGATGTCGATGCTGTAGAGCGGATCGTCCCGTTTGCTTTCGGAGGACTCGTGTCAAAGCTGTCGCTCCAGATTATGAGATCACAAAGAGCGGAGGGAGATCAGAGCTGTCACATAGCACATGCAACAACTCAACCACACACTTAACACACACAAACACACACACACTCAGAGTGGTTGCAGAAAGGGAACAGACTGTACACATTGCAAACCACAGATGATGGGTCCTCTTAGGAGTCAGTATACACTAAAGTGCTTTCCTGGGGGCAAAAATGCAAGCCAAAGCGCTCTTTTGGGAGTAAAAACCAAACTACAGTGCCCTCTTAGAAGCCAAAACACAGTGAAGTACCAACCTGGGAGTTAAAATTCAAACTAGAATGCACTCTTGGAGGGTGAAATCATGTTAAAGTGCAGCATTGGGAGCCAAAACACACACTGATGTGCCCTCTTGGGAGCAGAAATGCATGCTAAAAATTCCCACTTGGGAGCCATAACCAAACTACAGCGCACTCTTTGAAGCCAGAACACAGAAAAGAACCCAACTGGGAGTTAAAATGCAAACTAGAGTGCACCCTTGGAGGGGAAAGGTCATGTTTAAGTGTTGCCTTGGGAGCCAAAACACATACCAAAGTGCCTAGGAGCCAAAAAATTGTGTGCAAAAAATTCCCTCTCGGGGGCCAAAACTAAACTATGGTGCCCTCTTTGAAGCCAGAACACAGAGAAGTACACAACTGGGAGTTAAAATGCAAACTAGAATACACTCTTGGGGTGGCAAGACCATGTTAAGGTGCCGCATTTGGAGCCAAAACACACTGAAGTGACCTCTTAGGAGCCGAAATTTGCGCAAAAAATTCCCTCTCGGGAGCCAAAATGCATGCTAAGGTGTCCTCAGAGAAGTCTAAACATGTGCTAACGTGCCCTTTTTGGAGCCAAAACGCACTAAAATGCCCCCCTTGGAGCCAAAATACAAGCTAAAGCACCCTCTTGGATGCCAAAACACACTTAAACAGTGGTTCCCAACCTTTTCTTGCCCAATTTTAAGTCTCAAAACTTTCTGCCGCCTACCTCCATAGATACAAGAGCTATATTGTCTTCCCAGACCACTTTTATACATACATTGATATCCTTTGATAAAATAACAAAGCTACATCAATACACTATCCTGTATATTTTTAGCTTTATATGCCCCCCAAATCATTCTGTTTTGGAAATGATTTGGCGGCCCACTTGTAATACCTTCGCGGCCCACCTTGGGGTCCCGGACCACAAAGACAAAAAGCCAAAATGCACTCTTTAGGGCCTTTTTGGAGGCTGAAACACACTAAAATGCACTCTATGGAGCCTAAATCTGCTCCAAAGTGCAATCTTGGGAGCCAAAACATGCATTTAAGAACCCTCTTAGGAGCCAGGAAACACCAAAGTGTCCATTCGGTTGGTTAAAACATGACAAACTGCCCTCTTGAGAGGCAAAAATTTCTGTTTGTCTCACTCCTGCCCTTCAAAGAGTCTGTGCATAACACTGAATGTCAAAGTGTTCGACCGTAAAACAAGTTATAAATAAATCTCAATCTTAACTTCTGGTCCTTTTTCTGATGCAACTCACAGCAGAGTATTTACTACGAGGTGTGTCACATCATTATCAGGGTTTGTGAACACACCCAGAGTGGTACCTGAGAGCGTCTCCCAGAGAAGGCAGTAAAAACCACCTCCAGCTCGGTTTTATGTGACTCTGGATCTTTTTATGCTCCTGCACATTACATCTCTCTGTGACACCTGCTGAGCCCTGAGTAGGTTGGACCGATCCCAGCTGTAATAAATTACATTCAGCTCCAGCAGACCTTTTTTAACAGAAACTTTTCTCTGCGCCGGATCACAAACCCAGACTCAATGTCACGTCTAAAGTCAATTTGTATGTGAATCAAGTTACAAATTGGAGTCCCAGTCCTCCTCATATAATTCTGTAATTCCAGCAAATAAGACTTGATATCCCTCGTGATGCCTGAGCCGCTCTGGCTTCACATCCAGCATGCACAATTTATAGAAAATATGTGAAAGAGTGTGTGCGGTTGCCTGCAGCGTGAGGCAGACTTCGACTAATAAATGTGCAGACATGATGAATTTCACAAAAGAAAACAAACAGAGGTGTTCTCTACATTCTGCACATTCTCTCCTCTGCCTCGGGAACCTGCTTTTTACCTGTGACAGTGTGTGAGTGTGTGTGTGTGTGCTCTGGAAGCTGATTCCTGTCTGCTCTTTGTGCCCTGGTGTGTGACAGTAATGCTATCTGATAGGTTGTTCTCCAGCAGAGATGTCACAGAAATAGCAATCCCCTTATCAAGGATGAAATGTTACAGAAATAAATGTCTGCAGATGAATTAATGGGATTCAGTCTTTCAGAGAAAGTTTGACTGAGTCTGTTTCTCACTGCACTGGAAATGCCAGACGGTATGAGAGCGGCGTGAAGACCTTGAAGTAACCTCAACACATTTACACCCAAACACACAAACTCCAAACTCCCTCCTGCTGATTCAAACACTTTCTTCTACTACATGGGACTTTAAAAGCTACAACAAAAGCTGCATGACGTGTTTCTCCTTTTAAGCTGCACAACACAGAAAAATCATCAGGAGACTTCTTTCCAAAAACTGTGGAAGAGGAATAAACAGGTGGAAAAAATATGGTCCCATGTTTTTTATTATTATCCTGAGGGGAAAAAGGCTGAACTCTGAGTCAAAAATCTGCCTGAATCTCAAAATTTGGATTTTCTGACTCTGTTAATTCTGATTTACATCTCAAAATTACCACTTAATTCTCAGATCGGGACTTTAAACTCAGAATTCTTTAAACTAAGAATTGTGACTTTAACCTCAGAATTTCAGGACTTTGACTCAAATCATAAAATTCTTCCAAGAAATCCCACAATGCCGACTTTAAGCTCAGGATTTTTTTGAATCTCAGAATTTAAACTTAAAATTTAGGATAACATTCTTGATTTCAGGATCTCTTAAGATCAGACTTCTGACACAAATCTTAGAACTTTTTTACACTGCAAAAACTGAAATCTAAGCAAGTCATTATGTCTTATTTGTAGTAAAAATTGTCTTATTGTTCTTAATTTGAGCCACATTCACCAGACCAGTTCATAAAAATGTCTTATTTCAAGTTTTTTAAAGACAAAAATGAGGTGTAAATTGCTTGTAACAAGTCAAAAAAAATCTGCCAATGGGATAAGACGAATTCGCCCGGGAAGTTTCTTGAAATTAGAAAGATGTCTTAAAGCAAGAATCTTTTATCTTATCCCATTGGCAGATTTTTTTTACTTGTTACAAGCAATTAACACCTCATTTTTGTCTTTAAAAAACTTGAAATGAGACATTTTTATGACCTGGTCTGGTGAATGTGGCTCAAATTAAGAACAATAAGACAAATTTTACTACAAATAAGACATAATGACTTGCTTAGATTTCCGTTTTTGCAGTGTAAGAATCAGTTCTAAATTTTAATCTCAAAATTTGGACTTTAAACTCTGAATATTTCAATCTCTTAAATCCAGAATTATTATTTGAATCTCAAATGTCCAACTAATTTCTAACTCTAATCTCAGAATAAAAAATTCTGACTTCAAATTTCAGGAGTCTCACTTAAATCTCAGAATTCTGATTTAAGTTTGAGAATTAATCAACACTAAAAGTTCTTGCTACAATTGCAGAATTTATACTTTAAACTCAGAATTCTGTCCTCAAACCAGAAATCCTCTATTTAAGTCAGAATTTTGACTTTAATCTCAAATTTCTAACTTTAATCTCAGAGTTCTGACTTCAATTTCAGGATTTATTGAGGCCAAAAGTTGTAACTATGATCTCAGAATCTGGTCTTCAAATCAGAAGTGCTTTAACTCAGAATTCTGACTTTAATTTCAGAATTCATTAAGCTCCAAAATTCTCACTTTAATCCCAGAATTTGGACTTCAAACTCACAATTTTGACGTCAAACTCAGATTTTTTTTTTAACTTAGAATCAGACTCCAAACCCAGATTTCCAACTTATCCTGGAATTGTTAATTCAGAATTTTGACTTTATTCCTAGACTTCTGTTTTTAAAGCTTTAATTCTGTCTTAAATCTCAGAAGACTGACTTTAAACAGACGTCTCATCCTTAACACAGAATTCTGACTTTTTCTCTTGGAACAGTTATGTTATAAAATATCAGACCTTTTTTCACCTGTGGCCTTAATCCTCCTCCAGAAAAATAAAGGAGAGTGTGTAGAAAACATTTTTGACATTAGCACCAGATTGGAGCCGAGATCCAGGAGGAAAGTGTGTTTTGAAGATTCTGTATTTGATGCGATGATGCAGAAGTCTCATGACCTCTTTGGTAGTTTAGATAAATCATCCTTAATCATCCTTAATTGCGTCTTCAAACAGCTTCTCTCAAACTCACCCTGCAGTGTTAATCGTGCAGAGGATTTGAACTTCAGCCAAATGAAAAGTAAAGGTCATCTCTCTCTCTAAAGAAAAAAGCAGTTTCCACGAAATGTGATTAAACCTGCATGAATATTAGATCTTACTCCATATTTTTGCTCTTATTTCAAATCCTTATATGTCCGTCACTGCTCTTTATTTATCTGTACGTACACGCTGCTGTTACCCACTCAGCACAGCAGGATTAGTAAAGTTATTTTAAATTCAAATTGAATAAAATCCTTCATTGGATTAAATTAAAAGGGTGTGACATGACTTTAGAAATGAAGAGAGCAGTCGGCTTAGAGTGTTTCATGTTGAAACTGATGACAGGTGTGAGTTATTCTGAGGGAACAAATAATGTGGATTCATAATGAATTTTTTAAATCAGGTTCCTCTTTCCTGGTTGAAGCGGTCAAGTGCTTCATGAGCTTTGATCCAAAATCAAATCATGCGCGTCGTCCCTGAGAGCGCAGTATTAAACCCTGTTAATTGATCTTTATTCACGCCGCACATTCTGACCTCATGAAGCAGCAAACGCACAGGTGTGACTAATAACATGAACCGCGGCTCTATTACATCCACTTCGCCGCCACGGAGAGTCAACAGGAGCCAATAGCAGCGCGGCGTTTCCCGAGAGGACGCTCCTTAGGTTGTTTGAATGTAACCAGTCCCTCGTGGGTATTTAAAGACGCACTTAACCAATTCTACGTGTCAGAGTCAATTTACGAGTCATGGTGATGTTATTCTGCTTGAGCTCACAGCTGCGTTATGACCTCTGGAGGATCTTTGCAGAGAAGAGGAAACAGCTGCTGATGTCACCGTTATCATCTTTATCTAACACAGTCTGTGTAACGCCGTCAGAGCAGCAGACATTAAGAGAGTTAAACGTGTACATTCTGTGGTTTTAGGGGCTTTAAGGTGCATTATGGGAAGTGTAGGAAACAGTGATTGTACAGCTTGAGTAAAGTGAAAAAGATTAAAGTCTCAGAAGTGAAAATCTACTCTCCGAAAGATCAATACGGAGTCCTGAGAGCTCGACAGCCTGAGGGGAACTTCCAGTGTCCTGTCGAAGGATTTACTCTGATTCTTTTTGTCACATCACAACAAACTGAGGAAGGAAAAAGCAGAAAACCTGGAGGATGACTTCTGGGGAGAGTCTAACTTACAGGAGACTGAGCTCACAGCTTCAGGCTGTACAAAACAAAAACATGATAAGAAAATAATCTTCATTTATCATCCCAATGTTTCTTTCATGGGGAGTGATTCTCCAAAAACAATGAAAAATGGAGATGCTTTACTTGTGGTTCCAGGTTTAATTACATGAAATGCATTAACTCTTCTTTGCCAGCAGTCCAGACCTGTCTGCCATTGAAAATGTGTGACACATTATGACATGACAAGATTCGACAACAGAGACCCTGGACTGTTGAGCAACTGAAGTTGTCCATCAACAAGAATGTGAAAGAATTCCAGCTCCAAAGCTTCAACAATTAGTTTCCTCAGTTCATAAACTCTTGTGTAGTGTTTTTAAAGGAAAGGTGATGTAACACAGTGAGAAACATGAGCCTGTCCCAGCTTTTCAGGAACGTGTTGCGGGCATAAATTTCAACATGAGCAAATATTTGCACAAAAAAATAAAGTTTATCAGTTGGATTATTAAATATCTTGTATTTTACACATTTTTTTTGCCCATATAGAGCTGAAGTTATGAGATGAACAGTCAAATTAAAGATGAAAATATGCAAGATGTTGCTTTTTTATCTCAAAAATTTGACTTAATACCGGCCCCTAAACAATCTCAACAACGCCGCATTTTCATTTCAATTTTTTTTTGACTTGTGAAAATGGGCTCCCACAATAGTGCCTCACCACATGCTTAAATAAAAAGAAAAATATTTAGATTTCCTATCCTGACAGGTTGGCAAATCAGAAAAACGCCAGTAGCCCAGTTACTATGAATTTCAATATTCATTGTGAATAAGACAATAGGACAATTTGGGGAATTTCAGAAAATTTCCCTATTACATAATTTCACCACCAAAAAAGACGTTTGGTCACCCTAAGTTTTTTTATTGAGTCGTTTCATTTTCAGGTTTGGATTTAAAGAAAGAAAGTTTTCCATCTCTGCAGTGAATGAAAGGTAATAAACATCAGTCTCTGCAGCAGACACACAACATGCAGAGCGTTTTAATAATAACAACCCTTCAAAATAACGTCTACTTTCCCAAAAACGCGAGCAGAGTCTAAACTCCTCTGACTGCTGCAGAGGAGTTGAAATGAACACAGAGTGCCCACATTAGCAGCCCTCAGGTCATTATCGGGACGCTCTGTCCAGCAGCTGTCAGACGGGAACAAAATGGAAAAGGCCTGCTGCAGCGAACAGTGTGATGCAGAGGTTTGTAATTAAACTGATCCATTTCAGAAGAGCACAGTGTCTTCGTGAAAAAGCTTATCCGCTCTATTTTTCTTCCACTTTGTGTAAAGCTTCTGGAGGCTGTGACGCTAAAATACTGATGACAAAAGCAGAAAAGGCTGCTTCACTTTACAGCACAAAAAGCTTTTCTTCCTCTGAAGCCTCGTGCACGTCATTTGTCTTCACACGGAGGGATTTGCCTTTAAAGACACCTGGTTGTTGTTTTTTTTTCTGAGAGAGGAAAAACCTTCCTGTGTAAGCAGAGCTGTGTGACAGTTTTCAGCATCCCTCCTCAAACGACAAAAGACACGTTCTCCTCCTAAAATCATCCTCTATTCTCCTCTGTGCTGTCACCCAGTCTGCCTCCAGCCTCAATGTGCCAGAAGAAATGCAAGTTTAAGCTCAAAGATGGCGGTAGGATGAAGAAAGAGAGCCAAAGAGAGAGATGAGTGGGAGGACTTTTACGCCACGTTTGTTTTCTTCAGCGTTAGCAGTCAGGACGCCTCGTAGGAAACATCCAGAGGCCACAACAGGTCAGAGTGCCGAAATATGAAAGCAGCTGAAGGATGCTGTACTTTCTCTCCACCGTAAAAACAACCTGCAGAAACAGAAGTGTTGTTTTTATTATAAATGCTTTGGACAGTTGGTGTGAGGCCCCCGATTCTGACATCCGAACGTCTTAAACCACCTTCGAGCGCCGCTTTGATCAGCTCGCCGAGGCCGCACAGAATCTAAATTAAACAACATCCGCGGACAGACTGCCAAGATTATCCTGGGTCAGCTTTACAGAGCCGACAGAGCCAAATTAACTGAGATTTATTGTTAATAACTCTGCTGCGGCGATGGGTCGTCAATGTTTCATTGCTTTCTGTGAAAGGGAGGGCCAAGGTTGTTTAATTATAAACTTTTATTGGCTCAAGTCTCCTCTTTCCTCAGCCTGAAGCCCCTTTAAAGTCCTCCACAGGAATACCAACCAATGATAATAAATAACTACATCTTTACACTTCATCATACACCCGAAACACACGCTCCCCTGCCAGCACATGTGAGTAGTATTCTCAGTCAGAGAGCAGAGTTACTTCTTTCCTTCAGCCTGAATCTGTGCCAGCTCCACAGGTGCAGCTCTCAGCCTGCACTCCACTCAAAAGGCAATCATCTCAGGAGCCATTACACCCACTTCAAACCGGAGAATCTATACTTTATAAAGACATCATGAGACTCCAACCGAGTCCCAACTGCACAATGAAAACAGAGACGCCGCTCGCGTCTGCGGGGTGATGAAACAGCGGCAGACAGGACCGAGAACGAGCGCTTAGAGCTTCACATAAAGATCCCCGATCTCTTTTTTAGTGACGTTAACTGACACTCCAAAGAAGCAGCTTGATTGAAGCGTCACGTCGAGTGTGAGGTGTGGAGTAGAGAGAGAAGGTGACAGTACGGTAGCTGCTTGTAGTAAAGGTTCATTCACATCATTTTACTGTAAGATGAATACAATAATCAGATTCTACATAGATAAGGTTTATTCTGCTTTATCCTTACCCAACGACAATGAGTTAAAAACGTCACATTGCATCTCTGTCTTCAAGAAAAAACTAAAACAGTTACTAGTGTCTAAGTATCTCTGAATTACTGGTTATATCACTGCATCCACTACCAATATCAGGGTTGTCTGCTACTTTTTTCGTTTCTTTTTTCCGTCTGTGTATGTGTTGTTATTCTGCTTGTGTGCTCCTGCTTTATTTGTTGGAAAACGGGGCCCCCTGTTACAAGCTTTAAATAGCTTCTTTGGGGTCATCCTTTCCACACATCCACTGAGAAATCTATTGTACATATGTCTATGTATATGTATGTGTATATGTATGTGTATGTGTATATGTATATGTATGTGTATATGTATATGTATGCATGTGTATCAGTGCTACTCAAGGTTGATGTGTGTGAATAAACTAAACTAAACATCTTAAGAGACCCAAAGCAGTGCATCTTTTACTCATACATTTTTATACTTTGCAGATTGATGCATCATATCAAAGCCTAATCACATGTTAAAAAATATGCATAATCCTGATTGAGGTGCATTAACCCTCTCTACACCTATAGGTGCATCATCATCAGCTCCACCTGAGCGTACTGTGGCCTACATCACAAATCCTCCTCCTCACATTCAGCTCTGGCTCAGAATATCTCCCCCTGCAGGCATCATGAAACGCCTGCAGCATGGATCACCTTTTTCTTATTCACTTCCTGCAAAGACATGTTTTCCCACTCACACTTTGGAGGCAGAAACATTTCTGCATAAGGGCTTGTTTTTCCTGCAGGATGTTGAGAGAAAATATAATTCTTTAAAGTTTCCTGCTTCACTTTGCTGAGTTGAATTCTCCCTGAAATGATGAAAACAGACTCTCACTTAATCTCCTCTGTCTCTCTTCCTCCATGAACACTATCTGCTTTTGTAAAGAGTCTCAAAATTACTGATATTGATCTATAATGTTTCCTCCCAGTGATTCTTCTCACATCAGGTCAGACTTCAGAGTTTCCCTGCACGACCAAATATTATTACTGGAATATTTGTTAAATCTGTTAAAGTGCTGCACCCAGAGAGTTTGTCCGCCTCCTGCATTTTGCCTTTTTTTAGGCTTGAATTATTTTTTTCCAGAGATGTGAAAAGTAAAGTTTAGAGACATTTCCAGAACAAGCCTAAAGCATTTAGTGAAGATGGTCCAATGCCTTGGAAAGAGAAAAAGGGCGATTTCTGCAAGAAGCAAAGCAAACTTTAAGCAACGCTTTACTGTGACATTACTGTGACACAAAATCGATGATCAGAAGATCCAAACTTAGAGCTGAAAAACAAACTTTGAGCTCATTCTGACTGGAGACAAAGCTGAACAAAGATCTAGAAGCTGCTGCCTTTAACCCTGACAGTGTTAAATAAAGCTCCTTATATGATTTTAACTATAAACAAACTGTCAGCTTGTCCAAACCCACATTCACCGCTCCATCTCTCTCAGTCGCTGCACACCACTTTGCCCGACCCTGATAACCGCAGGTGAGATGACAGAGCCCCGAGAAAGTGAAATAACTGTGTGAGTCGTTGCATGTAATGTGATTGGATGCTCATTTAGATCTATTTGTAATGTTATTAGGCATAGACAGGCTACAGAAACTTAATTAGAAGCCTCAAATATATCTCAATTTATGGGTGAAATGCAAAAGAAAGAATAACATTTATCATAAAATAAACTGTGATGAGGATATCATCACACCAGGCGTCAAATAGAGACATAAACTACAACAAAACATATCCTTGGAGCATCCAAAACTTTGTGTGAGCAGGTGTTTTTTTTTATACCTTCAAGGTTAAGATCTCTATTTCTCACGTACTAAAACAGATGAGCAGTAAAATGCAATGACCGCACTGCAAGGCTGTGCAAAAATAAAAAACAGAGAGACTCACTGATATAGAAGGAATGCAAAAAGCAGGATAAAAATAAAGAAATGTCAAATATAAAAGAGGATATTTCTATTAAGAAGTCTACAAGCCCTGAGAACTTCCTCATCCATTAAAAATAGACAATGAAGACTTTGGTGCTTCATCTTTCTGCAAATGGAGCGTGGAGCCAAATTTCACAAAAGTATTGTTTCTACTTTGAAAAGAAAGTCAAAGACAGAAACATCAAAGGGAAATGACTACAGGCTCTAAACGTCGCCGAGCGAAGCCCCTCGTGGGAGCAAAGACGTCCCTGAGTCAGTTTTACGGTCGGCTCACCCTCACCTGGTGGCACCGCAGAAACTGCATCAATCAGGCGAGTGATGCCGACACCCCGAGCTCTGCAGCTCTTTCTCTCCGCTCTTCATCTCTTCCTCTCTCTTCCATCTCTCTTCTTCGTGTCAACAAGTTTGATCGGGCTGACGTGGGAAAACTGCGGCACCTCTGCTCTCTCCGACAGATCCTCCACCCTTTTCTCTTCTCCTTCTCTTTTTGCTCCACAGTCATTCCTGATTCCAACGCGTTTGATCTGCTCCCCACCACCACCACCTCCACCACCACCTCCACCTCCCGCCCCTCCAGAAGCCTCCTGGGGAGTCAGGGACGGCTCTGGCATGTCATTGAGGTGACATGACTCACACAGTCATGCAGCACAAAGAGATAAGTTTGAGATGTTCAAGGGCGACTCTGAAGTCTGTGTTCGATTTAATCCTTTCAGAGATTCACAGAAAGTGACGGGCCTCATAACGAACAGGCTGAATTAAAGATAGCAGGTATTGTATTTCACTAGCGCTGTCTCCAGAAATGTTCAAGAGCAGTGAGTCTTTCCTGGCTCTGACACAGATTTGTGCTCGGTGAGAGCGTCGGAGGTGGAGGGGAGGAGAGTATCATGTAAATCAATACTGATTAAAGATAAAGAAGACCTCCATTTTGCTCTCTGCCAGACTACAGGCAGTGAAGTCTGCAGCACTTTGTGCCTCTCATGAATCACACGCAGAGATAAGACTTTTTTTTTTTTTAGCTGGGAGATAAAACCGAGAGGGATGTTTAATTATCAGCACGTCGCCGTGAAGGTACTTCCACAATCTTCAAAGATTCTTCCTACAAAAATATTCCACTCTTCGCGCGATAAAAAGGATTTGTCACCCACTTCCAGAGCAGTTATTCTATTTACTGATCTGAAAAAGATGTCTGTAACTAAACACGTCTCACTGATGCCGAAAATGTACTTCAGCTGATTTAACGAACATTACATTACAGAGGAATGCAAAAAAGAAGCACAAAACTGAGTCACAACTTTTAATTATGCTTTTTTTAGGCCACACATGCATATTGAGACACTTGGTGACACATTGTTTCATAATTTCGTAGAAGAATTGAGAAGAAAAAAAAGGGCTTCAATGATGAAAAAGGCTGTTTATTCACATTCTTCAAGGCTCGACTGTGATTAGTATGTTTCACTTTCTGTGAAACAGATTAGACATTTAATGGATTAGGGATGAAAATAATCAGTAAATAGATCAATGATGGCAGCTTTGGGGATTATCTGGTATTTCTGCTTTGATTTGATGTAATTTATTGTCAGTGTAATGACTGCAAGGAGAAAGGAAAGAAAATACGGGACAAGGATTAGAATCAAATTATCACCGTTGAATGTTTTCTCTTTAAGTGTCTTAAACGGGAGATTTCATCATGACAACATATTTTTAAAAAGCTGTTTTTCTTCTTTCAAAAAGTAGAAGATAGCAGCCTGTTACATATGACATGAGTGGTGTAACTAACCAGTGTCTCTGCTCAAGAAAGATGGTAATAACCTAAATCCCAAAACGCTAAACGATGCCAATAAAACCTGAGGCTCTCGAAAGCAAAACTAGAACTTCCTCAGAGTCACAACCCAGGCAGCAGGGGATGAAAGATGGAGCGACACAGTGATGATCCACACCAGGGGTTACAAACTTTCTTACAAAGATGTCAAAGATGTCTGAATTGAGTTAAAAGAAAATACGATGATTCCAAATTCAGTTCAACTGAATGCGACTCAATCCCATTGTCTGCTGTGAGTCATGTAAATAGTGAACTCATGTTTTCTTAGGTTTGTTGGTCAGATTTCAGTAAAGATAAACACAATACATAGACTTTGTCACCATGACGTCACCCGTCTGTTTCTGAATTGCCGGTAACAAGTGCCCAAACTCACAGTGATTGGACGCCTGTCAGTCATGTGACCTGAGCTGTGCCGCTGATTGGGCAAGCTCGTGACCTTCTTAACTGCAGGGCTAGAAAAAAAGTTCAACCCCCATGCAGTGAGTGCCAATCATTGACTGTATGATCAGTGGACGCCATCACTGGCTGGGTTTCTGTTACAGTTTTTCGCAGAATAAAAAGCGAAATTCCTAAAATTTCGACGAAGTATATTTGCGCTTTGAACGTGTTTCCATTGAAGGTTGTTCTAGGCAGGAGCGCCGTAACTCTCGTCAAATATCATCCCGCGAGACTTCACTGCTGGAAGATGGACGCGAGAAAACCCATTTTTATCTCCTTATATCACTCTGCATTCAAAATTCTCCGTCTCCTCCTCTGTCCAAACGTAGCGCGCCATGTTTACTCACAGAGAAGTGATCATGTGACCAGGTACGTATAATTGCGGAAAAAGTGTTTCCATTGTGCTTTTGCGACATATTTGAATGTCGAAACGTCTGAAAAAAACACCTCATGAATGCGTAAAAACTTTTTAGAGATATTCAAGTGCTTTTTCGAAATTCACGTGTTTCCATTATCAGTTTTTTATAGCGCTATTCAAATTTTGCGCATATCCAAGGGTAATGAAAATGCACCTATCGTCACCTCTAACTGAGGTCGCCACAAAAACTGCTCCCCCTAGTGGCTGGCTGCAGTATAGGTCAAAATCTCTGTTTCCTAATTTATTCCATATGAGAGGTGGAGAAACTTTAAAGAATTATTACACCTCGTAGAAATGTCTCTCACATCCTTACGCTGCACTGGTATGAAGATGTCATTTGGCTGCATTGTTGTTAGTTATTAGACCTTAAAACCGGGTTATACGCTTTGTTTTACAATGATCGATAGCTGCTGTTTGTGACTAGTTTTTATCAGGGATATATGAAAGTTCAGGAAAGAGAGTCAAAAAGAGACGAGACCTTCAGTAGAAAACTAAATATATTTGTTTACTGCTGTTTTCTTACCTGGCTCCACCCAAATTCTCTACTCTGGCAGCACAATAGAGGCTCCAGTAATGAGGTTTATTTGGCTTCAAAATCGTACAACAGTAAAAGGTGGAGCCACACTGTCCATTCTACAAACAGTCTATGGTGTCGATAGAGAAATTAGTGATTCAAACTAGGCTGTAAACATATTGATTTCTGCATTGACAACAGCTTTTTTTGGGCTTCGTGTGTTCGAAACTTACAAGGCCAGCCTCAAGTGGACTCAACACTCAACAAACTGTAGATTTCAGTACTTTAGCATTGTCTCATATTTTCATACTGGTTTTTCCGCCTGGGTTTCCCTCCGTGTCAAAGTTAAATGTTGGCAAATATGTAAAGGTGGAGTTTTGGTGCAGTTTTTATGATAAGAGGGAGACTTTAATCAACTTCAAGCACCTAAAACAGAAAGAAAAACAAAGATGGAAAGCACAAAAGCCAGTTTTAAAATGCTTGAGTGTATGTTTTCAAAAACTGAACAAAGATAAACTCATAACCACGCCCATCATCCACTCAACAGACAGCAGGTTATCCTGATTTTTATGTTTTTGAGACACTGAAGGTGCGTCACAATCAGAATTATTGCCAAGTTACTCCGACGTTACAAGAATAAAAAGCAAAGAGCATAAAAAAGTAGTTTTAAAACAATAGTGATTGCATGCAAAAGTGAAAAATGAATCAAGATATAAAAACCTAGAGAAGATGAGAGACTGACTCTGAGATAAAGTAGGAGACAATTTCATTTTCATTACCGAGAATGTTTGATTTTAAAGGCTGCTTATGTAACAAAATGAGTCAAACAGCAACTTTCTTCATTAATTTCAATCAAATCCCTGTAAAAATTGAAAAATCAGGATTTGGTCTTAAGTTTGCCTGTCAAAAAAGAGGAGAACATCTTATAATCGAGGTTATTTTCTCGCTGAAATCAATTTAGTTTACGGATATGATATGAGGATACAGGATACGAGTGGGGTGTAAATAAAGAAATGTGAGCTGTCTTGTATCTGGATGTAGAAATGTCTGTTTTGTGGTTTGTCTGGACTGGATTTCATGAGGCAGCTTTAGTGTCCGAGACAAATTTCCCTGAGGAGAAGTGAAGTGATTGCTGTCCAGAATTTTGAACATGACCTCCTGAAAAGTCACTGTATTTCAATTTAACATTCATTTTCTTAAGAAGACTGTTTGATTTCATTGAGGTATGTTACTTTAAATGTCTTACTCTATAATTTTAAGGCAACGAGGCCACCTTCCTGTTACACGAGCACCTGCTGGGGTTCAAAGCACCAACCCTGGCTCTCAGCAAATCAACTGATCATTTCAAAGCTGCACATTTTCATTCACATATTATTAAAAATCACAAATGGCCCAGAGCAATATCAGAACCACGGAAAACAAGCAGCGTGTTATTGTTAAAATGTGTGTGACAAACAGTATGCTGCAGGATGCTGCTCACAAATCGTGTCCTTCAGATCTAAGAAAAGACATATTAAGCAATAAAAATAAATCATGACCCAAAAATGATTTAATCTCTAATCTCTAACTACACCTCAATCATAGTGTCTGTAAAAATAATCACAAGATGTTTTTTTTTTTTTTTTTTTTACATCTGCTGCTCTAATCAGATTTATATTTTTGGCTTATCTCAGATTTTTGCTTTCACTGAACGCAAAGATGCAGATTTTAAAGGATGAATCTTAATGATTGAAGGAAATGATTGAAGCTTTTTTTTTTTTTTTTTTTGCTTGAATGAATCTAAAATGCAAATTTTGGTGTCCACAGCTGGTTGTTTGTCTTCAAGTGGACAACACCGCTTCTGTCTGTCAAACCGCAGCTTTAACATCCAGATAATCATCCAGCATTGTGTGCATCACTCTTTCCATCTCTCCGACCAACAGCACTCTCTGTACGTTCATCAATCGCTCCTTTCATGCTGCCCAGATGCCAACCACAGAGATGCAGAACATCAACAGTCTCTCATACGCACAGGCTGTAAACAAGAGCTGCTGCTGCTGCCAGCCGACACCAGCAGACACTCAGCCCTCTCAGACTCTCCGTCCTGTCAATATCTGCTCTGAAATGCATCTCCAACACACTTTAAACTGATTACTGTAACAGGATGCACTTAACTCAATAAGACTCTCTCTTTTTTTTTTTTTTTAGACAAGACCAACTTAGAGGAAGCTCCAACTCAGTGTCCCAGATTTTCATTCACTGCAGAAGATTTCAGAGATCTTTAAAGTGACATCAAATGCATCTTTGAGAATCACGCAGGCACTGAGGATGATAGCATCACACTAACAGAAAGAAGCAGTGGAGGTAAACAGCAGTAGTTTCCCAGCACCCCCAGCGCGTCAGAGAAGGGCACTCAAGTTAGAAATACCTGCAACTACAGAACAGACGGAGAGAGAGGGGACATGCCTGGGAAGGAGGAATTGCCCATTCTCCGCCGCGATGCACCTGTTCACTGTCCTCAGTCCAGCGCTGTCACTTTCTCTCTTATCTTCTTTACGCTTTTAACCTCTTCTCCATCCACGCTCTTCTTCTACTTTTTGCTTCCTGTTTTCCTCAGCTCCAGTTTCATCTTTTTCTTCTCAGAGGATCCATGTCTCGCCTCGTGCTGGAGCTGTGTCAGCAGCCGTGTGCGCGGAGCGTTTGGTGGGACGCGGACGCTCTGACTGTGATGTGTAGAAGAGCACGCCGGAGTGCAGAGGCGCTCCTACCCATGTCTTAGCACGGCCACTGAATAAACTCATGTTTTATGGATGCAGAGCCCTCCCCATCCTGCCTCTCTTAAAGGGCCTGCACCCCCGTTCCTGCTGCCTTTGATCTAAGCGCCGTAATTATACGCATTGGAGTTGAATCATGTGCTCACGTGTGTCTGTGGGGAAACACTAACGCATGTATCAGTGATTCAGTATCGCTCTGCAGGCCTGACACTTCTCCCACAGCAGACGAGCAGGGGAAAAGAGTGATGGAGGGATGAAACGATGGGAAAAAAGTGACTGCAGATGTTTCTGTGACACTTTTAGCCTGATAATTATTGGTGGCGATGAATTATAAATGCAAGCAAAGGCAAAGTGTGGGAGAGCAAACAGTGATAGCTTATCGTGAGCTGTGCTGTGTGATGAAACACTGCAGACGCAGCTGATCTTAAATTGTGTTATTGTGTGTGTGTGCATGTGTGTGTGTGAGGGAGTGTCCGTAACAAAGGATATTGTTGAAGTAAATCCTGCACCAGCAGCGGCTGTAATTCAATCCTGAGTTGAAGGCCATGAATTAATGAGACTGAGTGTGTGTTTGTGTGTGTGTTAGTGTGTTACCGTTTGTGTTCAGGGTCAGTAGAAGTGTATGTCATGCTCGGTGTGACATTTAATAAAAGCACGTCCCCGGAGAGATGTGGGGAGATGTTTGTGGAAAAGCACAAATCAATCGACAAAATCCTCCAACAAACACTTTTACCTGAAGCCTGTGATCGAAGTGACTTAAAATTAACCACATACTTTGAACATTTTGGACACTTGCAGCTGTTTTAATTGGTTTACTGGCTCTAAAAACATACAAAGATACGATCACATAATCTGCAGGTTTGTGTTCAGTTTTGTTTCGTGCAGCCAAAGTAGCAATGACTCATCTTCCACCTCTGGAGCAACAACATTTCATATTAGTGCAAATGCCACAGTGCAAGTGCCATAGTGTAAACACTTCAGCAAATAGACACCATTCAATCGTACAGCCATTCAACTCTATGGCACAACTGCCACAGCTGGAATGCAAAAGGCAAACAAACACTCAGTAAAAGGCACAGCCAATGAACGCAACAGCCATTAAACGCAAACGCTAAGAAACACCACAGTCAACAAACGCCACAGCCACCAAATGCTACTGCCAACAAACATCACAGACAACAAACATCACAGACAACAAACATCACAGCCAACAAACGCCACAGTCAACAAACATCACAGCCAACAAACGCCACAGCCAACAAACATCACAGCCAACAAACTCCACAGCCAACAAATGCCACAGCCAACAAACATCACAGACAACAAACTACAAATGCTGACAAATGCCACAGCCAACAAATGCCACAGCCAATGAATGCCACAGTCAACAAACATCAAAGCCAAGAAACACCAGAGCCAACAAATGCCACAGCCAACAACCGCCACAGCCAACAAACGCCACAGCCAACAAACGCCACAGCCAACAAATGCCACAGCCAACAAATGCCACAGCCAACAAACGCCACAGCCAACAAACACCACAGTCAACAAACATCACAGCCAAGAAACACCACAGCCAACAAACATCACAGCCAAGAAACGCCACAGCCAACAAATATCACAGCCAACAAACGCCACAGTCAACAAATATCACAGCCAATTAACGCCACAGCCAACAAACATCACAGCCAACAAACGCCACCGTCAAGAAATAACACAGCCAACAAACGCCACAGTCAACAAACATCACAGACAACAAACGCCACAGTCAACAAACATCACAGCCAAAAAATGCCACAGCCAACAAACACCACAGCCAACAAACGCCACAGCCAACAAATGCCACAGCCAACAAACGCCACAGCCAACAAACATCACAGCCAACAAACGCCACAGCCAACAAACTCCACAGCCAACAAATGCCACAGCCAACAAACGCCACAGCCAACAAACATCACAGCCAACAAATGTCACAGTCAACAAACATCACAGCCAACAAACGCCACAGTCAACAAACATCACAGCCAACAAACGCCACAGTCAACAAACATCACAGCCAAAAAATGCCACAGACAACAAACACCACAGACAACAAACACCACAGCCAAAAAACGCCACAGCCAACAAACACCACAGCCAACAAACGCCACAGTCAACAAACATCACAGCCAACAAATGTCACAGACAACAAACACCACAGCCAACAGATGCCACAGCCAACAAACATCACAGCCAATGAATGCCACAGTTACTGGACACAACAGTCAATAAACACATGGCGTCAATGCCACAGCCAAGAAATGCCACAGTAAGTGCACCACAGTCAACGGACCCAATCATAGGTCAGAAGGAAGTGAATGTGATGATGTTCATTTAGTTTCTTTCAGCCTTTCATTAAAAATAAATAAACAAGAGAACCTTTCGCCAAAGCGACATAATGGATGTAAACGAGTACGTAGGTCTTTTACTGGAGCTGTTCCGATGAGTTAGTCAGTTACCGTTTTATAGAGGAGTAACTGTTTGATTTAAAGAGAAAGTGACTGACGAATTGTGATGGAAACAACAAAGCTGGATAAAGAAACAGCGTCCTTGTTAAATGACCCAAAAAGTGGAGGTGAGCACTCAGGATGGCGCCCCGCACCCTTACACACAGGTAAAGTGGACGCCGCCGTGTTCCCCAGTCAATCCTGAGCCCGTTTGCTGCTCGCTGACCTGGATTGACTGCTCGTAAATAAAACATGGCCATAAATTAAAGATAACGCACACTGGGCCTTGAGAGTGCCGCGGATGTTCCCCTACTACCCATAATGCTCCAGAGTGTCTTCTCTTTACCCTTGAGACACACACACAAACACACACACACACACAAAAGTGCCACAGGTGGGTAATAGGAAAATATAACAGTATGATGTACGTTCGGCCTTGGCCTCTCTCCTGGAATCTCATTGAGCATCGCTTTTGTGCGGCGACATCCTCGGCATTTTCACGAAGGTGTAGAAGTAATTAACACACTAAGTCACAGCTCGGCAAGAGACAAATCACACCTCTTCAAGAAGGAAGATTTAATTATGCAAGGATGTGAGGATTAGAGTAGAAGAAGAGTTGAAAGTGAAGGGGAAAGTTTTAACCACAGTCTTCTGGTTTATTACGCATTTATCACCTTTGAGAAGCGGATCTTGATATTCAAATTCATTCAGATGTGGGAAGAGGGAGCGAAAAAGGATGCTTGGTAGTTAAAAAAAAAAAAAGAAGATGATGGGGCTCAGAGGTGACAGGTAGACGTCTGAGTGAATGACAGAGAAAGCAGGAAAACAGACAGATGAAGGCAGAAGGGATAAATACAGAGAGAGAGCCCAGTGACAGACACAGATGACAAGATAATTACACATTCATGGATTCCTGGTTGACCGGTGACAGCAGGAGCAGCTGCTTTCCTGCTCCGTCTGGCCAGGGGAGCTGAATAATGAATCCAGAAGCAGCCAGGGTATAAACACGTACAGTAACGGCGAACGCATCACACAGAGCGGCGGCAATTACCCGCAGACGCAGAGGAAAAGACAGGTGTAGAGGACTTCAAAAAGAGCGATGTGGCGTCCCTGAAACAAGCCAGATGTCAGGAGGAGAGACGGCACTTTGGGTTCGGTGACAGCGGAGACGTGCTGAGAATATCTGAGGGTCAGGGCGGAAAGAATGAAACATCAGAGGAGCGGATAACTTTCCAAAATAAGGTCACATTGGGATGGCGCCGCTCAAACTACAGCACACGGAAATTAAAGTCCCGTGAGCGAAGTGCTGGGACGACTTCAAATTTTTTACAACTCCTATTCCAATGAAGTTGGGATGTTGTGTGAAATATAAAAACAGATGATTTGCAAATCCTTTTTTTTTAACCTATATTTAGTCACATACGAATCAAAGACTAGATACACAAAAAAAATAAGTTGCCACCTGGATTTAACAATGCAATTGGGTACAAATCTCCTAATGGATAAGTGTTACATGGGTGATTATCTCTCAGCTGGAAACAAGTTATGCAAAGAGAAACTTCTCATTTCTTAAACAACTATGGAGAAAGACACGTGCTGTGGTCATGGAAAAGATGTTAGTCTGTTTAAGAAGAGTCAAATCATTGGCATCAAGCAGAGAAAACATCTAAGAATTGATGCAGAAACTACTAAGATTGGGTTAAGAACTGTCCGACGCATTATTAAAAATTGGGAGGATGGTGGAGAACCATCGTCTTCCAGGATGGTAAAAAATCAAATGGAAGGAAAACAACAGTAGAACTCAGGACTATGTTTAATAGTGAAAGTAAGAGCATTTCCACAAGCACAATGCAAAGGGAACTCTAGGGATTGGGGTTTAACAGCTGTGTAGTCTTAAGAAAAACAGTAATCAGTAAGACTAATAAGAAAAAAAGTCTTCAATTTGTTAGAGAGTGTAAAGATTGGACTCTGGAGGAATGGAAGAAGGTCATGTGGTCCGATGAGTCCAGGTTCACCCTGTTCCAGAGTGATGGGCGCATCAGGTCAAGAAGAACAGCAGGTGAAGTGATGCACCCATCATGCCAAGTGCCTACTGTACAAGCCTGAATACTATACCGAATGACCAGGTTATTCCATCAATAGATTTTTTCTTCTCTAATGGCACAGGCATATACCAAGATGACAATACAAGGATTCATGGGGCTCAAATTGTGAACGAGTGGTTCAGGGAGCATGAGACGTCTTTTTCACACATGGATCGGCCTCCACAGAGTCCAGACCTTAACCCCATTGAGAATCTTTGGGATGTTCTGGAGAAGGCTTTGTGCAGCGGTCAGACTCTGCCATCATCAATGCAAGATCTTAGTGAAAAATAAATGCAACTTTGGATGGAAATAAATCTTGTGACATTGCAGAAGCTTATTGAAATAAAACCACAGTGAATGTGTGCTGTAATCAAAGCTAAAGGTGGTCCAACCAAATATAAGAGTGTGTGACCCTCTTTTTGGTGGCGACTTACCAAAGCAACAGGATGCAAGTCATTAAACACAATCTTAAAAGCCAAGAACATGGATCTGATTCTGAGCTGATACGGTAAATTTTTGAGAAATGAAAGCAAACCAAATCTGATTTGTGCAGAAAATTGTGATTTATGAAAAGCCTCTGCATCGTCCCTGACTCTTACAATCGAATCCAGCTGAACTCGAACCTGCAGATTAAATTAAACTGTTGTCATCATTAGCGCACCCGTCTGAGCTGGATTCATCGAAGACGCCGTTTATTTTTCATCAACAGCGCTTTGAGCTTCGAGCTGAAAAGTTTGAGGCTGTTGTCCTTTCGTGCTCCGTCGACAGCGGCGCAGAAACAAGGAGAATCAAAGATGAATCGATTTTCTGACAAAATGAGGCTCCACTCGCTGGGACTTCTCAAACGAGGGTTCGACTCATTGACGTTTTGCCGGCCTATTTTATCGATACCCAGAGGGGGAACGTTCATAAAAAAGCAGATGAGGAGAAGTCTCAGGATGTGGAGGCGTTTAAAACTCTTATATGAGACTTTAAAGAGAGGAAATTCAAGCTACATGCATGTGCGATGTCTGTTGGTGAACTTCTTTGCTACAGTAAACGCCACATCAGCTGCTGCTCCTGCTTTGTGTCATTGTGCACACTTTGAGTTTGGATCTTATTGATATTTTGAAATTTATCTTTGCCCTGTAGCTGGTGCCCCAACCAATGCAGAGCAGTTTTCCTGAGGATAAATGAAGTGTCATCTATTCTGTCTCATCTTATCTGACTCAGATAAGAGTTTCATCATCTTCTCTGCAGAGCTGAGAGCGTCACAGCAGCCGGAGAAAGAAACGCCGTCTATGTCGTTCTGCCGTTTCAATCAGCGTCTAATCGATTTGTGAAAGATGGCATCTGGCCGTCACGTCTTCCTGTCATCTTGTAAGAAAACAAGGTGGAAACATTTTCCATTGATGTCGTGCTGCTGGGCGCTGAAATGATGTTATCTGTCGGGTTTTTGTGTTTTCCTTTTACAAAGTGCTTTCAAACTGGCCACTTTGGTTGTCTGATTGTGCACTCATGTTTGGAGTGAAATGATGGGGCTTGGGTTTAAAAAATATGAGAAACCTGTTTTTCTATTTATGATATTTAGGGCTGAATGATTGGCAAGAATTATCCAATTGCGATTAATTCTGCAATATTTAGGGTTCCCCATCTTATGTGTTGTTGCTGGTATCAATGACTATAATGAAGGGAGGGATATTTTTCTAATATTCTAATTTTGAATAAGAAAAACAGGTAAACAGGTACTTCTTAAAATTAGAATATCATGAAAAAAGTTTAATATTTTTGGTCACTCATTTCAGAAAGTGGAACTCAAATATTGTATGGACTCATTTTACATAGAGTGAATTATTTCATGAAATGTTGATGATTATAGCTAACAGATAATGAAAACCCAAAATTCATTAGGCCTCATTCACAAAATGTTTGCACGCACAAAGCTGTGATTCATCAAAGTTTTCTTACCTGAATTTTTTCTCACTATGCAAACAAATTTAGAACCTTCTCAGACCTTGCGCATGCACAAATAATGAATGATCAGCCTCCTAAAATCTTAAAACACAGACTCTTTGAACTAAAAGCATAACATTTAAAAACTGCTTTCAGTAAAAGAAAAAAAGCCTTAAATAGAATTCATGAATAAAAACTGTGCATTGGCTAAATGTATTAAATAACCATGAAATTGACACATTTTCGTCCTCATCATGCTGATAATATTTAATCCTAAATTAAATTTATAGTTTAGATTTAAAATATAATAATGTGCATGTCAGAATGTCACATTTTTTATGTTGATTAAATCGTCAACTGCTCTAACAAACAGTTTCATAAAGTTGTGCAAACTGAATGAAGACGTAACTTGCTTCTTCTTATAGTTTTATGAAGATCAATAACGAAATGATATCTCAAACAGAGATGTTAAAATGTTGAAAAATGTTGCTACTTTCTGACCATTTTCCAAATTTTCTCCCAATTTTCACTCATTTTTGTAGCTTTTTGACTATTTATGCCACCCAAAACTTACTTTTATTGCTACTTCTTGCCACTTTGGCCACTTTTCACTACTTAAATTATTTCCCTTGCAAAGGTAGTTTTCAAAAGTTTGTCTCTTTGGTTGAGCAGGGTTGAGTAACACTGGTGTAGAGCATGAAACATCTACTGCAAAAACTTATATCTGGTTTTATGACACATTTCAGGTTAAAGAAATATTGCACCCTCTGCAATTAGAAAACTGTGATTTAATCTAATCTAATCGCTTTCGGAATATCAGATTTTGCAGGATTCACCTGGAAAAAGTAGGATTGATGCAGGACTTTGAGCTCCTAAACTAAGACTCTAACAGCTCATCTCAAAGCAGGAGCACATGTAGAAATGCATCATTTATGACTAATAAAAGACTGTTATCAGGTTTCCAAATGGACATAAGCTTTCTCAAACAGCTGAGTAGATATTGCAAAGGAAAGCACATCAAAGGGAATCAAATTAAAGCCTGTTTTGTAGTAATTGCATTCAGGCATCAATAGAAATAATTATTTGAACAGCTTGAAAAGCTTTAATCACCTGCTGAAAAGCAACGTGAAGCCAGACCGAATAAAAAACCGCCCTGTCATTAACGAATCAAACCTCATTATTAATTCAATTTGTTTACATATTGTAATGGGAATGTCTGTTGTAATGTCCCTCTCTCCACACAGGGTGAAAATCTGCAGCTCAGACGCTCTTTTTACGAGCTGCTTTGTCTGCATTCTGCTCTTTAGTGGCTGAAAACGCCTTCTGTTTGTCATTGGTTTGGTTTTTAATTGAGTGGCTTTATTTTTAGACTCCACAACAATCCGGCAGACACACTTTGATCTCTGCATGAATGTGAATTTTCATGCCAGAAGTGGGTCATGTAAACACTCGGCTTTGTTATTCTAATGAAGCTGCGGACTGGCTGGACGGATTTTTGATTGACTCTGCTGGACATCGTTTGAAAAATTATTCATGGAAACAAACAAGAGCAAAGTGAGCACTCACCAGAGCTTTGGAGTGCAGACTTACATGAGACTAGAGGGCGAAAAGCTGCGGAGACTTGGCCTGCTGACCCGTAAATATTGAAAATTGCTTTGCTGGATGTAGTTTTTTGCTTTATGGAGCTCTGCCAAACTGTCATGAATAATGAAGCAGATAACCAGAGTGCACGCAACATCTCCATAAACTAATACACGCTTCAGTTAGAGGTGCTGCAACAGAGTAAAACGAAGATGACGCTTTTCTGTGAGAGAAAAGCTTTTTCTAATGAAATTAATTAATGAGTGTGTTCACTGCTCAGATGTGAAACGCCTTTTTTCCTCCCTGCAGCTGTTCCAGTGAGTCAGACTATAAAACATGTACATCTTTTACTTACTGGTTTGAAAAAGGCTTTTTGTTTCTGTTCAACATTTTAAATCATATTTCTGCTTTAATCGTGGACAATACTTCACATTCTACTGTGAAGAAACAGTTAAACTTAATAAACACAGATCAGTTTCATCATCAGTGAACACTCACCCTAAAACGATGAGTCAGAGATTTGCAGCTTTGCTTACACTCGAGCCAAAAACCTTGAGATCTTGAAACTTGGACTTGACCTGTTAAGAAAAGAACAAGAGAACTAGATTCAAACCAGGTTTTAAACATAAAGACTATGGACTTGAGGTTAACTAGTTTAACTATATGTTAAAAAGTGACTTGGATGCAACCTCTTAAAACTTGCACTGGTCTCAAAGACTTGAACTTCAATCTTTAACCAAAAAAGCCAAACACAGACACAGATGTATGCATACTTTTTTGATTTTATGCACTAAAGTAAACAATATCGTGATATTTTTTAAAGTTTCCTGCTTCTTTCTGTTCGGCTGAATTCTCCCTGAAATGATGAAAACAGACTCTCACCCAATCACCTCTCTCTCTCTCTGACTTTGTGACACTATCTGCATTTGCAAAGAGTCTTTATCATGTTGATATCTGTTAATTATTCATCCATAACATTTCCTGACAGTGATTCTTCTCATATCAGGTCAGACTTTTTAATAACGCTGTGAACATGCGGCACCTAGAGCCAGAGAGACAGTAGCTCACAGTTTGTCCACCTCCTGCGTTTTGCCTTTTTAGTAGACTTGGATAAACTTTCTCTCCAGAGACATGAATCAATGAAAAGTAACATTTAGAGACATTTCTAGAACAAGCACAATGCAAATTGTTAAGATGGTCCATTTTAGAGAGAGAAAAAAGGCAATTTCTGCAGGAAGCAAAGCAAACTTTCAGCAACGGTTCATTTTGACATTAAACTGCGACTGTTTCAAGTTTTATAGCAGATCATGAAATCATAGGAGGATGTGAATTAACTGAAAAATGGGTCCAAAATTAAAGCTGAATAACAAACTTTGAGCCCGTTCTGACTGGAGACAAAGCTGAACAAAGCTCAGATCTGGAAGCTTCTGCCTTGAACCCTGAAAGTGTTAAATAAAGCACCTTATGTGATTTTAACTATAATCAAACACATGTAATGTGGTTAAATATATAAATGGATGCTCATTTAGAACTATTAGTAATGTGATTGTGCATAGATGGAGTGTAGAAACTTAACTGAAAGGCTGAAATACATATATCCCAATGATGATACTGAAACAATATATTGTGCAGCTCCAAAAACTTTAAATTTGACTTGGGCTTGGTTAGAAAAACTGCATGAGGAGGAAGTATCCAGCTACAAATGATCCCAATAACCTCTAACTTCATCAATATTTACTTTGTTTTATTATGTAAACATTAGTGGTTTTGTGGGACTGCTCTCAAAATCAAAACATAACAACAATCTCAGCCGTACTCTTTCTAAATGAAGTCAAACTTCCTTTTCGCAAACTGTGCAGGTGTCTTAACTTTTCTGTGGATTTTTAGAGCAACAGTCTGGCTTTGATAATCCCTTAAAGCTGTAATATCAATACCCACAATTCTTGCTGTGCTTGTGAAACTGAAATATTGCTCATATTGTCCTTCAACTTCATCTCAACTTATATTTCCTTCGTGCTCACTCACTTCAGCAGCAACCTTGAGCATGAAAAATTGGGTTGATATTCATATGCAGATATAAGCAGCAAGTCAGCAGTATCAAAATTAGTTTCTCCAGCTTCTAGCAAACGGAAGCGGTATTTTTAACACTGAGAAATAGCTGGAATAGTATCTTTTTATTTGTATTTATTCAGGGGGTTGTTTTATCTGACTCTAAAGTTGTAAGTATCTCAGATCAAATGAGCCAAATTTAAAAATACAGGCAATATTCACAACTGATCTCTCTGTGTGTTTCTGTCCTGGTTACCCTAAAACCAACAGTGGTCCTTTGTCATTCTGGTCCAAAGAAAACTTCACAAACAGCCTTGTTCAGTTGACAAAGGTGCGCTGACAGATTGTGCTCCAGTTTGGTTTGGTGGCGCCAGGAAGAACAAACGGTGAAACCAGATTCAAGTGAGCTGAGTAAAGCGAAGCCTGATGCCACAAAAGCACGTAAACACAATCAGAGAAGAAATCAGCAAACAAAGACCAGAGAAGCACTTTAGCATCTGCACGTACTTCCTGAATGTGAATCCTGAAGCTGGATCCATGATTAAAGGTTGTATCTCTTGTGATCGTCATCCTGGATAAGAAAACAGAACATGGTTTACTCCCTTTCCAATTCTGGCCTTTTTACCATGCTGTCTTTCAGGGTTTATAACTGTAGAACCATAGGTCAAAGTTCATCAGTGACACCTCATTTGAAAGACTAAAATCTATAGTTTCAGAAAATGTCATGTTTTAATATGTGGCTAAAGTCCACATCAGAAAAAATGCAGCTGAAACACTCAGGTTCAATTTTTCCGAATCATTTACTTCAAGATGCTTCATGTCAGACAAAAACCTTTCACTACTTCACTTCTACGCCTCGTCATCTACATCTGGGCGAAATTTGAGCTTTCTAGGTAAAATCTTGTAGGAGTTAGAGATTTTTTTAGTTTCGGGTGACCAAATACAGCAGATGCGTCGCAACCAAGCGGCAACCTCAGGTTTGAAGGAATGAGAAAACATGGAAGTGCGAAACAGCAGCTGTTCCTCAAGTGACCGTTTGAGGCTGGATCCAGAAGTACCGGAAGTCACTTACAACTGAACGGGAAAAAGGCCGTTTTCAGAGCTGAAATTAGCGTATTCAAAGCCTGGAACAAACTCTGTCTCTCGTCTGGATCGCTAAAGTTTGCTTACGGGGTGAAGTTTTTTCTAACTCGGCCGTTTGGAAGATGTTAGGATTGAGAGCTTGCCCAATCAGAGCCACAGCTCAGATCACGTGACTGACGGGCGCCCAATAGCTGTGAGTTTGGGCACTCGTCCCATTTCCAATATGGCCGTGCCCGCCGTTTTACTTCAAAACGGAGCTGTGGTGACAGACGGGTGACATCACGGAGACTACGTCCATGTTTTATACAGTCTATAGTTGCAACTACAACCACCTGTATCAGTGCTCAGTGTCCTCTTTGCAGTCAACTTTGCTCTCTTTGAGGAAACGTTTGTCAAAAATCATGAAATAGTAGTTCGAAGTGATGATTGTACCTCTCCTGTCGTGTACATGAATGTGAATGAAGACACAAGGCAAGAAACAGGTCTCGCCAATGATCTAAATGGCTACAGGTGGCTTCCTTTGAAGGGTAAGGGGATCAGCTACTGCACAAGTGACTCACTGTCCACTTAGTAAATAAATGACCTTTTAACACAGGGCCCACCATGCGCCATGGGCCAGTCACGCAGAGAACGCTTTTTGTCTATCACAAGCTATCCTGGGATGAAATCTCAACTGAAAACATTCTTTCTCTTGCAGCTGGAAAAGAGAGTGAATATTCAGGGTACGGGCGTGAGGATGTGACGTAATGACCCCAAACAGGTAGGACGTCCCAGTTGTGCCAGTGGGAACTAAAGGGTTAAATATTTCCTTCAGTGCCCTTTCACAATACAAACTGCCTGACAGCACTTTCACCAGCAAAAAAAACAGTCTCAAATTACCTTTAGAGCTCTTATAAGCAGATAAAATAGAATATAAAACATATTCTTTGCAAAGTTAACCTTTCCCGACATTAAGAATTTCAATTAACTTCAGCATATTTTTAAGTAAAAGTGATGTGATCCCAACACTGATATTTTAATACTTGTATTTCTGTGCTCAAGGCTCCAGCAGAGTCTTTTCTCTCAGTTTAATAAACTTTCACTCGGCTGACACAAGGCCAGCACATTTTCTCGTCTGCGGAGTATTCAGCCTCCACTTCAGAAGGGAGATTTGTCTTTTTACTGTGAGAGGAAACTCAAGAGCCTGAAGGAAACCACAGAAACAAGGTGGAGAAAAACACACCACAGTCGAACAGACAGGACCAAGGTCAGGATTCACAGCTGCGCAAGGAAAAGTGATCATGAAATAAAAAAGACACCTGAAGAGAGTTTAAGTAGAATCACCTTTTCTTGAGTGTGTGAGTGAAGCTGCAGAGGAAGAAAAGTCTTCTTCAGAAAGAACAGAGTTTGGTTTGTACCACAGCTAAAGCGCTCACTCTGAGTTATTCTGCTGGAAGATGTTTAAAAAGCAGAATTATTGTCTCACTTTTAAGTTTTATGAGAAGTTGCTGTGAATTTTACATAACATGAGACTCTGATATCGACCGTCTTTATTTTGCAACATGTATAACACATCTGTATACACATCTCAGAGGCTGAAGTTCTTATAATGCATACACATTTACTCATATTTATCTATATAATTCAAATTTATTTAGTTATTTTAATATGACTCATCTATAATAATACATACAAGAAAAAAAATGCCAGCCAAAAAGATAGAAAATGAAAAACTGGCTTCAAATTTGTCTATCAGTCTCAAAATTCTGACTTTTGATATCAGAATTTTTTCTCTAATGTCTCAAAAATGTTGACATTATTGAGTCAAAATATTCCATTTTCTCATAACTTTGATTTTTCAACTCAAAATCCTGACGTTCTTTCCTCGTAATTTTGACTTTTACATTTCAAATTTAGTCTTTTTGATTTAAAGTTTTTACTTTTGAACTCAAAGTGTCTACTTTTTATCTCAATATTTGACATTATATCTCATATTTGTTTTTCATATACAAAGTCAGAATTTTGAAATAAAAAGTCAAAATGTCTCAATTTTGACTTTTTGTATTGACATTTTTTCTTGAATGTCTCATAATTTTGACGTTATTAAGTCAAAATATTCACTTTTTCTCATAACTGGGATTTTTCAACTCAATATCTTGACTTTTGTCCTCGTAATTTTGACTTTTAATCTAAAAATTTGGACTTAATCATTCAGAATTTTTACTTTTTAATTCAAATTTTTACAATCTATCTCAATTATTGACATATTCACGCATAACTTTGATTTTTTTTTTTCCATAATTTTGACGTAATATCTTATAATTTTGACTTTTTATCTCAAAATATCGACTTTTCATCACAGAATTTCGACTCTTTTATCATTTTTTCCTCACAATTAGGTACTGACATAATTTTTCTGTTTTCACTGGGTTTGAGTAAATTTTTTAATTAATTCGGAGTCTAACTACAAACTTTAAGGACCTATTTTTATGAATATAAGAGAATAAAACGATTTAAACTCAACCTTATTTTCGTAAAGGGAGCATAAATTATTTTTAAATTATAAATGTGCACGTAGAAAATCCTTTGAATGATAAATGCCCATTATTATTACATTTTCTAAAAGTGTGTTTCTTGTTTTTGTTGTTAGACTGAATGGATGCTAACGTCAAACTGATGCGGAAGTCTCGCGCACCGTTGCGTGCGCTTTGTTCATGACGTAAACAACAACAACAACAAAAAACGGTAACAAAACATGAGAGAAAATGTCTTACCAGCATTTTCAAACCTCTTTCAGTCTCTTTATACTCAAATAAAAGTTAATATCGTCGTCTGAAAACCGTGTGGCGCACGTGTGTCTGAGTGTGTCACGTGACAGGAGCCATAAGGTAAGAAAATAAAACGATTTAATTTTTTTTTTTTTTTTTTTTTTCTCATTGTTGTTGTTTCTTTTGAGTTCTTTTTTTCTCATTTTGAATTTTTTGGGGCCATTTAAAAAATGTATCGTCACAAATTAAAAGCTGACAAAAGTTATCCTCATACTCCTGGCTTGAAATCGTGTTTTAATCTTAATTCACTGACAAATAGTTTCATATAAAACAAAACAACATTGTGCTTAGCTTCAATATCACCCAAAGACTTAACTCAAACCAAATTATAAAAAAATCTCAAACAAATAAAACACCACAAATATTCACATTGGGATATTGGGATCAATTAATTGTATTTAACTATTCATTTATGTTCATTTCCTTGTTTATTTACACAGACAAATACTCACTTTTGTAAGATAAGGTTAGATGAGATACTCTTTTATTTGTCCCACATTAAGGGAAATTTACAGTTACATCAGCAAACAGGAAAGTGTGTGGTATAAACATCACTTTAAGAATAAACCAAGTATAGTAATACAACAAGTGTAACCTAGAAAACAACATTTACAGGATTATTTGACCACAAGAAATATGTACAGAACCTACATATAAGCATTAAATAGATTTATGAAATTATTTTACTTAAATTAAAATCAGATTATATAACTGTATTGTATCATCAAAGCAACTAAAAATATATAAAAATATGTACATGAGAATTTGAAGAAGAATCCCTCATAATCCCTGATTGGGAACAAACATGCACGACTGTGGACTGTCGAGTGAGTCAAGAGTTAGTGCCTTGCTCAAGGGAACCCCGGCAGTTCTTGGGAAATGAGTTAACAGCATAATTTCTAATTTTGTCCATGCAGCGACTTGAACCAGTGATCCTTTCCTAATGTACTAACTGGTTGTCTGAGTGTTTTAAATGTCTAATAAAACTATTTTCTGAGCAAAAGCCTCAATAATTTCCTCTGTCAGTCCTTAGAAGAAAATATTTGTCTACAAAACCCGAGTATGTGAGTGTTAGGTCTCACTGACAGTAAAAGAATATCATTATTCACTTTGAGATGCTTTACATGAAAGATATCTGACTCATCCTAAAAAGCTAATCTCCAAAGTAATAAAACATGAAATATTCCTGAGGCGTTTAAATTTCTTTCACTCTGAACATTGGAGGGTCTCATGTGGATCACTGATTTCCTCTCTTGCTGCTCTCTGACAAATTAAATCAGCCGTCACAGAAACGTGCTGCACTCTCTAAAGCCCTCCTGTCTAAAGCGTCTCTCCTCTGCCTCTCATTTACCCTTTGGTTCACCTGACCATGTAGGCCAAAAAAATTAGTTTCCATGGAAACCCGCTCCACAGGGAGGAAGGGGGTTTACCCGAGCAGACTGGTATTTAACGGCGCACACACTAACAGGGAGAGTAGGTCAGTGGGGAGCGATGGTGTGTTTAGCTCCTGCAGCAGAGGATCTGTGATCTGCCAGGACTCCTCACAAACCTCCAGGCCAACTTTCATGTGGCTCCACCAATCAGGCAGCGAGGACTCACGCCAGTGTTTCTTTAAATTCAGTCGAGTTTGGGGCTGATAATGGTTTCATAATCGTCCAATTTAAACAGGGGCAGAGCTGCAAAGTTTCTATTCTTAGCTGCTGTGATTAGAAATATAGACTGTCTTCCTACAACCCCAAATCCAATGAAATGGGGACGTTGCCCAAAATGTAAATAAACACAGAAAACAATTATTTTCAACTGAATACACCACAAACACAAGACAATTTTTGTTTAAACTGATAGACTTGATTGTCTTTATATAATGCCTGCAACATGTTCCTAAAAAGCTGGAACAGGGACAAGGAAAGACTGCAAATATGGGGCCAGGTTCACCACGTCTTCAACAACTGCGTGAGCAAATAGTCCAACAGTTTAAGAACAATGTTTCTCAACGTACAACTGCAGGAACTGATGGATTTCATCATCTACAGTCCATAATATCATCAAAAGATTCAGAGAATCTGGAGAAATCTCTGCACGTAAGCAGCAAGGCCCAAAACCAACATTGAATGGCCGTGACCTTTGACCCCCCAGGCGGCGCTGCATTAAAAACCCACATCATTGTGTAAAGGATATTAGCACGTGGGCTCAGGAACACTTCAGAAAACCATTGTCAGTGAACACAGTTCATCACTACATCTACAAGTGACAGTTCAAACTCTACCATGCAAAGACAAAGTCAGACATCAACAACACACACAAACATTTCAAACTCTTTTTGGAAATCATGGACGTGGTGTCCTCTGGGCCATAGAGGAAAAGGACTATCCAGATTGTTCTCAGCGCAAAGTTCAAAAGCAGCATCTGTGATGGTATGGGGGTGTGTTAGAGCCCATGGCATCATGGGTAACTGTCCCAGTATCTGTGAAGGCAGCTTTAATGCTGAAAGGTACAAACAGGTTTTGGAGCAACATCTGCTGCCATCCAAGACACTTTGTCTTTTTCAGGGACGTCCCTGATTATTTCAGCAAGACAATGAAACCAAGACACATTCTGCTCCTGTTACAACAGCGTGGCTCTGTAGTAGAAGAGTGCAGCTACTAGACTGACCTACCTGCAGTCCAGACCTCACGTATTTACTTGAATATTGGTTAAACAGGATTTGCAAATGATTGTACTCAGTACTTGCTTTTCATCTTGAATAAGGACATGTCATTTTGTATGAATCATTACACAATTATTTATTCAACATTTATAAAACAATCTGTAAAGAGCACAAAAAGTACAAAGTGTATAAAACGAACAAATTGTGTCTGTTTTAAAAGAAATGTGAGAAAAGAGTAAACTGATGACAAAATGGGTAGAATTTGTTGTTGGGTCTTGACGGAAAAGTTTCACATGTAAGTGCAAAAATTTGAAGCAAAAGCAAACATGTATGGCAACAACTCAAGGACACAGTTTGGAAATAAGATGTTCAAAGTTATTTGGTCATTATAACAGATCCAACTAAACAGTCTTATAAATACTTTTTGTACCTTTTTCCTGAGCTGATTGTCCTCTTCAGTGGGCAATGTAAATAAAAAATGTATTTTTTAGGGGTTAAGATTCTCTTTTCTTTCTTAACACTTGCAGAAGTTTCCATACTCTCACATATAAAACTTGCTTACACATTACAGGATATTATTAATTCCCCTCTACCATCATAGTGCAACAATCAAAGAGTCGAAGAGGAAGTACAGCGGGAATGAAGAGATTGTTTTTGAGACATTGAAACACAAACAGTCATAAATGAAGATTTACATGCTACATAATTGCAAACTGGGGTGTTTTTCATTATTATAAAGACATTTTTCTCTTCCTCTGGGAAACCGTGTGAATACCCTGTCAGAGCTTTGACTCAGAGCGCCCTCTGGTGGCTGTAAATGATCAGTTCCTCTGCTGCAGCCACTATCAAACATTTCCTCATCACAGTGCACTTATGGCCGTGTGAATCTGAATCAAAGTGCACACTAACAGCTCCCCAAAGCGCTAAAAAGTCTGTCCAGCTCGGCTAATTAAGTCATCTCCACGGGGGCCGGCTCATTAATTAAGAATAAAAACTAAATCTCTGTCTGGAGCCGCGTATGTCGTCAGAATGATTAAAATAACTAAAGAGAGGAGGGGCGGACAATATGCTTCATATCTGACTTCCCAGGAGTCCACGTCTTCCAGCGCCGATAACATTATCACACACCTTTGAACCGCTCCGCCACAGAGTTGAGTAATTGCTCCTTATCATCTGCGCTTAATAGATATCAATATGATCAGAGAGCCGGGGGCAAATTAAGGGTCTGGATGTCTGATCCTGGACCAGCAGGGCAGAGGTCACGAACACGGTTTTATATAATGGATTCAAAGTGCTACGCAGACGCACGGGTGTTTGAGGCAGACGGGGAGGATGCCTTTGTTGATTTGATGAAACTCAACGAGCTGCAGGAGGTCGATGAAGAGAGTCAAGCCGTCGTCCATGGTGAAGTACTTCCTGCCTCCTTCTTCACACTGTGGAGGCAGAAAAACAGTCAGAGAGAATGTTCAAATGAAAAACTGAAGATCTGAAAATACACAGGTAAATATAGAAATAGATGGGGTCAATATTAAAAAGGGTGAGTGATAATAAATTTAAGGAGAAATGATTGATAATAAAATGAACTGGAAGTCACATATTAACCCTGTGGTGCATAGTGGTCACTTCAGTAGACACCTATTTAAAACTTATTTACTCCTAAATTCATATTAGCCTGTGTCAGGATATTTTCAATTCTTCTTAGGGCCTGAAAAAGTGTTTTCAATTTTTTTTCAATGTATAGATTCTTAAAAAAAAGTTATAGACAAATTACCAAAAAAGAAAAGAAGTCAAACAAAAAAGTAAGCCATATTTACATTAAGTTCACACTGTTTTATGTTGAACGCCCTATTACAAATATTGAAAAAAAACTTTTTTTCATACTTTAAGACAAATAAAAACACTCAAGGGAAATCCTGACACTGACTTTCATAATTCATGCATCAGAGGGTTAAATATGTACACAGAAAACGATCAAAACGCATCTCAGTTCTAACTAAATCAAGACATATTCCGGACCATAAAATACTCCACATTCTTTTCTGCTCACTGTTTTTACCACACTTACAATACTGAGCAGAGATCTGGGGAAATACCTGCAACTGTACCACACAATCACTACTCATACAGCAGAAAAGGGCAATAAGAATAATCAATAAAACTCACACAGACCCACTATTCATGAAATCAAATCTATTAAAATTGCAAACAACACTCATCACATATAAAGCCATAAAAAATCTACTTCCAGCAAATATTCAAAAATCATTTTCTGTTTCTGTATGTGGGGTGAGGCTATGGAAGCATGATGCGGTAAAAGGTGATAGTTTTCAGGACTTATCCATTTGCTATTGATGCTACCTTCTCATTCAATGCTTTATTTTCATGACTATTTACATTGCAGATTCTCACTAAAGGCATCAAAACTATGAATGAACACATGTGGAGTTATGTACTTAACAAAAAAAAGGTGAAATAACTGAAAACGTGTTTTATATCCTATTTTCTTCAAAATAGCCACCCTTTATTCTGACTACTGCTTTGTATACTTTATGCATTTTTCAAGCATTTTTGACTAAAATGATTGAATTGTTTCGTCAGATGTTTATTTATTCACCCTCAGATTACATTCTTATGTTAACTACCCATGTCCGAAATGAAGCACAAATGAATGAATGAAAGGGTAACTCACGGGAATAACCAGGTAATGTTTGGTCTTGAGTTTGTAACACAGAGACAGGACGAAGCACTGAGCGTGCTGCTGGCTCTCCCGGATGAGAAACATCCTACAAAACAAACAAACAAACACAAAAACAAAGACAACAACAGCTCAAATTTAATCTTCTTAACATACATTTTCACACCACAGCGCACCATTCAGCACTTCTATTGTTCTTTAACAAACCCAACATGGGATTGTGGCCTTGTTGGATTCTAAAAGCTCGTCTCTCATGCCTCCTTCAGGCTCCTGCACGCTGTGTGATAACAGACATGTTGCAGATCCGTTGCATGTCACTCTGTGTGACACTGTCGGTCTGTTAGTCTCTGTGTCAGACTGTTGGTATCAGCTTAGAAGCGTGAGATTGAGCGGTGAATCTCTGGTGAGTCATTGCAGAAATGATTTGATATGCCAGCAGAGAGAAGTCATCAGCTTGTATAAATCATCGGCAGCCTGATGCCATTTTATGCCTCATTTCAGTCGATCTGTTTGTCTCTGGATCTTAAATTTTGGACAAGTGAGAGCAAGCGGGCTGAGAAGGAACATCACAGGATCAATTAATGTCTTTTCTCCACTCACCCGTCCACCAGTCCCTGCTTCTCTATCAGCCTCTGGGCCTCTTTCCTGGACACGCCTCCATGAAACCACGGCTGGGACTTGTGAATGGCTGCAAAAAACAAAGAGTGTGGGTGAAAAAGTAAACACAGGTGACCCAGGTTCCTCTCATTGTCAGACTTACAGGAAGGTCTGGCTGCAGAGCTCAGGTTGGGGAGGCTGCACCTCAGGGCTTCTCTCCTCTGCAGAGAAAACACACACACACATAAGAAATATTCAATGAGTTAAACATGAACATAAGCTTTGCATTCCTGATTGTCATCTTATTTTGTAGACTTTGACCTTATTTTTGATCATTAATACATTATTCTAAGGGTTATAAAGTCTTCCTTTGGCTCATGTAATGTCTGTGAAAACTGTTGTACCTAAAGTGTCTTGAACTTAATTGAATTTTTGAGCTCCTTTGATGTGCAGAAAAGTTCTTTATGAGAATTAAAGTTCTCCTGTTTCCCTTTCTTATCCTGGCTCATTCTCTCCTCACCCTCCAGGCTTGTCCCTCCTCCATCTCGGCGCTCTGGGCCTCTGTCGGGTTCTGTATGACCCGCCCACCCGCCTTTCCAGAGAAGTCCATGGCCACCAGGCTCGCTTCAGACCTTGACTGCACAGAAACAAAACCCAAAAATGTGAAATGGCTCATGTCGGTCATGTGTTACAGCACGTATGACATATATATGAATACATGAGGCAGTGGCGTGCACAGACATTTGAAGGGCAGGGGCGGAAGACAAGAAAGGCACCGTTTGGCCCCCAAAAGGGCTTTTTGACACACATTTAAGCTCCCAAAAGGAAGGTGGTTTATCATGTTTTAACCAGCTAAAGGTGAAGATGAGTGTGGTAAACCAACCAGGAGAGCACTTCAGCATTTGTTTTGGCTACCAAGAGGACACTTTGGCACACATTTTATTGCAATGAAGGGCACTTAAGTACATTTTGGCGCCGACCAAGCACTTAAACCTTTTTTGGCTCCCCAGACGACACTTCAGCATTTGTTTTGGCTTCCTTTAGGACAATTCAACACATGTTTTGGCGCCAGATAGTGCACTTAAACCCATTTGGATTCCAAGGAGGATATTTCAGCATTTGTTTTGGCTCCCAAGAGGTCACTTTGGCACACATTTTGTTGCAAAGGAGGGCACTTATGCATGATTTAGCACCAGATCGAGCACTTCAGCATTTGTTTTGGGCACCATGAGGGCAATTTTGCACATTTTGGTGCAAGATAGTGCACTTAAGCCCATTTGGGTACCCAGGACAGCACTTCAGCATTTGTTCGGGCTCCCAAGAAGGCACTTTAGCACATGTTGGGGCCCAAAGAGGGGTTTATAGGGCGTGTTTTGGCTTCCAAGAGACCACTTTCGAGGAAATTTTGTCTTCAAAGGAGGCATGCATTTTTCAACAATTGGGCCACATGGGGAGGGGGGGGTGACCTTTCCCCTCCCCACCTCTGTGCACACCACTGATAAGAGCAAGTTGAGCAACTTTTATGGCAACATGCAGTCAAATTAACACAACGCGATAATGTCTGATGATGTCACCTTGCTGTCTGAGAGTTTGGGTACTTCGAGGCTCCGAGGGGTTGACTTTGACAGCTGGTAGTTACACTGGAGCTGCTTTCCATACTAAACACACACACACACACAACAAAACACACAACAGAATTTAAACAACTCTTTACACTTTTTATAGAAAGAAATGAAAAAACAAGAAGGATTATTTTTAACTACCTTGAAGAGTCTGAAAGCAGAAGTCCAACACGTTCTCGTCTGTTCGCTCTCAGCACAAAGAATCTTCAGGTCTTGAGCGCGCACCGGGTTTCTGGACGGCTGTAGATCAGAAATCACAAAAAGAAAAAGGTTGAGCAAGGTTTGTTTTTACATATTTATGGAACAGTTTCCTCGGTTTTCATGTGATATCCTCCAGTGCAGAAAATAAAGCAAATGCAAGAGCACAACAAAACTGCAGTTCCCCGAGTGTCCACTTGAGGCTGGCCCCAAAAATAAAGGAATCCCTGTAAAAGCTTACATTTAATCATTTTTTAACAATACTTTATGAACTTTCAGGGTTGGTTTTGAAAGAAGAGCCTGAGAGAGAGACAGAAAGTGACCGTTCTTAAAACATGTTTGCAACCTAGAACAAGCTTGAATCCGGTCTCTATCTGACTCTGGAGGTAAATTGTTTTGTAACTCGCTCATTTTGATTATCTAAAGGCTCCACACTCCAAACAAATTGGAGCTCGATGGATTCAAAGCAGCGTGACAACACCCAATAATGCTTTAAATTGACTGTGACATAAATCGACTTTGCAGAAAATGACTGGATGTTTTCTCCCTGGAGTTATAAAAAAGCCTGAGATCATCAATCACTCTGAGAGGTGCAGAACAGAAAGTCAAACCAGAGGTTGGGCTGCTCTCATTTCTGACGTCTGAAGAATACAGATCCTAAGAATGACATGAACGTTAAACACAGAGCGGAGAGCTCAGGGACCCTCAGGTGAAACAGCTCTTCAACTTTTCTCTCTAGCGTCATGATGTCTTAGAGAGGGGACACCTGAGGGAACAGCTCACCTTTATACAGAAGGTGAAGTCTGTTGGCGCTCCGTACAGTTTACGACTGTTAACCACCGTGTACACATTCAGCTCGTCCAGATCGGCCACGTACTGCAGGTGACGAGGCTCCTGTGCACAGATCGTCACAGTTACTCATTTCTGTCTTGATTTCTTTTGAGTTTCTACACTTAGTGTGAATGTTTTGCTGACTTGCAGACCTTGGAGGATCCTTTGGTGGAGCAGTACAGTCCAGAGCGTCGGAGGAAGAAATAAACCTTCTTCCAGGCTTTACGGCTCGGTTCCTTAACGTGAAGAAAACCCTGAATCTCTGGACACGTCCCGGACTTTAGCAGATTCTGGAAACACAAACAGCTTCATTTAACGTGTGTTATTGTGCACCATTATATCATCATCAGCCCTTAAAGAAACCCCAGAGCAGAACTGTCTGCTGAGGATTTATGGTTGTTCAGGAGTGAGTGTGTGTTTGTGTGTGTGTGTGTGTGTTACTGATCTCCTGATTTCACCTGTATGAGCTGTGATGATGTCATCCCTTTGCCAACTTCAGCGCTGTCAGAGATCATTGACTCTGGGAAGAAGAGCTGAGAAACGAAAAAAAAAAGGAAAGAGATGATTAAGATCCTACAGTCGAGAAATACAACCCCAATTCCAGGGAAGCTGGGATGATGTGTATCGTCAAAAATTATAATTTTCTTTTGTTTCTTTGCAAATATTCACTCATTTCGAAATTGATGCCTGCAACATGTTCCTAAAAAGCTGGGACAGGTTCATGTTTACGTTGTTGTATTTCATGCTTCTTAATGTTCCACTGACTGCAGGCAGGTCAGTCTAGTAGCTGCACTCTTCTACTACAGAGCCACGCTGTTGTAACAGGAGCAGAATGTGTCTTGGTTTCATTGTCTTGCTGAAATAATCAGGGACGTCCCTGAAAAAGACAAAGTGTCTTGGATGGCAGCAGATGTTGCTCCAAAACCTGTTTGTACCTTTCGGCATTAATGCTGCCTTCACAGATACTGGGACAGTTACCCATGATGCCATGGGGCAATAACACACCCCCATACCATCACAGATGCTGCTTTTGAACTTTGCGTTGAGAACAATCCGGGTTTTCCTTTTCCTTTTTGGCCCAGAGGACACCATGTCCATGATTTCCAAAAAGAGTTTGACCAACTGTTGGACCATTTCCTCACGCAGTTGTTGACAAAGTGGTATACCCGTTCACCTGTGGAATGATCCAAACAGCTGTTTTTTCAGCATTCAGCAACTTTATCAGTCTTTTGTTGCCCCTGTCCCAGCTTTTTAAGAACATGTTGTAGGCTTCAAATTTAAAATAAGGGACTATTGGGGAAAAAAGAACAATAAAATTTAGTTTGAATACTAAAATATCTTGTCTTTGTAATGTTAAACAAGGTTTGAAATAATTGTTTTCTGTTTTCCAACTTTTTTGGATCTGGGGTTGTATGAAAATTTCTTAGAATTTAATCGTATGCATCTTCAATCAGGTCCTCTGTTGGGCCTCCTGGAGGCAGCATGAGCTCAGAGAAAACATAAAACCAGTGGGAGCTCCATCAAAACCAGTTTCTTGGTGCAAAGTGTCACCTTTGTTTGTTTCAGGCACAGGTGACAGACTAATCTGATGTAATGAAACACCCGAGGCTGAAAGTCAGAGCGTCTGCACCAGCACGCAACCTGTCAATCACTCAGGATCACAATCCAGCATGACGTCAAGGTTGTCAGTTTCTGCTGTTCTGACATGTTCAATAAATCCTCCTTTTCTGCTCCGGGTGCTCACTTATGTAAAAGGAGATCTTCTCTGAGGCTCGTTTGCAGATTTAGTGTTTTTACTGTTGCAGCTTCGTACCATCGGTTTCCTGAAGAACTCGTACTTGGCGTAGTTTTTGCAGAAAACTAATCTGGTGTCGCCTTTCAGGGACCAGGTGGCCTGAACCTCCAGGACGATCTCGTGGTCCTCCAGACATCGCTCTGAGGAGACACAGGAAAAGTTACTTGTACTTTCTTAAAGTTCCCCATAACCTAACACAGTCTCCTTCTTTCACAAAATTAACTCCACTGAGGGACGAGGAGAGAAATCAGGGCTCAAACATGTAAAAACAGAGTTACCCAGGCCGAGGGTGGGATGGAGTTCGAGCAGAGCCCAGTTTTCCTGATCGCTGCAGTGAGCCGTCTGCACCAGCAGGTGACACACCTCTCTGGCTGTGGCTCCGGGAGAAACCCACACTGAGCGGCTGTAGCTGTCCTCTCCATACACCTTTATCAACTGAGGAGAGAAAAAAAAGCAGAAGAGAGGGGATACTTTGATTAAAAACTTAATTTCAAAGAGCAAAAGGCAGAACATGCTGCAGAAATATTCAGAAACTTCCCCCTGAAGAGATTCACAATCATGTCTTACATTAATGCTCTCAGTTTTACAACAATAGTTACATTTGCAAATTGATCTATAATAATTCTTGCAAGTGATTTTTCTCACATCAGGTCAGGCTTTTTAATGACACGCTCCTGCACAGAGGTTCCTTCATTTACTGTAAGTTTCTCTCCATGGCACACAGAGTTTGTCCGCCTCCTGCGTTTTGCCTTTTTTGCCGGCTTTAATAATGTTTTTCCAGAGACATGAATCAATGAAAAGTTATGTTTAGAGACATTTCCAGAACAAGCACAATGCATTTAGTGAAGATAACCTTGAGATGACAGAGCGCTGAGAAGGTGAAATAACAGTGGGAGTTTTTGCATGTACTGTGGTCAAATAAAGAAATGTACGCTCATTGACATCTATTAGTAAAGTTAACAAGTGCAAACAGGTTACATTTCCTTAACTGAAAGGCTCAAATATATCGTAATGATGATACGGAAATGATATATTGTGCTTCCCTTACTATAATCAAAGGCATTTGAAGGCAAAAAATTTCCAGTCTCAAAAAGAAACTCATAAAACAACCTGCAAAAAGCATTGTCTGTGCTGTTTTGTGTATTCATCCGCCACTGAAAATAGTCCCCAGTGAATGCTCCATTTCCTCCTGATTGGGATCCGTTTTAAAAGACCTGAATGATTAGATTTATTTGGACGAATAAAAATCTTGAGCCCTCTCCTCTGAAGTATATTTGTTTTTGCCGTGTTAACCCCCTCACACCTGCTGATGTGCAGAGTCTGACAGACGCGATAACACATCAGATCCTCTAAATGTGCCTGAACACGTCTGAGAGGGAACAGGTGGAGTTTTGTGTTAGGTCCCGCTCACTATACATGATCCTGCACTGATTTTTTCTTATAAAACCGATTCTCTGAAAGCTCTTTTTTCTTCGTTGGCACTAACTGAAATGCCGCCGCTCTGTTCTTTATTACCTGAGCGAGTCTCTGCTGTGCTCACACACTGTTGGCTCCCCAGCTCAGGATTTACTCTGGTTAAGAGAAGAATATTTCCCTCCACCTCCCCTGGACCGGATATTGAACAGCGAGGTTTCCACCGAGGAATTTTCCTCCCTCGGGTTGATACTTAGTCATTATTTGTCTTGCCTGACGCCGGCACCCGTCCAACCAGTCAGGCCTTGCTGATTGACAGCGGCAGGTTTCTGGTCGGGCAGGTTTGTTTTCTTTTCGCTCTGAGACGTACTGTTGGATCCAGACACTGTGTCAGACAGCAGCACGCTCTGAGAAACATCCTGACCGCTGGATAACCTGAGAGCACACGGCATCATCAGGGACACAGACAGAACACAGCACGCATCACTGCTTCTTAAATCTCCTGCTTTTTTTTTTTTTCTTTCTTTCTTGCTGCCAGATGCAGAAATGAGTGTGTCAAAAAAAGAGAAGTTTCTTTATGAGGCAGCTTCTGACATGCAGAATAAGAGGTGAAACCTGTGCTGTTACCTGTGAGGGAATGTGAAGACACTGAAAAGAGAAACCATGCTTTCTGAGCTCTTACTTTAAAACAGTGCGAAACAACACAACGTTTATGATATTATTTCATATATCAATATATAGTTTGTATCACATAAGGTGCTTTATTTAACACTTTCAGGGTTAAAGGCAGCAGCTTCCAGATTTGTGCTTTTTCAGCTTTGACTTCAGTCTGAACGGGCTCAAAGTTTGTTTCTCAGCTCTAAGTTTGGATCTTCTGATTGTTCATTTTATTGTTTATTTCACCTCCTCCTTCCCACGCTGTATGATTTCATGAGCTGCCATAAAACTTGCAACAGTCGTAGTTTAATGTCCAAGTAAACTGTTGCCAAAAGTTCAATTTGCTTCCTGCAGAAATCGCCTGGACCATCTGCTGTAAATACATTCTGCTTGTTCTAGAAATGTCTCTAAACATAACAAACAAAAAGATAATTCAAGCCTACGAAAAAAAAGGCTAAATGCAGGAGGCGGACAAACCCTGTGAGCCATGGAGGGAAACTTAAATGATGAACCTCTGTGCAAAAGCGTGCTATTAAAAAGTCTGACCTAATGTGAGAAAAATCACTTGCAGGAAATATTATAGATCAATATCAATAATTAACAGATATCAACATGATTAAGACTCTTTGCATAAACAAATGAAGTTCAGTGAAAGTCTGTTATCAACATTTTTGGGAAGATTCAGTTCAACAGAGTGAAGCAGTGAACTTTAAGAAATATCTCATCATTCTTTCTCATTATTGTGCCATCCTCAGAACACTCTCCATGCATATCCTCAAAAATCTGCATGACAGGAATGCATGATGAAATCCTTGCAGGTGTTTAGGAAAAGAAAAGCGTCTTCACACTGAACTCACATGTTTGTCGCTGGAGGAAGGAGGAAGTGAGCCGATGAGAACCGGAGACTTCGAAGGGCTGCACAGCTCTGGAAACGGGTTTGGAATGGAGGAGGGGACGGAGGAGGAGAACGAGTCGACACCTTTCGTCCTGAAAAGGTAAATAAAACAGAAATAAAGCAAGCTGGAGTCAGAGACAGTTCCATGAATGATAAGATTTAGAAAACTTTCATGGTGTAACTAAAATTTCAGACCTGGATTATCGGACAGTAGGGCTGAACGATGTGCAAAAATAATTCAATTGCGATTATTTTTCCCTGTATTGGAATTGCAAATTTATTGTGCAATCATATTTAGGTTCCTTGTCTTATGTGTTGTTAAAAAATAACATTTTTGGAAATGAACATGGACATTATTTACAGCATGACAACAACCTATGACATGTTTTTAACTCTACTCCTGTCTGCTTTTTGCCATTTTGGTCATTTATTCACTCTTTTTTTCCTCTTTGGCACCAATTTTTTCGCTACTTTCTGACAATTTCCAACTTTCCTTGCCAAATTTTTTTTGCTTTTGACCATTTTTACCACTTGGAACTAATTTTTATTACTTACTCTCGTGGTCAGTTTCCTTTTTCTTCGCCTCTTTTGGACTTTTTTTTTTTTTTGCTACATTCAGTATTTTCCAAGTTTTTTGACATTTTTCATGTCATTTTTTTTTCTTTTGAACCATTTTTGCCCCTTATAACTCATTTTTATTGGATATTCTTCTAGCAATTTTTTTCTTTTCCTATTTTAGACCAATATTTTTGTTGTTTTCAGAATATTCCAAGTTTTTAAAATTTTTCTTCCAATTTTTCTTGCTTTTGACCATTTTTGCCACATAAAACTAATTTTTATTATTTACTCTTGTGGTCTTTTTCTTATTCTTTGCCTCTTTTGGACCAATTTTCTTGCTATTTTCAGAAAAAATTCCAAGATTTTTTCCAATTTTTCTTCCCAATTTTTCTTGCTTTTGACCATTTTTGCCACTAAAAACTCTTTTTTTTTTGCTTGTTCTTGTGGTCATTTTTCTTTATTTCCTCTTATGGACCATTTTTTGCTACTTTTAGGATATTTCCAAGTCTTTTTGCCATTTTTCTTGTCAAGTTTTTTTTTCTTTTTGACCATTTTTGCCACTTAAAACTCATTTTTATTGCTATACTTGTGGTCATTTTTCTTCTTTGCCTCTTTGGGACCAATTTGTCTGCTACTTTTAGAATATTTTCCAAGTTTTTTTGCTATTTTTCTTGTCAATTTTTCTTTCTTTTTGACCATTTTGGCCACTTACAACTCCTTTTTATTGCTTATTCATGACCGTTATTGCCTCTTTTAACTACTTTTATTTTATTTTTTGAGTAACACTGGCGTAGAGCAGAAAAAATTTTTCTGCAAAACAATTTTATCTGGTATTCTGAGGTTAAAAAAATATTGCACTGTCTGTGATTAGAATATTGCAGCAGGTCATATTGTGATTTTATCTAAATTGTGATAAATTGCGCAGCCTTGTTGGAAGGTGTGTCACGCTCAGATGCTCCAGATATTCGAGTGTGTGTTTAGCGCGATATCTGTAAGAGGATGAAAACACAGCTGGCTCTGTCTTTAAGGGTAAAACAAACACAGGTGATGTGTTTAAATAAAGAAACTACTCTACAGTGTGTCGTATCTGCACACAGCGTCCAGCCCTCTCTGCAATCACTGACTTTGTCTTTGAGGCGGGGAGTGTCTCCCACAACAGAAACCAGCCGTCACTTTGCACATCACATGACTCACGGCCTCATGTCACGCCTGAGCTGAGTCAACACGGCCTCTTTTCCGGAGTGTGTTGACTCATGTCCACTCTGCGTGAGTAATGCGTGTGTGTCGGTGGCGGTCGTACCTGTTTGAGGCGATGAGGATGGGCTGGGAGCGGCGAACGGACGGAGACTCGGCTACCAGAGGAGCCAGAGTCAGGGTGGAGCTCCCCAACAGCGTGTCCGCTCGTCCAGGCTTCTCCATCCGCTCCGAGGCCTCGAACACTTCCGTCCAGGGACCGGCCACCTCCATCATGATACCTACAGAGGAGAGAAAGTCAGGAGCTCTTTAGTAAAATCCACATGCAAATTACAACCAGCCTTTATTTACACACAGGAGCTGGAGAGGAGGAGTGTCTTCATCACAGAAATACAGAAACAGAAAAATGACTCAACATCACACATCTTCTTCCTGAAACTTATCAAATTAACCTCCAAGTATAAACAGTAACACCTTTGTCAAACATCATATTACTTCACCGCGTTAGAAAGCTTAGATTTCTCACATTTCAGAGTTCAAACATATCAAAAGTGTTGTTTCATCAAATTATTCCAAGTGGTGAAATTTCTCCTGTAAAGTCCGTTGTTTTTCAGCAGCTTCACAGTCTTATAGCATTTCCTCCTCAATGTGAATCTGACAAAGCTGAGTGTGTTTGTTTTCCTTAGGGTTCTAGCTGCAAGACAAAAGTGACACCATCGTTTCCTGTTGGGTTTTCATCCTAGGACAGCTTGTGAAAGCCAACAAGTGCTCCTCTGCTTGACGAGCCAACAGTGCACGGTCGTTTATCATAACGGTTCTAATAGCGGGTCATTTGTTGGCGACCAGTCCTGCCAATCATTTGTGCGTACAGTTGCCAATCCCCTAGCCCTCCACAGGAAGCAAGCTGTAGCCATTTAGATAATTGACAAGACCTATTTTTGCCGTGAGTCTTTATTCATATTTATGTGCACAACTGAAGAGGTACATTCTGCAACTGAGAACGACAATTTCGTGACTTTTTGTGGCAAACCTTTCCACAAAAAGAGCAAAGCTGACTAAAAAAAGGACACTGAGCACTGAGGAAGCTGGTTTTGTTTGTACGGAGTCATCAGACGAGATTGTGGACAGTGAGTACAACTCTGCCTGGTGTGTGGTCACATAGGATTAAAAACTCTGTAACTTCTGCAAAAATGTACCTAGAAAGCTTAAATTTCACCCAGATGTAGATGATAAGGTGTAGAAATTATGTGGTGGATGTCTTATGTCTGGGGTAAAGCATCTTGAAGTTAATGATATACAAAAACGGTTATTAAATATGCAAACATGACATTTTCTGAAACTAGAGACTTTAATCTTTCAAATGAGGTGTCACTAATTTATTCTGACCTCATAGTTCTACAGTAAAAAGCTTTGATATAGGCTTCCGGTTTGACCATCACCACGAATGGCTGTGCTGTGAGAGGGCTCCCGTAAGGACACGAGCAATTAGTGGATTAACCCCGTTTAAACGACGTAAACGAAACAGATAAATGTGAAACAAAAAACGGGGGAGAGAAATAGACAACAACTCGCACCGACAAAACTCGACAAAAAGTGAGTGAACAAATAAACCCGGATGAAAGTTGCGCGCTGGCACTAGCGGCTATAGCTAATACCTGAAGCTAAACGAGTCAACCGTAGCCATGGCTGAATACGAAGTTATTCTACAAGAACTGAGGGAGTTTCGACGAGAAAATAAGGAGCATCTTGAAAGCCTCAAGGGAGAGCTGACCAAAGTTAACAACAGACTGGAAGAAGCTGAGGAGAGGATCGAAAAAACCGAGGAGAGAATACAAAATGTGGAGGAAGCTACAACCGAACTTGTACAGCTACACATACAACTAGAGGAGAAAATGATGGACATGGAGAATCGCGGTAGAAGAAAGAACATCAGAATCTACGGTGTTCCCGAATCATCTGAACAAGACTGTCCATCAATGTGCACTTTCGTTGAGACACTATTGCGTGAGGGACTCGAACTGGGCGATTTGGANGGGAGTTTCGACGAGAAAATAAGGAGCATCTTGAAAGCCTCAAGGGAGAGCTGACCAAAGTTAACAACAGACTGGAAGAAGCTGAGGAGAGGATCGAAAAAACCGAGGAGAGAATACAAAATGTGGAGGAAGCTACAACCGAACTTGTACAGCTACACATACAACTAGAGGAGAAAATGATGGACATGGAGAATCGCGGTAGAAGAAAGAACATCAGAATCTACGGTGTTCCCGAATCATCTGAACAAGACTGTCCATCAATGTGCATTTTCGTTGAGACACTATTGCGTGAGGGACTCGAACTGGGCGATTTGGAAATTAACATTGAACGAGCACATCGCTCTCTGGGTCCCCCACCTCCAAACGAGGCTCCAGCGCGCTCTATCGTGGTGAAGTTTCTGAGCTTCAGGATCAAAGAGCAGATACTCCGTAAAGCATGGCAAAAAAGAGGACTAACTTGGAAGGATAAACACATAACCCTGGACAATGATTATGCCCCTCTCATTCTTAAGAAACGAAGAGAGTACGCAGAAGTGCGCAAGATTCTGAAAGAAAATCAAATACCGTTTCAAACTCTCTACCCAGCCAAACTGAAGGTGAAATTCACGGATGGAAACAAGACATACATCAGCGCTGCGGAGGCAACGGAGGATATGTGTAAAAGAGGCTACGCTGTCAAGATCATCAAACCACCTGAAACAATCCGGGAGCAACTTAAGCAGCTAACCTGGACCAGAGTGACCAGAGGAGGAGGCAGCAGCGCAGCAAACCCGAGACAAGACCCAGGCTACAAGGAAAAGCTACGTGCTTTCAGGAGAACTTCACCTCCCTCNGAATGCATATCACATACAACAATAACAATCTGGAATGAAATAACTAAACTGTACAGCTTGGAAGGGGATTCTAAAATTATGCGATGGTGTGCATACGACTCAGAATTCACCCCCAACAAATACGATGACCGATTCAAATCATGGATTTCTAAAGGATTAACTGACTATAACTCATTTGTCCACAAGGGGGCCTTCCAAACATTTGACAATCTGAAACAAAAACATGGGTTAGACTCTGAAGATTTTTTTAGATACCTGCAAGTCAGACATTATTTCAACCAAAATGTTAAAATACCTTCAACCAACCAAGGGCCTTTTCAAACATTTCTGTCACTAATAAAATCTATGTTTCCCTCCAAAATTATTTCTAAGCTGTATAACAACATGCTGCAGAGTAGAGAAGAAAACACCAACTATGTGAAAGAAAAATGGGAAAGAGAAGGGGACTTCCAAATAACCGAAGAAGACTGGGAGCACATCTGTAAAATCCAGTGGGTCTCAACTTATTCAAATATCTGGCGTGAATTTTGCTGGAAAAATACCATGCGCTTCTTCATTACACCAGCTCAAAAAAGATACCGTGGGATCGGAGATGCCTGCTGGAGGTGTGGAATAGGAGGAGCTAATCATTTCCATGTTTTCTGGAACTGTCAAATTATTCAGAGATATTGGGTTGAAATTCACAATCATGTACAAAATGTGTTCTCAATTAAAATCCCCTTTTTATTTCAAACTGTGTACCTTGGTAATATAATATTAGACGGCTTTAGCCATGGAGACAAAAAACTGCTTTACATTCTGTTAGCAGCGAGCAAAAAAGCCGTGACCAGAAGATGGCTCAAGCCTGAGCAACCAACAACCGAGGACTGGATCAACATTATCCAAGAAATCTACAAAATGGAAAAAATGACTTTTCAACTAAAACTACAAATGGACTCTTTTCATAAAATGTGGTCAAAATGGACAGAATATGTCAAGCCAGTAACATCTGACTTTATGTAAAACTGTTGTTTAACTAAAAGTTAACAAAAGACAATTGCTGCAAACTATGTAAAATGAAAAAGATGATGCTGTGTGATATAGATACCCCACACTCCAACTGTTCATGTTTCTAATGTTTCTGTATAAAACGTAAAAAATGTTCTCAATAAAAAGTAAATTTAAAAAAAAAAAAAAAAAAAGCTTTGATATATAGTGTCTTATAGGACAGAATAAGGTGGGAATATGTTTATTAAGATCCGAAGTAAGGAACCTGGGTTGAATAAAGTGTCAAAGAGTTCAAACATGACTCATACATGACGTGTGTTTTTATGCTTCAGTTGTTTGGCGTTGTTTGTTAGGAGTGAGGAGTGGAATTAGAAGAATAATATTTAACACACAAACACACACACTCACAGAACAAAGGTGTTGACTTGAAGTGTGTGTGGAAATTCAGGTTTGTATATTCCTCTGGCTCTAAGCCACAATGAGTCTATTTTGAGAGAAGCAAAGATGACAAAAGCATGTTGTTTTCTTGTAGCATTGAATGTGAATGTGTGTAACGTGATGTTATCCATCAAGAAGGTGACTGCAGCTGTCACGAACCGTGGCGAGACCCACAAATATAACCGAGTGCGACGACGTTATTTCATTTTCTCTTTTTTTTTTTTCGACGAAATCTTTTAGTGGACGTCTCTCTTTTTGTAGTTGTTATTTTCTGAGTCTGACTTTGAGTAACAACCTACACAGTCTGCATTTGTCTCAGCCAAAACAAAACAAGGTGCACGTGTTACTAAGTAGGCGTGGAAATAAAGTGAACTGCCCTTTCTTTAGAAAATCAAATCATCTCATAATCTTTATTTTGATATTTGGTAAATTGGCAGCCAAACGAGTAGTCTATGGACGACTTATAAGCAAAAAGCCGAAATATGCTGGAGATGTCTCTGAGTTCCCACTGCAGTCACTTTGTTGTAGGTACAAATAATAGAAATACTCGTACACTTGTAATTGATTTATCGCGAGTTTTGACTTTGTTCTCACGTCGATTACTTAAAGACATTTCATTGACACAACCATTGCCCAGTTCTGCAATCATCAGAAATTAGATTCAGGCCCAAACTGGACAAAAAAGTGAGTTTAAAAGGAAATCAATGAGCAAAGTTTGCAGCAAAGTTTGCAGGTAAATCTAAATGTTTACTTTTAGATTAGATTGTTCGCATGGCTTCGTGTTTGGAGCGTGAACCTCCAGGTGCCAGAGGTGTAAACAGAGGGGGCCTGATGGTTGAAAAACACAATTATTTGGAGACAAAATGTGCGATAAACTGCCTGTCAGGACCGAAAATAAAGTCAAAAGTACCCTTTTTGTAGCCAAACTTACCCTAAAGCACTTTATTTGGAGCCAGGAAGAATATTTAAGTGCTGTCCTGGTTGACTAATATGCCCTTTGGCTGGTTAAAACATGATTAACTACTTTCTTGGGAGCCAAAAAAACCCACAAAAATGCCCTTTAGGGAGCCAAAACATACTTTGGTGTTCTCTTTGTGCCAAAATATGCAAAAATAGTCTAACTGCAAATGCAATTATCTTTCCCCTGTGAGACTATTGCAATTTTTTGTGCAATAATTCCAAAGTCTCCAATTTGATGTGTTTTTGAACAAATGCGTTGTAGGAGATGAACATTGACAATACTTCTTTTTGCAACTTGTGACAGCTGTTTGCCCACTCTAGTCATTTTTCACTCTTTTCTGCAACTTTTGGACCATTTTTTGTAACCTTCTGACTATTTTTGAAGTTTTCTCCCAATTTTCTGCCAATTTTTGTCCATTCTAGTCATTTTTCACTCCATTTTTGCCACTTTTCAACTACTATGACTACAATGTTCTTGCCGTTTTTGTTGCCTTTGGCCATTTTTTCCCCAATTTTCGTCACTTTTTCACCTTTTTTGCTACCTTCTGAGTTTTTTTTTTCAAGTTTTATCCCAATGTTCTTGCCAGTTTTTGTTGCTTTTTTGCAGTTTTTGCTATCTTAGACTACTTTTACTGAGGTGGTTGTCAACAGTTTGTCTCTTTGTTTGAGCAGAGTAAAGTTACACCAAGTATAGAACATCGACTGCAATAAAGGTAACTGGTATTTGGACAAACTTGAGGTCAAAGAAGTATTGCTCTGTCTGCAAGTAGAATATTGCAACAGAACATATTGCAATCTAATCTATTTTGCAATTAACTGCACAGCCCTATTAAGGGCCCTATTTGGAGCAAAAGGTTTACAGAAGGGTCCTGCTTGGTGTCAAGCTTGCACTTAAGTGTCTTTTTGGGAGCCAAAACACATGATTCAGTGCGGTCCTGGTTGGAGAACCACACTAATGTCCCCTTTAGGCTGGTTAAAACATGATAAACTGCCTTCATGGGAGCAAAAACACGCATCCTAATCTCCTCTTGGGAGCTAAAATGTGAGCACAGTGCACTAATTTCCTCATGTCTCTGTATGCAACTGATAGGGTTTCATTAAATGGTCTCATTAGATCATAACACCTGACAATAAAAGGCAAAATTAAAGCCTCCAAAAAAAGAGCCTGGGGAAAATTTGTACATCCCCAAAAGACCAACTTATCCTGAAAGGAACGTGTCCATCAGAGCGAGGATGTTTGATAAAAACAAGTTGTAAAATGAGAACTTTTCTAACGCTCTAAGGCTTAAAAACACAAAGCTGTTTGTCTCCTGTCAGATCGTATTAAAACCTCTCGTCACGGAGTTTTTTTTATCGATCATGTGATTTCAATTTTAACTCCATCACCCTGCCCTGTTTCAAAATAACCCTCACATGCTTCCTCCTCACAGTCTCCAGGAGACAGGGTTTGTTGTCTTGTTATTGCCATGCAGCTCATGCAGCGTGAGGAGGACGAGAAGCAGCCTGCAGGTTCAGAAACACACACACACACACTCTGCTTTGATCACACACACTTTGCAGCTGGTGGTTTTAACATTACCTGGATGAAACAATAAAACTCTGCCTGCAGTAGTTTGTGGTTTACCCTCTCTAAGGTGTGTACACGGAGGAAGATGTGTGAGTGCATCTGAGAACAAAAAGCTGCAAAACATCCAACCTGTATTAATTTTGATTGCTATTAAATATACAAAGAAAGGCTAAGATGTCAACTTAACAAGCAAAGGCACCATGTATGAACATCTAATACTGATATATCTTGTTTAATTATTTTATTTTGTCTACCAAATAGTCAAAAACAGACATGCATTAAAGGAAAAGTTGCATGTGACTGATAAATATAAAACCTTTCTGCTTCATGTTGCATCATCTCTACACAGCTGATCCCTGAAAGGTAATCTGCATTTCCTCAACATGCTTCTTCTGAACAAAGCAGGTCAAATACATAAAGCTTTTGTTTACATGGAACACGTGAGACATGGAGGAACAACACTGGAGGAAAGAAAACACTTGTTATCAGACTAAGTACCTTATATTACAGTTAATAACACTGAGCCTGTGTGGAGTTTGGAGACAAAAAAGCAACATAAGTCCACTTTAAACCCTCAAAGTTTGTGTTAAGAAACATTGAATGACTGTTATTCCTCCAAAAAATGTTGTTTCTTGTATCTGTGAATAAACATAAATAGAAACAGCTCCACAAACTGACTCATTGAAGCTTCCTAAGGTTTAAATCTAAGCAGTTATCAGCTTCACACCAAACCTCATACAGAAAATTATAAAAACAGCTCCTGTGTCATTAAAACTAAATATTTGACTTCGAAACACCTTTATAAAGTTGTTGTTTGACTTAATAATAAATTCGGCTGACTTCGGCTGGTTTAGTATCTTTACATCAGCGTTAAATTCGCGGTTCAGTTCAGTCTGCACCTGTTGGAAGTAGCATGTTAGCATTGAAGCTACATTCAGACTCACCTGTAAACTTTGTGGTGAAGTGAAGCGGCAAGTTTCAGTCTTCACACATCGTGTTAGTCCAAAATGTGATGATAAACTCTGTGTTAGTGGAAACAAAACAAGACGCCGCGCCACTACTTAGTGAAAGAAGCGTTTTCTGAGGAGCACAGAGGGGAAAGGGGGCGGGGCCAGAACGTCAGGTGTGTCGCGTGACCACGCCCCCTTTTCTATCAGAGGAGCCAGTTCAGCAGTTTTTAAATATTTACAAACGCAGTTACATGAAATCAGTTACAAAGTTCAGTGACTTTATAATAAGATCAAAGCATTTAAAGTCAGAGAAAACTAAAAAGTGAGGAAACTTCTGGACAATACAGGAATAAAAACTATAAATTCTTTCTTTTAAATGTGTTTTTTCTTTGTTCTGTTTTGTCTGATGTATAAAATTCTCACTTCTGAATTCATGTTCTACTCTGTAATTCAACTTAGTTCAAGGATTCAAGGATTCAAGGAGTTTTATTGTCATTCAACCCATGTAAAACATGGGTGGGACGAAATTAGGTTACCCTGGTCCAGGGTAGAAATGAGAATAATAAATATATACAAATATACAATAAAAAAGAGAATAAAAGAATAACACAATCAACTAGCCTTTTTTAACAAATAGACAGAATAAAATAATAAACTGTGCAAAAATTGCAGTGGTGATTTTATCTAATTAATTGTATCTATTGTTAGTTACCTTTCACATTTGCCTGATATAAAATGAATTTACTTGGAAATCGGTACCAGTTAGGGGTGTAACACTTCAGTTCAACAATTCAAAAGCAATATTGGTTCATTTAGAACAATCTGACCTGAAATGATTCAGTGACTTGAAATTGATCCAGTAACTTTTAAGCCAAAAATTTAACCAGATAGATACCTGGGTACTGGAAAGTGCAGGTGAAGTTTCTTGTATGGGGATCAGATTTAAATTAATTATGGATAGAAAGAAATAAGTAAACAACAGTTAATGGGAAATGCATTTACATTTCATGAGAATAAAGTGAAACCAACACTTCAGGTTGAATTTACAGGAGATTAACTTTCTGCTCTCAGTTTCAATATTGAATAAATTTCTATAAAAGTAAAGTTCTTGCTACCTTTGCTTATGTTTTTCAAAATAGAAATTATTCAAAATTATTTAGGATCTTTGTGTTTGTATCTTTTGGAAGACCACGTTTTGTTTTGTTTTGTTCTATTACTCTTAACCTTTTTTAATGGTAAATTTGGCAGATATATTCTTTTTCTTTTTTTTCCTATTTCCATATTACTGGCACTATTATTATTATTAATATTACTGTTATTATTACTACTATTATTCTTATTATTATCATTACTGTTATTAATATAAATCTATTGTTATTTCTATTATTCTTGCTATTATTGTTATTATAATTATTAATTATCATTATTATTACTATTATTACTGCTTTTGTTTTGTTTTATTTGGTACTTTGACTATTATTTATTTATGTATTTAACACTATGTGTATCGACTTTATATAATGCCTATTTTTACAAGATGTATCTGTATCTTTACCAAAAAATTAAATAAAAAAAGAGTTTGGAAAAAAAAAAAAAAATTATTCAATATTAATTCATTGCATATTACAAGGTGGTTGGAGAGATTTGTTGTGAGTCTATTTTCTGGTATCGATTTATTCGATTTTTTTCCCCATTTCAAACAATAATAGATCGATTCATGTCGTCTGAAAAGCAAACTTTACAAGTACATATCAATATAATTGGATCATAGGAATATAAATCAATTCATCAATATATTAGATGAATCTTGCACTGTAGTACCAGTACACAAAGGTACCATTTTTAGTACTTTTTTGTGTTTATGTGGTAATAAATCTTTATTTGTTTAATACTAAAATCAATTTAACATTTTCATTTCTCAATCTTGAAGCTAACATTCGACTGTTTTTGCTGTCACATTGTACTTGTTCCACAAATTTCTTCATCCTTGACTGAAATCAACTATAACCACATAAATTAACAACTACACGTTTTTTTTTTTCTTCATAATATATAAATTAAAACTCAACCATAACTTATTCTTCCACTCCCTCACAGTCACAACGATGCGTTCAGGTACCGAAACAAAGCACCATTTGTTTTACATGAATTTCTACTACTTTTATACTTATCATATCAATTACCTAATATATCAAACATGCACCTGTTCCTCAGCCCATCTAAAATTTCAATGTCTTATTATTTGTTTTCGCGAATTTTCTTCTCAAAAAATCAAATATTTTGTAAAGATGTTTGCTTCACATTTTAATGTGGTATTTATTTATCCAGTTTATATAATCCTACACTTGACACCAGTTTGGCTCAGCCATCATTTCTGAGCCTTTTTATTTTCCAGTTAGTTTCATAACTTAGCAAATTAAAATCAACCAAACAAATTAAGTTAAAAATAGTCATGCACTTTTCCCATTCTTCAGTGTTGACGTAACTTTATTTGCTTCTTTTCTTTACACCATCACCGCTGACACATTTAACTACTGTAAGAAAAGATTATGATTCATTAATATGTTGCATAACTGTGTTCCTGTTTTTAAAAAGCTTGGCTTTAATTTTATTTTTATCTTTAATTAAGTGCTGCTATGACACATTTCACCATCATCATTAAGGTTTGAGTGTTGATGCAAGAGATTGAAAGCTCTTTGTCTCCATCTGGTGGTTTGTGTCCAAATAACTGGAGACAGAAAAAGAGAAATGAGGAAATAAAAATATGAGGAAGACACAAAAAGAAGAGAGAAAGACAACAGAGAAACAAAAAGCAAAGAGGGCCAGACAAAGAAAAGGGAAGATGAGATGGGTAAAGGAAACATACCCATCATCTTATTTCCTTTGATATTTATCTGATAACTCATATTTTTCTTGAGTTAACTTTTGCAACTGTTATAGTTTCATTTTTACATGTGTGGTTTTTATGTCTCTGTGCAGTTGTGCCAATACAGCTGACTGAAAAAGAAAGAGAAAGAAATATAGAGAGCGGAAGACGCTGATTGTCAGTTTCTCACTTTGAGGAAAGTTTAACTTCAGGATCCATCAGTTACATTTTTGGGTCAATGATGTGACGTCCCCTTTTTTGTGTCCCAGTGTAATATTTCCTTCCATCATGAATTGAATATTTCATCACATGTATTTCTTTATTCTATGAAACCTGTGTTATTTGAACACATCTTTAAACTATTAAAATAAAACATGTTTTTTTGTGTTTTGGTTCCTCAAACCCCCAAAATGTCAGGACCACGTTGGCAGGACTGTTCATAGGTGTCATTAATTTGAGATTTTTAACTTACAGTCAATAACATTTACCTTTAATTTAATACAGTGGCATTATTTTATGCTTGAACCTTTTTAAATAAAACATTCTTTGCAAATAAAAAGAATTTTAAAGCTGTTGAGAAATTTTAAAAACTTTTGTCCCGTAATTTTCACCTTGTCTAATGTCAGGGTGGTGCAACCGTAACATTAGACTATTATTTTAAAGTGAAGAGAATAAAACAGGAAACAGGAAACTGCATCAGCCAGAGGAGCCCAAATGACCAAGTGGAAAAGTTTGTAGATTTCTCTGAAATACTGATAAAAAAGGTTTTTTCACTTCATTGGTGAGACCTTGTTAAAGGTACAGTCCACCATGTTGGTTACATTATTACACTTTACAATAAAATTGTAGTTTAATAAATAGAATAAGTGTTTATTTTCTTTACTTTGTGTGTTTTACTTTTACATACTCAGTGTACAGACACTTGAGAGATACTTGCCAATAATTTCACACAGAAAAAATAACAGGAACATATAAATATATTTCATATATTTGGTTGCACCACCTGACATTTTTGGGTGCTCAAATTAAAAATACTAAAAAATAATGAACCTACAAACTTTGAAATGTTGGTCAACTACTGAAATCTGTTAGAAAACATAATTCTTCACTCAGAAATATGTTTTTATCCATTTTCAAAGAACTTTTTAAAAATAAGTTTTTAGACCCTCTTTTGTCATTGACCCTTTTACAGACCTGAAAAGCTCCCACACAAAAATAGAAAAGCACAACCAGGTAGAAATACAGATAGAAACTCTGGGGGAACTTTCACACCGACACGGTTCTATGCTGGTTCTGGTTCCTCGACATTAACTTTAACCAATCTGGATCAATGACATTTGTGATTATTCTGTGTTGATAAAATGAGCAGGTAGTTCAAGAAGTCAAGAAAAATAGAGAAGAAATGTAAGGAGAAAAACGTGTTTGATGGCAATTTGGTTCAGAGAATTTGATTTATTTACAGCAGGGCTGGGCAATTAATCACAAATTGGATTAAATCGCAGAATGACCTGTTGCAATATTCTAATTGCAGACTGCATTATTTCTTTAACCTGTGTCAGAATATCAGATAAATGTTTTAGCAGTTGACCAAATAGCAAAATTATTTAAAACTACCTTTGCAAGAGAAACAATCTAGGTAGTGAAGAGTGACAAATTCAGCAAGATGAAGCAATGAAAAGACATTTAAGGTTGCAAGTATGATGAAAAATATTGAGGAAGCAGCACAAAATGGTCCAACATGGCCCAAAAGTGGTGAAAAGAGAATGAATAGTGACTAAAACCACCAAAAAACAACAAAAATTAACAAAACAAATATGAAAAAACTTGGAAAATAGTCAGAGGGTAGCAACAATGAGAGAAAAAGTTACCCAAAAAATAGCTTAAGGCGACAAAAATGATAAGAACGTTGGGATAAAACTTTAAAAAATAGTCAGAAGGTTTCAACAAATGGTCAAAAAGTGGTGAAAAAAGAGAGAATTGACCAAAATGGGCAAAAAACAGTTACGAGAAGCAAAAAGAAATGTCATAGGTTGTTGTCTTTCCCACAGTTAATGTCAATGTTTATTTAAAATCACAAAAGATGGGGGACCTAGAAACAATCACACGGAAAAAAAAAATCACAATTGCACTACAGGGAAAAATGATGACAATTAGATTAATTTTTTGCACATCGTTTGGCTCTAATTTACAGTTTCGGTTTTATTTAAGGTCTGCCACCTGTTTAACTTTCATTTTCTATAAATAGCTTTTATATCTTTGACTTTCAAAACCACTATGTCTTCGATTACTTTCGTTTCCTTTTCTGCTTTTTCTCCTCAACTGTCACTTCTAACGATCTCTTAGTGATGCCTTCAGGTTCCTGCTGTTTCAGGAGTTTGGTGGAAAACAGAACCAAAACCATGCAGATAAATTATTTTTATTCTCAGAAACACTCGTGTCCGACAACCTAGTTTAGTACAAATAATTACACAAGTCCTTTAGGGGTGCCTTTGTCAAATGTCCCCTTGAATGTCTAAATGTTAGTAAGAACTGTCTTCACGGTCGAAATGGGGGTGCCAAGGTGTGCCTCTTGCGGACGACTTGGTGCACTGGTCAATTGACGTGTGGGAAACCCCAAAAACAGGTCTACCACTGAGTCCTTCAGCTCACAGGTGAGCCACTGAAACAGAGAGAGCGCTTGTCGAGTTGGTCTATTCAGTCAGAAAGTATGCAGGGCTGTAATGTGTAGAAGGAGCCTGTAAGAGCCGGACATTAGGACTAACTTTCCTCACCATTCACAGTTACAGAGCCTTCATTTTGTCATTTTTGGTGCCAATCCTTCATCCCATCCAGGAGAGATTTAACAGCTGAATGCTTTGATGCGTATTCAGAGTAAAAACTACCAACCGTTTGTCAAAATCAGAAAACAGGCCCTGGAGGACACACTACTCTTCAGGATTTGTCGTACTGCTCGGATGCATTTGGTTCAGTCAAAGTACAAATAGAAATGCTAAAACTAGTTACAGAAAAAAAAACACACATGTAACATCTCTGAAAGGAATAACATGTGAAGCTTGTGTATGTATCAGGACACCTGTGTCAGTTAACCGTCTGATGTCTGTGAAAGCCAAAACACCTTGGTTTGATTTAGGAGGAGGAACACTGTCAGAATGATTCTTTATACTGAAGGCTGATTTTATTTAATCCAGGGAGTTAAAGAAAGATTTTAAGAGTTGCATATACTTGCAGGTTTCTAATTTTAAGGTACATTTAATTTTAAAGATTGTTGGTTTGCCTTGTGCTTGACGGTCTGGCTTAGTGGGGGGAGGGGGGCAAAGGTAGTGTTCACTGGAGAACCATCGTTAAGAATAATCTGATATAGTCCGATATAATAAGAAAACAAACAGCATGATTTTCAGATGACACCAGAACGATCAAGGATGGATGTTGGTTGTTTTTTTTTTGTCCTTTTTTGTCTATTTTTTGATTTGCTTCGACCTGATACAGGTTAAGATGCAATTTACTGAATCTCTTACAGGTGGGTTTGAGGTTTGAAAATCAAAGAGGCTGAAATGAACATTTAGCATTCAGTCGACAATGTTTCTAGTCATCACAGATATTTACTTCATGGAGCGGGGGGAGGGGGGGAGCTTGCACCCTTGCTCTTTCTTTGCCGTATGAAAACCATGCTTCCTCTGGAGAGTAAGGGTGGGGGAGAAGGGGGCCGTGCAAGACTTGGAGTGGGGGGGGGGGGGGGGGGGGGGGGGGGGGGGGGGGGGGGGGGGGGGGGGGGGGGGGGGGGGGGGGGGGGGGCAGGCTGAGTGGGGCAGAGGCTGAGTTTGGTGGATGGAGAGAGGGGCTTGAAAACCAGACTGCTGATTCCACACCTCCACACATTTTCCGTGCGGTCCCAATGAGGGTTAGGGTCGGTTGTGTGTGTCTCTGCGGAAGTGTGGGTGTGTGTGAGCGACTTGTGTGCTCCTCGTGTGCGCGTGAGTGTGTGTGTATGTACGTGCGGGTGTGTGCGTGTGTGTTCGTCGTGTCCGCTCTCGGGGCTTCTCATGACTGCTCCCCTCCTCCCCCCCTGGGAGAAAGCAGGAGGGAGGGAATGAAGGAAGTTCTTGAAAGAAAGAGCTCGGGTCGAGGTTTGGGTTAGATGGGAGCGAGGGGGCCTGGATCCGGTGCTGCCGCTGTGTTGAAACAGAAAAAATAAACAACAAACAAAAATCAAAACTGGTGGAATGGATCATTTCTGGTTCTTCAGCTGGTTGGAGAGCCAGTCCAGGCCCTCGTACAGGCCGTCCCCGCTGGTGGCGCAGGTGGCCTGGATGTACCAGCTGCGCTGACGGAGGGCGTGCAAGCCCAGCTTGTCTGTGATCTCTGCAGCGTTCATAGCGTTGGGGAGATCCTGAGGGGAGAGGAACGAGTCCGTCAGCACGCAGGTTTGGTATTTCACAGATAACGAAGCGAATCTTACAGAAACTCTCACTGATAAGGGAAACAATGGAGGGGAATCTGCAATCTGGTCTCACCTGTTTATTTGCGAAAACAAGCAGCACAGCGTCTCTAAGTTCGTCCTCAGCGAGCATTCTGGACAGCTCCTCTCTGGCCTCGTTCACTCTCTCCCTGTCGTTGCTGTCCACCACAAAGATAAGCCCTGCACATAGAGAGAAACGGCACCGTTAACACCAAACACTGTGAGGAGGTTTATGAGGATTTAGTTTAAACGTAGAGATGTTTCTCCTCCATGTTTCAGAGCAGCATCTCTTCTGCCAGATCAAAGCTGTGACTCTGTTTGATCAATTATTAAATCTGTACAAACTGTTCCATCGGCTAAATTAAGTCTCTTTGACCTGACAGAAGCTTCAGCGGCAGATTCGTGCCGTGTGAAGGATGAATGCAGCTCTGTGCCTCCAACGTGGAAGACGTCCAAATTAATACACCTCAAATAAAAGCAGCCACATTTTAAACCTGCAAACAGACAGGTACTCAGCTCACGGTATCAAGATTTAAAGCGGCGAAGAAAACACAGCTTAAAAATGAGAAATGAGCTTAAAACGAGAGCTCGGTTTACTGCAGGAGGAGTCGACCAATGATGGAGCCCGACTATCGTATGACAGGGAGATTACATTCAGTGTGTTTACTCTGGGACGTCACCAACAGACATGAGGCTTGTTTAAATATCAGGACTTTACAACCTGCAGGAAAAAAAACTGAAAAAAGTTGACTCTAATTCTGCTGATGGTTGAAATTGGAAAGAAGAATGAAGGGAGCAGAAAGAAGCGAGTTTTAGTTTGTGTTTAATCAGGCGAAAACAGCAAAATGTGTCTTTGACGTTTCTTTCAAATGTGTCGGAATATCTGATATTTTTTTGCAGTCGTTGCTCAACCAAAAAGCCAAATTGTTGAAAATTATCTTTGCGAGAGAATCGATGTAAGTGGTGAAAAAGTGGCAAAAAATGGAAAAAAGCAGCAATAAAGACACATTTTAGGTACAAAAATGTGAGAAAACTTGAAAAATTGTCAGAAGGTAGCAAAACAATCTTTTTTTATTCGTCTAATGTAACAGTCTGATTTTCTGAAACACTGAATTTCGTTGTTTCTTTATCTGTGAGTTATCTTCATCAACATTTCATGAAATAAAGGCTCAAAATTATTCACATTCTGCTCTGAATTTGCTCATAGTCGCATTTATGTAAACAGAGTTTCTTTTTTAAAACTAAATTCTTCTTTTTCGCTCTCATGTTTCTATAACATCAAAATACATCATCCCTTAGGATAAAGCCGTTAGTATTGACCATAAATCATGAATTCCATGTGGGAAAATAATTGCTATTAGACTATTTAAGGTAATCGTTCAGCCTTTCTCTGCAGAGATTCAGTTTAAAACAGCAGTTTTTCAGCTTTCCTGGACATGTAGTTTCTTTTTGCTGCCATTAAATGAACCAAACTAACTGCAAACTTGTGTCAGTATGTTTTATAATGGGCATCAGAGGAAGAGTTTTGTCAGAAGACACTTTTTTTTTTTAGATTAACTGATTAAAAACTACACCAGATAGTACAGTTTTTAAATTTTTTTTGATTGAATGTTGTAAAATGTTTAATTAAGTAATCAGACAAAGGCAGTGAGGCAGTATTTCTTTGTCTCTTATCCCTTTAATTGTCCAGATTTACTCTGACATTTAATTCTTGGTTCGTTCTGGTTTTTCTCAAATCCTCGCACAGAGGAAACCAGGAGGTTTGTAATATTCTCGAGTTAGCATGTTAATCAGTCTGTGTATACTCGCTGTTTTCCTGTATTAGCATTCTGGGGAAACACAAGCAATCCGACTTAAAATGAGATGTTTCTGGAAGACTCCTGGGCCTTTTTCTGATTAATGATTCTGTGTCTAAATGTTGGATTCTCGCTTTAATTTCACACTCGGATGCTCCGTGTGAGGCAGTGATATTTGCTGCAGCTGGATGTTTGTGCAAGAAGACGAAGAGGAAGAGGAGGGGAGAGCGGGGGGTGTAAAACAGGTAGATATACGTGACTGTTAAACCTTTGTGAGGTGAGAAAACCCCAACAGGTTACACCACTAAGCCCCGCCCTGCAGCCGCTCCATACATGATGATGAGTTCAATTTCAGGAAGCGGCAGAGGAGTCACAATACTCCCTTTGAGAGAAGAACAATGGCGCATGAGTCACGGGCCGACAGGCTTTAAGATCAGCGTGTGCGCAGCAGCCGCGAGGTACGAGGCGGTGAAGTCGACCGTCAGCGCCGCAGCGGCCCGCTTACCTTGAGTGTTCTGGAAGTAGTGGCGCCACAGCGGCCTGATCTTGTCCTGACCGCCCACATCCCACACTGTGAAGCTGATGTTCTTGTATTCTACAGTTTCAACGTTAAAACCTGGACGAGAGAGAGAGAGAGAGAGAGAGAGAGAAAGAGAGAGAGAGAGAGAGAGAGACGGGGATGAGTCAGCGGCTGAGTAAAAAAAATTCAAGTTTTCAACACTGAGTCAACACGACAGACACTAAAAAACAAATCAAACAAGTGGAGTTTGTGTAAAACTTCTAATATTAATCAAACGTCTAATATTCTTATTATCCTACTATGTTGTATTTTATTACCTATTTATTTCTTCAAATGTTTATATTTATTTGCTTCAGGTTGTATCAATATGTATTCATTATTATTAATTATGTATATTTCTACCAGTTTACTTTCAATGTTTTAACATTGAATGACAGTTTTATTTTATTTTTGTATCTATAATTATTTGTGACTATCATTTTTGTATCATTTCTACCAGTTTGATGTAATTGTTTTAACATTAAACGACTGTTTTGTCCTATTTTTGGACCTGTAGTTATTAGTGACCATGATTTTTGTATCATTTCTACCAGTTCGATGTAATTGTTTTAACATTAAACGACTGTTTTGTCCTATTTAACTATGTATAATTATTTGTGACTATCATTTCTACCAGTTTAATATAATTGTTTTAACATTTAACAACTGTTTTGTCCTGTTTTACTTTGTATAATTATTCATTGTGATCATTTTCATATCATTTTTACCTGTTTACTTTATTTTTTTTGATGAATTGAACACTTTTAGGTATTCACTGTTCCTATTTTGAACTTTAGTCTTATCATAACCTTTATCTTCCCTTAATTTATTAACTTCATTTTGTGTTGTTTTTACCTTTTTTACTGTCTCTATTTCCTCTTTTACTTCTTCTTACCACTTGAGTTGTTTCCTCCACTGGGTTTTTTATTCACTGTTTGTGAACTAATGTTTTTCAGGTGCTATAAATATAAAGTTTCAATACTTCATAAATTAATCTCAAAGAGTATCATCGCTGTGAAAAGCTGTCGGACTCATTTTCTCTCTGGTCTGATTTAAAGATTAAACTTTAACGGGTTTTAATGAAGTTTAAAGAGTTGAAGAAACATTAAACATTAATGATTTTGCACCATGATGAATAAAAACTGATAATTCTGCGTCATATAAATAATGTGAACACTGAAACAGAACTGCGTGTCTTGCTTACGTCAAACATCTATTACAAAACAGCGACTTTTGCAACTTCGACACTGCCCTTTAAAGAACAGTGTGGTCACATTTTGATTTGTTAACAGCTCATAGGGAGGTTAAAATAATATTTACCTTTAATAGGAGTGAATTTTATGGTGTGTGGTAAATATTAACCATAAATTCTGAATGTTGCAGACACAGTAAGAGCACGTCAGAAAGCAGAAGTAAGGAATGATGGGTAGAGATTGTTACCAATGGTGGGAATGGTGGTGACTATCTCTCCAAGCTTCAGTTTATATAGGATGGTAGTTTTTCCAGCAGCATCAAGCCCGACCATGAGGATCCTCATCTCTTTTTTGCCAAACAGGCCCTTGAATAAGCTTGCGAATACATTCCCCATGGTGACGAAGCTGTAAAAAAGTAGAGAGAGAGAGGAGCGGGGTTAGCTGAAAGAGTCATGTTTGGAGTGTTTCTATTTTAGTGAGATAGAGAAAGAGATCAGGGAAAATAAGCAGCAACAAGTGAATGTGTTTACTTCACGTTAAAGTACTGAGGCAGCTTCTTTGATGCTTTTAAATGATCCAAAACAAAAAAAAGAGGAATTAAAATTGAATGCAAATTATGACTGAGTGGTTTGTATGAAAGCTACAGTGTTAACATTAGTTAAAGATTATGGTTTGTGTGTTAAGCAGGTGACAGTTCACCACATTCCTTTAACCTCGCTGCATACTTAAACCTACAATTATTTAAGTAAAGTCTAATTATTGTGCCTGATAAAGCACGTCTGCTTTGTTTGAAGAAATTTGCACTGATCCAATTAGTTTTAAAGGTATAATTTGACGATTCATTACAAATATTTGTCTTTTATTTTGTTTTAATTTCCCTGTTAAGTGTCTCACACACGTGTGAAGCTGCCTCCACTAAAGAATTTCTGTAGTTTGAGAGTTTGGCGAATGGTTAACCATTTAAGTTACATTCTTACGGCTATAAACAGTCCAAGTTTACCCCAAAACTAAGCAAAGTTTTACTTGTACTGGGCTAAAAGTAGCCGTGTTAACCGTGTTAAATAATATAGCTGTCATAAAGCTGTGTTATTGTTGTACATCTTGAATTTGTACATTAATTGTACACATACGTTTGTGCAGGTTTATGTTGTAGCTGGAGCTCAAGATTGAAAATTAACTAACTGCTTTTGCAAAGGTAGTTTCCAAAGATGTGTCTTTGGTCACATTATTTTTGTAAACAAGCCAAAATAAGGTATTTACTTCTAATATATTCACAAACACTGCTACTGATTGATGGCTTTTCATCTGCAGATACTCTACATAAGAAATATGGATCAGGTTGTGACTGGAAATGCTGATTTGTGCACATTTCTCAATCTATTTTATCCTTTTCTTGTCCTCAGGCCATCACACTGATTAACTATTAAACCTATAATTATAATAATAACTTATAAGTAACTACAGTCAGTTTGTCTGTTCCTCCTTTTCTTTTCCATTGCACATTTAATGTCCTTATTCATTTCATAATTCAGCTTGAATGTATATATATATATATATTCTTCTTCCCTGTTTTTTTTAATATATTTGATATGAATCGTGCAATATACAGTTAACCAAAGTCAAATTCCTTATATGCTGCTTAAATTCTTGGCATAAAGGCAATTCTATTCAATATTCTGAGTCAGATTGTTAGAAATGTATGTTAGATTGGTAAATTTAAGTGTTTTCCCACTGTTTCTTGTTTCTGTTACGTTTGATTATCTTGTAATAAAACTGACTGAATAGTCACATTTCTGACATTTTAAGACCTTTTTAATGCCACTTTGAATGAAATTTAAGACCAAAAACACATAAATGTAGTTGATGGTCAGGTTATCCTGCTGTGAGAGTCTTTCAAGTTTACTTTTTGTCCGTTAATTAAACATAAAGTCATTCTCTCTGATTAATAGCTGTATGTAAACAGTGACCAGTGTCTACTCTAAGTCTCTTTCACGAGAAGTCCCACAAAAATAAAATAAAACCAATTTAACTCTACAAGATCCCGCCCTGACAAATTTAAGACCTTTGCGTTATTTATTTAAGATCAGAATGTAACGTTACGATGAATTTAAGACTCACAGTAGTGCCTAAAAGTTTAAGAATTTTCTGATTTTTTTGGGTGGTAACACAAAAACATTTCTGTCAGTAAGCTATGTTTTTTTTTCAATAAATGTCTTCACCCAACCATAAACTATGAGTGATAGAAAGGATATTGTGTTATCATTAAATATGCACGGATAAATTGGCCTCGATTTCCCTAAAATTTGGGGGATCAGCCAATCCTTACATATGAAATCAATCCTCTCTACCTCTGCAAAGGTCTGAAAGTCAGCCATTGTAGCTTTTTTGATAGATTTTTTCTTAAATTTGGAAAATGAAAGACAAAAGAAACTGATGTAATATAGTCGTTTAGATGGCAATATTCCAAACTTTTTATTTATATTTGAGAGAATTACCTCATGTGCATATTACCTCACACGTATTACTCTTTTTTTTTCTCAAGAAAATCAGACTGGAACATTGAAAGTGTGTGCTGCCAGTTATAAAAACAAAAAAATCGGTATTGCCAGGTCAGAGATTGGTGCACCCCTTGTTATCATTAATTTTTTCTGAGAAAAGGCTAAAAAATCAGAAATTCTGCTGGGAGGTGTAAAATTTTGAGCACAGCTGTATTAAGGCTTTGGTTTAAAATGCATGAATTTAAGACTTTTAAGACTTATTAAAGATGTGTAGGAACCTTGTTCTGTTTACAGACGTTATTTAAATGAGTCATGATTTAGTCTTTGTCCCAGATGGAAGAGTTATTAACGACAAAAATAACAACAGGAAATAAACAACACTATCAGACTTGGTTGCATTATTTTTCCCATTTGGATCAGCGCAGGCCGTGTTTTTCTCAATCGGTACATGTCTATCAGCATCTTTACAACCGTGTATCCAGTGGCAGCTCCGTTGTTAACCCGGATAAACTGAAAGGCTAACCGATCAGCCGATAAGGCAGGAAGGCCTGTTCCGTGCTCTCACTGCGGGGATAATGTTACTGTATGGATGAGCCGTCACAAGACGCTAACAACATCTCGACCTTAGCGGAAAGGCCTAAGGATGCCGAGTGTAAATATTGAGCGAAGCTGCACAACTTAACATTCTCTCGAGTGGCACATCTCTACCTTTCTTACTCGCCTTTCGACCTACAAGCCCTCGGCCAAAAATGATGAGCTCCGCCTAATGTCGAGAAATGAATCCCGCCTACGAGGTCGATGGTCAATCGGCGCAATCGAGGTGAATCGAGCTGTCTGTAGGACGACCGTTGACGATTACAACAAACACGGCTGTTTCAAACATTTCCCACACACATAATCGACCGATTGTTTAAGTAAGTAAGGAGTTGGATAAAGTTTCAGTCTCGTATTTGTCGAAAGTAGCGGTGACAGTTTTCAACCGTTTTTTAAGCAGAAGCTGCGTCCGCGAGCGCACAAACCGTTAGCGAAATGCCGCGTCACAGTAGCTGTGAACACAGTGACGTCAGCTTTTACACCGCAGAAAACGACCCTCTCCCGCAAAGCTGTGATTAAATCACGATATGCGGTGTTCAACGACGAGAAAATATCGCATTTGTGCGGGGTTTTACCTTTAGAAAGACAGCTTCTCGATCTTTCCGTTATCTTTCACTGTCACTCCAAAATGGCGTCTTGCGCAGCCAGGGAGACACCGGCGTACGGGAACTTCCCACTATCAACCCTGGTCCAATCACAGCACAGCTGGTGCACCTAATAACCCGCCCCTGCTGCCTTGATAACCAATCACAGTGCAGAAAGTGTACTAAACCACCCGCCTATGTTGCACAGCTGGCCAATCGCGGCGTCGGCAGGTTCCTGTTTGCACTTTGCACAAAATGTCGAGGAAGTTTACTCAAGTTTCAGAAACATCTACTGAAAGGTTTTTAAGCCATACAACTTCATGTTTACGCCATAAATTCACCCAAACACAGATTCCTCAGACAGACATGCAATAATACCCCCATTTGTCATGATTCTGAGTTAATTACGCTTTATTTCCAACCTCAACTTCTGTTTTTCTTAGGATTATCCAGTGAAAACAAAGCAGGTTTTCCTGTTATGCTAGGCAAATATCTCTTATTATACTGCCAAAAGTATCATGATACACATGATACATGAGTTTTAAGAACTCTATGTCATTAACATGATAAATAGTTTCTTTGAAGATCTGTTGAAAATATTTTTAAAACATATTCTACCACCTTGAGGATTGTCAGGTCACTACAGTCAGCTGAGGTTGTATTTTGACCCTTTTCACTCACATATTCTCTGGAAATTCATGGCTGATTTTCAAGAATTCCCAGTAAGAAAAACATCAAAACTGTCACTCTCTTTGTAAAGTGTTTTTGCATCAAATGGAAGCAGATTTACTAAAAAAAAAAAAAAAAAAAAAAAAAAAAAAAAAAAAAAAAAAAAAAAAAAAAAAACAACAACAAAAAAAAACAGGTTAATAAACATCTCGGTTTCAAAAAATTTGAATTTTCTTACTATTTTTTGATGGGTCAAGCATTATAGGGTGTCAATATGGGGCAAAAAATCCAACAACACCAACTTTTTTATGTCTTTTCTTTTACTGGTGAAAATAGTCTTCTGTACTAATTTTTGTTTACATTATTGAAAACTTTCACTTCAGAGAGAAAAGGAGTGTTGAAGCTACTTTGTCATCTTTGAATATCTTTGTGTATATTGCAGTATCAGGAGTTAGACTACAGTCACCCTACTCAATAAGGCAGATTCTGTGCATTAGAGATTGTTTTTATTCGTATATAAAATGTAACATTCAAGTATTAAAGTGTTCAAGGCTTGTAGTGTTTAACATCAGCTAGCAACATGACAAACTTGGTGTCCAGACCACAGAGGGGAAATACATGTTCATGTGAACTGTGTTAGAAAAACACTCATACCAATCATACCAGCAACACATCATTCTCATAAATACACGTAAGGTATAGTCTCAGAGCAATCAATGCCTCAACTTAGTGCAAAAGAAAATGAAACTATAAAGGTCTTTGTCATTCTCGGAGCTCCAGCCTGCCGTCTCTGACTCTCCACCTCCAACGCTGACATCTGTCAGGGGCAGGAACACAGCGCAGCCACAAACACGAGTCTCTGATTTCTTCTTCAAAGGACACTGTCTTCCTGTCCAGGGTCTCCAAGGTGAAGGCTTTACCTGAGACCTGAGAAATGGAGAAGTTCAAACAATCAGATATGATTCTCAGTATCCTCTTGGGAGCCGAGGTATCGCTAAAGTACCTTTTCAGACCCAAAATGTGTTATAAAGTCCCCTCTCAGGATCTAAAACGTTCATTTAAGTGTCCTCTTGGGAGCCAAATGAGCTGAAATTCCTTCTAAGGAGCCAAAACATGCTCTTAAGTGCCCTCTGGTGAGGCAAAACTTTAAAATGCACTCTTTAGAGCCAAACAAATGACAAAATCTATACTTGTGAGACAAAACGTGAGCTCAAGTGCTCTTTTTTAAGCCAATTTGCACTAAATTGCCCTCTCGAGAGCTACAACTACATTAAAGTGTCCTCTTGGGAGCCAAAGTATCGCTTAAGTTCATTTTCAGACCCAAAATGTGTCACAAAGTCCCCTCTCAGGATCTAAAACGTTCATCATAGTGTCCTCTTGGGAGCCAAAGTATCGCTAAAGTTCCTTTTCAGACCCTAAATGTGTTATGAAGTCCCCTCTCAGGATCTAAAAAGTTCATTAAAGTGTCCTCTTGAGAGTCAAAACATGCTCCAAAGCTCCCTCTGGCGAGGCATAAAAACACTTAACGGCCTGATTGGGAGCCAAAACTTTAAAATGCACTCTTTGGAGCCAAAACAAATTCCAAGGTGCACACTTGTGAGCCAAAATGTGAGCCCAAGTGCCCTTTTTTGTGCCAATATTTGCACCAAATTGCCCTCCTGGGAGCTAAAACTACATTTAAGTGTCCTCTGGGGAGCCAAAGTATCACTTAAGTTCCTTTTCAGAGCCAAAATGTGTTATAAAGTCCCCTCTCAGAATCTAAAACATTCATTTCAGTGTCTTTCAGGCACTTTTTCACAACAAAAGCATACATTTAGACTCTAGAGGGTAGGATGACTCCAATTCTCCAGCTTTGCAAGTCGACTTTTTTACACAAGCACTGACAGTATATAATGTCGTATTTTGAATCTGCAAACAAATAAAAATCAAACAATTTGCGACCACTACTCAGACTCATCTGTGTGTGTATTTGTCTCCTACCTGATCGCTGATTCCTATAGCAACGTGTCCCACTTTGACCTGCCGACGTTCACGAATCCTCAGACACTCGCCCTGAATGTTCTCGATCCAGATGTCGACACCTGGGGAATCACATCAGAGTGTAACTCATAAAAACCAGCTGGCAGTCAGCAGCATGAGTGTATGATTTATGTGTAAGTCTGCCGTCTTACCATCAAAGCAGTGTGAGGATGGCTGATTTGCTGAAGCCAACCACTCCAAGCGTCCGTCTGTCTGACTGTTACAAGAAGAGAAAACTCCAGAGCTGAGATCGTCTGAGGAGTGGTCCGAGTCCTTAAATAGAGACAGGTTGTAGAGTTTTTTATGTGCTTACAACATACTGAACATACACACGTGCGTTTATAGGTTCACACCTTGTCTGAGGCATCTATCTGTGAAGTGTCCGAGCAGCTGAAACAGGATGGGGGGTCATCTCGAGGTTCAGGGGACGGGGTCTGGATCGTGGTGCCTTTAGGAACATCTATAGAGAAAATAATTCACTTTTACTTTTACTGAAGCACAAAAACACATTGACTGAATATATAAGAACTTCCTGATGATGCAATAGATACACACTCTGAACCCTATAAGACCCAAATTTAGAAGAAAAGTTTGCAAGTTGTGAAACTTTGTGACCTGGTGGCTTGATCTAGACACACATTTACTAAATAACAGCACTTCAGGCTTCAAAATTAGGACCCACTGACTAAAACAATTATGGTCAAAGATACCTAGAAACCTGTAATGTGATGTAATTTTGACAACTGATGAACTACTGTAAAAGCTGCAGCAAAACACTCTTCTTTTCTGTCAAATCCAGGTGCTTCAGTTACTTTACATTAGCCCACAGTGGATCAGGGGTTTTGGTGGCAGGTTATTCCAGTCTTTCCTGTGAATCCACACTCCAGAGAATGTCATTGTAAAAACTGGTCTTTCTATTCCAGTTCTGAATCCTTTGAAAGATATTATCAACACTTTTTAAAGCAGAAGTTTTCAACAGGGGGTTCATGACATTTTTGGTTGATTGTGCAGTTTTTTTACCTGTTCAAATATTTGATAAGTTTATTTATGCAAGGCAGTGACACCTAATGAACCAAAACTTGGCATCAGCATTGGTATCATTTGACAAGGTATGTTAATAAATGGCAGTAGAAAGGTCACTCTGCTATTATCTGAGTAGATTAGAATTGAATTACAAGGTTCTTTAATACAGGGGTTCCCAAACTTTTCCGCCTGCGACCCCCAAAATGGTAGCTTTAGAGACTGGCGACCCCCTGCTGTGGTACAACACTAATGGGCGAATCCAAAAGCAGACAAAAACAAACAAAAACCCTCCTGAGGATACTTAGTTTAACTGATCAGGAGGAAATTTACCGACTAATGTGCACTTTGCTGTGTTCACTGCATCAAACTTCAACAAAGAAATGTGAAAAACAGATAAAACATTTTCTGTTTGCATAATTTAATATTATCTTTAACCCCTATTTTTGCTTTTATTCTTACAATAATGGATAAAATGTTCATGAATTGTTCATAGTTTTCGATTTTGGGACACATTCCACGACCCCCTATCAATGTCTCACGACCCCCCATCGGGTCCCGACCCCCACTTTGGGAACCACTGCTTTAATACATAGTACAAGAGGCAGTTTAATATGAAATATGATTTAATATACAGTAAGATAAATGGTAGGGAGTCCTTGCTCTTGTGATTAATAAAAAAATGACTGAACTAAGCATTTTTAATGGTAAAATTATAACACCACACACAATCTTAAACAACTATATTCTAAACTTTCTGGAATATAAATCTAGTTCAAATAAAATGCAGCATATAAAACTATCTGAGTTGGTGCATTTTGATTGACAACCATGATCATATGATTATACAGCTTCCTAATTTCAACCTTTGTAAATATCAACTTGCAGTTCGCAGGAAAAAATGAAAACAAATGGAAAATTGTCTTGGCAAACCTGGCCTCATTGAGACAGTTTCAAAGGGAACCCAAACACCACAACAGCATCTTAGGGCCACATGAATAAGAATAAATGGAAAAAAATTAAGTTTTAAAGACAGAAAACCTCCTGGGAGCTTAAACATACACTAAGGTGCCATGTTTGGAGCCAAAACGCACTCTATACTTTTCTTTTTTTCTTCTGCCCCCACCCTCCAAAATGTCTGTACACGCCACTGGTCGTGAAATTTAGTCAACAGCATTGAAATCATCCTTGAGGTGAGCTATGTCATTTTTAGGGCAATGAAGAGATATTAATTCTAGAGAGAAAATGTCTTTGGGGTCATCAGAAGATTGTGATGTAAAAGCATTTAAAGTATTCTCTTGAGACAAACTCTAACTATTCACTCGTTTAGCTGAGTGGATTTTAGTTTCTCTCTAAAAAGCCTGAGTAAAATTATCAGATCAAAACATCAAAAATATCTGAACGTGTCCAGGAAACAAACAGGTTTTCACGCTGCAGAGTTTCTCTGACTCACCGTCTCGGAGGAACTCCAGCTCTGACTCTGAGCCCCATGAGTTCTCGTTGGTCTGTTGGCCTTTCTGCAGCAAAGGGAAAAGGCCTTTGAGAGCTTTGAGATACTCAGTCGGCATCGAGGAGTCCCAGTCTTCAGCTTCCTCCTCCTCCTCTTCCTCTCCTTCCTCCTCCCAATCCCCCTCATAGTCCCCGTCAGTCTTCGTCCACTTCTCCTGTTCATACTCCTCCTCTCCCATATAAATATCCACCTCTGAATCAGAGCAGGAGTCCCAGTCCTTTTTAATCGCCGCGTAATCATCCTGCAGTGTTTTTGGCAGAGAGTCCCATTCTTTGGTGATAGAATCTGTGCCCGGTGCAAACTCTTGGTCTGAGTCACCGTCCTGCCAGTCGTCGCTGTCCTCGTCCACCGCTGTGGTTCTCCAGGGGCTGACCCAGTGCATTTCAGCAGCTGCTGGTTTGGGTGGATTGGCAGGGATCCCGTGTGATAAGGAGCAGGAGGTGTCTTTGTTTTGGTTGTTGCAGTGATGCAGCTTCTCACAGGCATTTCTGATGGACCAGGGGCTCAAACCTCCAACTGTGGAGAAAATATTAGAAACTCAGATAAAATCACCAACGTTTATTTTGGTGTCTCATCATGTGGAAGAACCAGGTTTGGAGTCCCTCGGGGATCAACCCTAGGTCCTCTTAGTTTTTTAAAAAGGTACACGTCGGTGAGAAAACATATTGTTAAGTATTCTAAAGTGCAAAAAAAAAAAAGAAGAACCTGGACAACCATACCTGTCAGTTTAATTAATGGAGAGATGAAGCAAAGACCCCTTACTATAAATATTGTACTGTATATTAAATAATGTTTTAGGGTCAACATATTCTAAATTCTAAAAGTTGAAAATATAGAAATGAAAAACTGGCTTTGTTGAGATTTTTTCTCCTAAATTAAGTTGAAAGTTTGAGAAATGTTGAGTTTTTATCTAAAATTCTTACTTTTTTCCTCATAATTTTGACCTTATCATCTACAATTTAGACTTTTTTCCTGTCCAAATTTGACTTTTTATCTCAATATGGCCCAAAAAAATCTCAAAAAAGCAAAGTTGTCATTTTTATTTGAATGACTGGCGGAAATGGGGGATTTGTAAAACTGTAAAATATTTACAACTTTACAGAAAAACCCATCAAAGAAAACACCACACCAGGGGCTCAAACCTCCAACTGTGGAGAAAATATTAGAAACTCAGATAAAATCACCAACATTTATTTTGGTGTCTCATCATGTGGAAGAACCAGGTTTGGAGTCCCTCGGGGATCAACCCTAGGTCCTCTTAGTTTTTAAAAAGGTACACGTCGGTGAGAAAACATATTGTAAAGTATTCTAAAGTGCAAAAAAAAAAAAGAAGAACCTGGACAACCATACCTGTCAGTTTAATTAATGGAGAGATGAAGCAAGGACCCCTTACTGTAAATATTGTACTGTATATTAAATAATGTTTTAGGGTCAACATATTCTAAATTCTAAAAGCTGAAAATATAGAAATGAAAAACTGGCTTTGTTGAGATTTGTTTCTTCTATATTAAGTTGAAAGTTTGAGAAATGTTGAGTTTTTTTCTAAAATTCTTACTTTTTTCCTCATAATGTTGACCTTATCATCTACAATTTAGACTTTTTTCCTTTCCAAATTTGACTTTTTATTTCAATATGGCCCAAAAAAATCTCAAAAAAGCAAAGCTGTCATTTTTATTTGTATGACTGGCGGAAATGGAGAATTTGTAAAACTGTAAAATATTTACAACTTTACAGAAAAACCTATCAAAAAAAAAAAAACCATTTAAAACCGCAAGTTGATGTATTATTTGTTTTGGTTACAATCTAAAAAGTATTACTGCCTTTTACTTTATTTAATTGGTGAAACATATTGACACTTACAGATGTTTTAAATAATTTTTTACACTAAAAATCAAGTTTGTCTCATGCTTTACTGTTATTCAATGTGTTTGACACGGTAAAAGAAAATGTTTGGTTTTAGGGTCTTTAATTAAAGCTTTTTTTGACAGTGTTCTGTTGCAGTTTTTACTGATTTTTTTTTACAATGCACCTTCCTTTGCACAATAAGTGAAGTCTGTGAATATTCTAATGGGACAGTTGTTCATAAAGTGAGATTATTGGACCTGCTCTGAGGGCCTTAGTGGTTTTCCTCCGTAGCTCCCTCGCTGATGCTCGTCTGTCAGGATCTTTCTGGAGTCCAGCTCTGAAAACTTTGGCCGTGAAGTTGTTACAGTTTGACGGCACCTCCCACAGAGGAGGAGGCTCGTTGACAATCTGACGAGCAGACGACGAAGGTTGTGTGAATATATATTTGTATTGAATATCTCAGACTGTGTGATGACCACACTGTGTGTTCTCACCTGCAGACAAAGGGGATGGGAGTAGTAACGTATCCATGGTTGACATCCATTGAGCATGTGCAGTAACATGCAGCAGCTGCTCCATACGTCTGCTTTGGCACAGAGCTGATCCCCTCGTGCCACCTCAGGAGCCATGTGGGACTCTGTACCCGGGAAGGCAGCTCCTACAGACAGCCAGTGAAATCATCATGTTGCACACACACTGACACACTAACAACATCAGTGGTTTTATTTTCTAGTGCTTCTACACTGACTGTTTGGTTGTTACTCACCTCTGAATGCCTTCGTGCCCTGTCCATTGTCATCTAAAGACTGTGAGAGACCAAAGTCGCAGAGGAATGTGTCCCTGCAGTCTGCAGACAGCAGCACATTGTCAACTGGAATTAAATCAACACGCAGGATTCAGTGAGACAGCTTGTTTTCATTTGCTGTTCATTATGAGACAGATGAGTGAGAAATCAGGGGGTTGTCAGACTGACGGCTCCACGGGGGGGCTGAAGCCTCTGAAGCCTCTGAAGCCTCTGAAGCCTCTGAAGCCTCTGCAGCTTCAGTAATGTGGAGGTGGCATGAGGTAAAATCCAAACAAAATAAAACAAGCACACTTTTTTCCACCTCTTCCCAAAGACATGATAGGATGAGACGGGCTAATCTGATGTCTGTTGGCTGAGTGAACCTGCTGTCGGAGAGCTCTGAGGCAAATAAAGGGGCCTAATTTGAGCGAACCCCCTCCTACTCAATCCTCTCAGCGGGGATTACAGGGGTTTTAGGGGTGACGTGTCAGTATGGGATTAGGTACCAAACACTGGGTATACTATCTGACAGTAAAACCAGCAGCTACAGGCTTTAACGGCCCCCTTCCTCCTATCCACTGAGACCTCCTGATTATATCAAATGCATTATCACAGCAGGGAGACGGACACTGTGGGGTCTCATGACAAGTTCAATCTCAACACAAGCCAAACAAATCAACAGCAGCACTAATTCATCGTAAATATCGTCAATTTTTTCATCATTATGGAAACTCACAGACAAGCAAGATGTTTGTGCATTATACAACAAAACCAAAAACAAGGAGTTAAAATACTCAAAGGCTCTGTGAAAGTGAGGTACCAACTTTGTGTTGATGCTCCAAACAATGAACACCCCTGGAAGCAAAAACATGCATTATAGTGTTGTCTCAGGAGCCAAAATATGTATTAAAGTGTCCTCTTAGTAGCCAAAACATGCATTTTAGTGTCCTCTTAGTAGCCAAAACATGCATTACAGTGTCCTTCTAGGAGCCAAAACATGCATTACAGTGTCCTTTTAGGAGCCAAAACATGCAATCAAGTGTTCCCTGAGGAGCCAAAATGCACCCGAAGTTCCCTTTTGAGAGCCAAAATGTACAAAAAAATTGCAAGTCATGTCATTAAAGTGTCCACTTAGGGGCCAAAATATGCATAATAGGGTCTTCTTAGGTGCCAAAATGCACCCGAAGTTTCCTTTTAAGAGCCAAAACGTGCAAAAACAGTGCAAGAAACATGCATATAAGTGTCTTCTTGGGGGCCAAAACTTGCACTGGACTGCCCTTGAAGAGCTGAAATGAGTATTCAAGGGCCTTCTTGGGAGCCAAAATGTTAAAATGCCCACTTTGAAGCCAAAAAAGTGCCTTTTTGGAGACCAAAATACTGCTGAAGTGCATGTTCAGGGGCCAAAAGGCACACCAAACAGTCCTCTTGGGAGCAAAAAATTAAAATGCTTTCTATGGAGCAGAAATAAAAGCCAAAGTGTGAGCTCAAGTGTACTTTTAGAGCCAATGTCGATGCTAAAATGTCCTATTGGGAGCCAAAATATGCACTTAAGGGGCCTCTTGGGAACCAAAAAGTCAAAATGCCCATTTTCAAGCCATAAGATTTGCCTAAGGGCCCACTTTGGAGCCAAAACTTGAGTTTGAGCTCCCTTTTAAGAACCAATATTTGCGATTTAATACCCTCCTGGGAGCCTAAAAATGTTGTACCCTCTTAGAAGCTGAAGTGCCGTTTTAGGGTGTCAAAACCTGCTTAAGTGCCCTCTTTGGAACCAAATCAGGCATTGAAGTGTCTTCTTTATATGCAAATCTTTTTTCTCTTTTCACCCCTGCCCTTCAAAAGTCTGTGCACACCCCTTAACAGAGGACTTACCTTTGACATCCAGGTGCAGGACTTTCCTGTGGTGCATGTGCTCCAGCGCTCCCAGTGTCTGATAAAGGTAGTGCAGCGCCAAATCCTCAGGTAACGTGTGCATCTCTTTCAAAAGCTGAGCCAAACATGCTGCAGATGATTAAAAAAATTTATGTTTAAAGCTGCATTTAAACTTTATATTCATGTAGTAAACATGAGAGAGTGTTTGATAGAAGTTCACCTGGCTTTAAATCCATGAAAAGCACAATGTTGAGCTCCTCCCTCACGGCCCCAAACAGCTCCACGACACGAGGAGAGTTGAGAGCGCTCCACGTGCTCACCTCCTCGCTGCTGAAGTGACTCAGAGGAATCTGTGACCAGTGAACAATCAGCAGAAAACAGATTTTTAACTCAAACATCATCTCAGTGTTTGGGAGCAAACGTTGTTTCCTGTGACTCAGTGTTTCCTGCCTCACCCTCTTGGCAGCGCATTTGAATCCCGTCTTAAAGTCCTGGATGCAGAAAACGTCCCCGTACGAGCCGTTCTGGATGTGATGAAGGACGCGGTACTCCTCTCCCTCTCTGTACTCACAGCTGTTGGGCTGAAGTTTCTTGGGGACACAGAAGGACAAAGCTTTAATGAGACACGAATACAGCTGCTGGAGCGTAAATGTCATGATGGTGATATATTTTGGCCTCATGTAGCGTGGTTACACCTGATGAAAATATCTTACATGATGAAAGATCAGACCCTCATTACTCGCTCTGCTCGTCTTCCACCCGTTCAGAGTCTGTTTCATCAAATCCATGAAGAAAGGTGAAACGGAGAGCCTCGGCATCTGTGTCACTCTGCCTCTGAGGAAATCCAAAACTGTGTCACTATCACTCATGTCATCAAAACCGAAGGCACTCTGGGAAATATTCACGGAACCGGGCGAGTCTGTGGAGTCTGACATTCCCAGCAGGCTTTGCACACACCCTGAAGACTCACACTCCCACTCAGTATGGGAGTGGGAGTTAAAGCCAGACACGTTCATAAGGTCAAAGGTCAAGTTAGAGTTTCGGGCCTCGACGGGGGAACTGTCGGCTGCGTGTGTGTCGTCCTCTGCGCCGCAGGACGAGTCTGAGTCACTGTCATGAGTGTGGATGGATTCAGAGTTTTCAGTGTCGCCTGATTTTTCTTGCTCCTCTGATAAAAACTCATCCTCTAACACATCTGCACAGCTGTCGTCCACTAAAGCCTGCGCCGAGTCCGTAAACTGAGGAGGAGGCGGGATGATCTCAGGCGCCGATGTTATTTCTCTCTCCGCCGATTTCAACCAGTCGATTTCCTGAACCCACAGACCCCGGATAATCGGGCGCTCTTCCCCTTCTTCCTGGCTCCGTCTCCTGGATTTCCTGCGTTGTTTCCTCTGGAGGTGGTGGTGTGGGAGTTTGGCAGCTACATCGAAGTCCTCCTCCACCTCGGAGTCACTCGGCGCTGGCTCCTTGCTGAGAAACCTGGATGTGAGAGTTTCAGATGCTTTAAAACTCAACACAAGACTCTAAAAATCTGTGCAAAGATCGTGATGTACCTGTGTTTTTTCAGCAGCTGACATCTTGAGTAAGAGCTCTGAGTTTTTGTGGGACTAAACTCCTGAAAGTCTTCCCCTGGGACGGAGAGAAGTTACCAGGCAAACAGTTACATAAATATACCTTCAGCCTCCATATGCATGAATCTTTTATACGCCACATAAAGTGAACTCTGTGCTCTTACTTTCTGCCTGTGCGACAATGGACACGCAGGGATCCTCCTCCCGCTCCTCCTGCCCCTCCGTCACCACGTGTTTGGCGGTGCCGTGCTGCATCACCCTGCTCAGATGAGGGGCGATGGCCTGGACCAGCGAGTCCTTTTCCTCCTCACAGCCTTCGTTGTCGTCCTCTTTGCCGAGGAATGTAAGTTCAGAGCCTCCGGTGACGATGATGAAGGGCGTGTTGGAGTTCAGCATGCGAGGAATGGCCATTTCTCTGGAGCTGTCAGTTTGCATCAATGATGGAGAAACTGTAAAGGAAGAGGATATCTTTAATGTAGAATGTAAACTGAAGTTTCGGACGAGGAAAAATGGAGTCCTCCTGAGGTTATCGAATCCAACAACATGGAGAGGGAAAACTGTTAATCAAAAGGAACACAAATATAGTAGAAGTGATGTCACATTTTTTTGTTAAATTTTCGTACCTTAACATGGAACCAAACTTGTGCAAATTATAATAGGAAACCAAAACAAGAAGCTAAAATGCTCAAAGACTCTGTGAAAGTGAGACTTTGTGTTGGTGCTTGAAACAATGTCCCCACTTGGGAACTAAAATACATGCTGAAGTGCGTTGGTGGGGAGCCAAAACCTGAAAAAAAGAGCCATAACACCAATAACTTAAGTGCCTTTTTGGAAGCCAAACATGCATTTATGTTCCCTTTTGGGAGCCTATTGACATCAAAGTTGCAGCTTGGGAGCCAAAATGCAAACTTAAGTGCTCCATTGGGAAGAGAAAATGTTCACTAAAGTAACTTCTTTGGGGGCCAAAACCCACAAGGGTAGCATCCTTGGAGCCAAAATGTGCCACATTGTGCTTTTGGGATCCAAAATGTTGACTCAGAGCCCCCTTGGGGGCCAAAATACTGGTGAAGTTTCCGCTTTGAAGCCAAAACGTGCATTTAAGTGTCCTCTTAGGAGCCAAAATGCATCAGAGTTGCCACTTGGGAGCCAAAATGTGCATTAACATTCCCTCTTGGGAGCTATTGCACATCAGTGTTGCGACTTGGGAGCCAAAATGTTGACTCAGAGCCCTCTTCGGGGCCAAAATACTGGTGAAGTTTCCGCTTTGAAGCCAAAACGTGCATTTAAGCGTCCTCTTAGGAGCCAAAATGCATCATAGTTGCCACTTGGGAGCCAAAATGTGCTTTAGTGCCTGCTTGGAGGCCAAAACACAAACTAAAGTGCGCAATCAGGAGCAAAAATTCACTGTAATGGAACTTTTGGGGAACTAAAGCATACTTACGTGCCCTCTGGGAGCCAAAATGTTCATTTAAGTTCCCGCTTGGAGCCAAAGCATGAGCAAAAGTGACGGCCTGGAAGCCAAAACATTCACTCAGATGCCCTATGCACTAAGTTCCCCCCTTGGGAGCCAAAATGGGTCCTGAGGTGCCCTCTTGGGAGCCAAAATGCCTTGTACTGGAACTTTTGGGTAATTAAAACATACTTAAGTGGCCCCTGGGAGTCAAAACGTCTATTGAACTTTTCTTTTGGGAAGGCAAAGCATGTGGAAAAGTGACGGCCTGGAAGCCAAAACATTCACTCAGGTACCCTATGGAGAGCCAGAATATGTGCTATAGTGGCCTCTTTCGGATTCAAAATGTGCGTTAAAGAGCCCTCTTTGGAGGCAAAACCTATTTTTTAAGACCTGTGAGGAATTATTATGACCTGTCAATAATTTCACAAATCATTTGTGTAAATTCCTCTCAAGATTCTGGGAAAAAGCCTGGAAACATATTCTGGATCTTTGAAGTTATTTAGAGATATCTGCCTCTAATTTTTACATTCAAACAAAAATAATCCCAGTAAATTATCAATCAGCTGTCATTTTAATGTGATGGCATTTGCGTTGGCGGGGCGTGAATGAACAGACACCAGTGGTGAGCCCGGCAAAGGTGAGTATAAATAGCTCACAGAGATTTGGCACGCAGAGAAACAGCCGCATGCTTTCCACTCGGGCCGGCCAGCTGTCGGAGTCCCTCTTCCTCAAAACCCGCCATGTTGACAGCCAACACTGGAGGGATCAAAACACACACAGCGCTCACAAAAAGACGACACTGGACTTGAAGTTCTGACACAGATAAAAGCCCAGAGATGGAGAGAATATGAGAAGAAGGTTTGTTTGATGGTGAGAAGATGAGAAGCATAAAAACACATCAGAAATCTGCTTCTTATCTTTGTTTTGATGATTATTAAAATCCTAAAACTGAGTTAATTCAAGGCCTAATTAATTAATTAATCACCACAAACATGCAACACACTGTTCTCTTGAACAGTATTTCCCAGCATGCATCTCTAACCCCACTCCCCACCTCACTTCTCTGTTCCCAGAGAAAGAAACACCTCCCTCATGAAAGAGTCAGACACCGTGTGGTTTAAAGTTGCATCAGCGTGAAACTCTGCACCAGCTCAGCTTCTTACCTGAGCAGGTGGATCAGCGTCCTGACGTGTGTCTCAGGTTCAGGTGAGTCCTCTGAGGTGAGACTGAAACACAGAAACAAAGAAGAGGAGAAGTTTCCTTCCTCTTCGTCCCTCTCTTGGCTCTGTGTCATGTGTGCGTCTGTCTGTAACCTACCGGCTTTCTGCCCCCTCCGCCTCAGCTGATTGGTCGACCATGTGTGTGAGTTACGAGATCCTACACCTCAGTCGCCCTGGACTACACACACACACATACATACACACACACACTCTCCACCCACACACACACACACACACACACACAGAGCAGCCTGTGGATGCCCTCACTGACACTTGCAGCTCTTCTGCTTTGCCCGTTATGTCAAAGCTCCTGTGGGGAAATTATTGAAATTAGAGTGATCATATTTAAGAAACACTGCTTTTGTTTAGACGTGTTTCTTACCAATTTTCAGTTACAATTTTGAGATGAAAAGTCAAATTAATTGAATGAAAGTCAAAATTTTAACTTTTCCCTTAAAATTTTGACTTATTATCTAAAAATTTCAACTTTTTTTCCTCACAATTTTGATTGTTTATCTCAAAGTTTCTTCTTTTATCTCAGAATTTAGACAGTTTATTAGATAATTGTGACTTTTGTCTTGAAATTTGCATTTTTTTATCTCAAAAGTTTGAGTTTTCAACTCACAATTTTGAGTCATTATCTTCAATTTTCAACCTTTATCTCAGAGTTTTGAAGTTTCATTTTAAAATTTGACTAAAAATCCCACATTTTGATGTTTTTACTTAAAGGGTGGAGGTTTTCTGTCAAAATTTTGAGGTTTGTTTTTCAAAATTTCATCTTTTAATCTCACAATTTTGAAATTTTATCACACAATTCAATCTTTATCTCAGAATTTTGAAATAGTATTCCAACATTTTTACATTTTATCCCACAATTTTGATTGTTTATCTCAAAGTTTCTACTTTTATCTTTGAATTCTGAATCGTTCATTGTTCGAGAATTGACTTTTCCTGTCACATTTTTGACTCTTTACTACAAACTTTGTACTTTGGCTACTTGCAGAAATGTGCATCCATAACAAAGTCTCACCACATGCTTAGATAAAAAGAATGATTCATAGATTTATAATATATAAATAAGTGTCAACAAGCTGAGAAAATACCTCGTCACCTTAATTGATGCAATTTGACAGAAAATTCTTGTGAATCCTTAACTTTAGGGCCTGTAACTTCTGCGACAGATGATTCACGGCGCACTGAAAAAAAGGCTTTTTATGACACATTTGGCTTTTAGAATAAAACAGGATGTGATAACTTCTCTTCTTTTTCTCCTTCTACAGGAGCATTTCACTCATCCACCAGTTTCTCGTTCCTTTTAACTGTGGAAACACTGCAGGGCTGGAAGATTTTTGTTGTTTTATGTGTAAAAATGTTGCAAACTGAAGAGTTAGGATGCGTTAAAGTGATGAGAGCTCACTCTGCTCTTGTTTATCAGATGCAGTGATTGGCTTCAGTCCATCAGTCTGTTTCCCTCCCCAGCAGCAGAAACACTTGTCGTCCAGCATAGAGATGACTGGATCTATACATTCCTGCGGGAATAAACAAAATACCAGAGGAGGGAGTGTTAAGCATGTTAGCCTGTGTGTGTGTGCATGTGTGTGTGTGTGTCCTCTCCTCCCTGGTAACATCTGAATGGGATCAGCTGTCGGCCAATAGTTGCTCTGAGGAGGAAGTTTTCGCCCACGTCAAAGGCTTTTTGTCACTTCAGTCCTCGCTGCTGTTGGCGGGTCAAGTCGGCTAAACATAGACCTGAAAAGCCTCACAGAGGTTCGACTGCCCCCCCCCTAGGTCCCAGAAACTGAGCCTACTAGGTAGACTGATGGGTAATCTGATGATGATACACACCTGTGAGGGATTTAAGGTGGATTGAATCACAGCTCTGGTGAGAACAATCAAAACCAATTTTACAAATCTTTTTCAAAAATGAGCCACCGTGAACTCAAATGACTGAAGTTGGAAAAAAAAGCTGCTTCCAAACACAAAGCTTCACTTCTTCTTCAGGTGAAAGCACAGGTACACTTAAATTCAGTCATATTTTTTCCTCGAGGTCAGTGATTCCCAACCTGTGGGTCGTGGCCCCCTGGTGGGCCGCAAAGGTGTTGCAAGTGGGCCGCCAAATCATTTCCAAAACAGTAAGATTTTTGTGTGTAGTGGTGTAATTATATAAAATTAAAAGCCGTCTGAATAATGTTTTAAACGTTAAAACTCAGTCATATTTAAAAGGATTTTAACCCCAGGGTTACTGAGAAGTTTTTTTAGTTGGTTTGTTTTGGGGTTTTTTTGCCTCTGTCACATTCTTACTCACTGTGGTCTCATTTTTCTCTGTAAATAAAGAACATTTTGTGTTTTACAGAATTTAACTGGAGCAAACAGTTGATTTCCTTTAAGTTTTCAAAGAGGACATAACAATCAAGGTGACATTGATAAAGTTGTTTTTTTTTTTCCCGCTCTGTTGACTTATGTTGTTGACGTCACTTATGATACATTCAGGTACTCTGGGAAACTTGACAATCTGTTGATAACTCCATTTTTTCAGGTTTTGTATTGGAAATATGGTTTTTAAATGCCAGTAAAAAGTAAGTGTAGTAAGTGGGTATCTCAAAGGTTAAACATGTTCAAATATTTATATAGAAGCATCCTTTGGCCTCCGTATTTAAGGCTTGGAGGTGAGCCATGAGCATTTTTGAAACTGAAAAGTGGGAAAAGGTTTGGAACCACCGACTTAGACGACCAGCAACATCAAAATATCACTTTTACAAACCATTTTTCCAATCCAAAACCTGAAAAACTGGCGCAATCATCACAGTTTAATCAGGCACTAATAAATTAGAAGATTAAATAATCAAATTGTTACACTAGAAGTCATTATCATATATACAAAGAAGTTGTGTTACTGCACTTTTGTAGGACCCACTTGGTTAAAAGTGTCTTTGAAGGATAATTAAAGTGACCTCTTGAAGTGAATCTCCTCCTCTTCTCTACAAAAGCAGCTCTTTGTGTTGAAGAACCTCACATAAGTAACTGTCCTGTATGTTGTCAACAATGGGGCCTCACAGCAGCAGAGTATCTGACCTCATTCAGAGCCGCAGCACCGTGTGTCCCCTCATTGTTCTCCACTGGAGCAGAAGAGCCGCCGTGTCTGTTTGTGACCACCAGGGGGCAGCTTCTCCGATAAAGAGCCTCTGTCACTGCCTGCCAACTGCTCTCTGACAGGAAAGTGGGACACAGCCCCCCCACAGCTGTGTCTCCATGTTGTATTTACTCTGGTCGTCATATCAACTTTGTGACGAGTGGGAGGACGGGGGGAGGACGGGGGGAGAAAGAGGATACAGAGGGAGAAGGGCAGAGGAAGTGAGTGGGATTGTTGTGAGAGAGTGTGTACATCCTGTTGCCTGATAAACTTCATGAATGACCTCAGTGAATTTAATTATCACCTGCACCACAGGGATATTTTAAGGACGGTTATTTAACTCATGACTCATCAACATCCTTAACTTTAAACCTCTGAGGGCTGAAGGACTGTCAGTAAAAACAAGAGCTTAACACTTCTTTAGAAATGTTTAACTTCTTTTGCTTCTCAAGAACAAAAAGCTGACGTCCTGTTTCTGAAAAATCCGCCCTTTGTTCTCTGGAGTTGAGACGTTTTACTGGCCTGATAACCAGGGAAAAAAACAAACTCAGCATTGTAAGTGAGTCCCATGAGAACTTCAGATTTTACAGAAAATCTTAAATCTTTCTTACGTCTTTCTTTTCCCTCCTTGACCTGAAATTTCATGCCTTTACAGTGCTTAAAGTCACACCAGAATTTGCCAATTTGCCCAAAAATGTAAGATTCTGGTGCTTTTGTGATGATATCACATGCCGTATCATTCTTTTTGGCTTGTTTTTACTAAAAACTACAACCTCTCTGGCTACTTTGAGCTACAGGCCTGAATTTTTTGTGCATAACAATGACGCCAGGACCTACAGAAAAGTCTCTTGCAACCATGTCATAACTTGCAAAAGGTCCAAATCCCGGACGAGCCCCCAATTTGTTAAGACCTAGCTCAACATTATGACAAATTTACTCAGACACTGGAATAAGCAGCAATTAATGAAAGTTTATTGTCAACACATAAAGTAAATAATCCAACACAACACAAGCTGTTTGATGAATGAGCCAAAAAGGCCTCGTACAGGTGTTTCCGGTAGACATCTGCGCTTAAAAAAAGGAAAAGAATCATAGACCATAGAAAATTCCCAACAGGAAGTTCAGAACTTTGAGTTAAATGACAGAATCTGAGTATTTTAAAGTATATATTTGGACAAACTGGTACCTAGAAATGGTAATTTGATTAGGTTTTGTTGATACCAACGCCCTCATTGACACAAAATTTCTCCCACTGGATTAATAAAGCATTTCTGATTCTGATTCTATCACGCCAAGACCTTCACAAAAATTATTATATTGTGGGAGAATCTGAACAGAAATTTGATGTAAATGTTGGTATTTTCCCACCCTTGGGGCCCCTACTTGACCCAACTATTCTTTTTGGATCATCTTAAAATGGGATATGTGGATGCTAGAAACATTAACGATGAAAAGTTATTTCCGTTTTTTTTGCAACTCAATAGGCGTGGCCAGGGGAGGCGACCAAAGTTGAACAATTTTCCACCAACATCTAACTTGAATCGCTCTTATGTGCAATGTTGGATCAGGACCAAATGCAAACACATTCAATGTCACAGCCTCAGTGTATGTGTATGAGAAAGTAGGGCGCCCCCTACAGGTAACAGGAAGTCGTGGCTTTATGCTGAGGTACATATTCTGTGTGATTACTTATAGTGAGGAGGAACTTGTGCACATGCCAGAAATCTCAAGAAAACACATCTCAACTTGTGATTCCAAAAAACAGCTTTAATAATTTATTTCAAGCGCGGCCGTTTTCTTTACAAAACACATTAAAACATGTTTGACGTTCTGACAAATCTTCACAGGGACTTTACAGAAGGCACAAGCTGTTCGATTACAGGGACAGATGTTGTTCGTTGTGCTTAACTTAAGAAAAAAAGGAAACAAATAAAAACCCCTAAACATCCAAATTGTAAGAAACTACTTCCATCGCTGCTTCATTCAACATTTTCCTTCACAGTTTATCAACGTTGGAACCCCAGAGCCTCTCATCGATCACAGGAAACGAAGATTAAAACAGACAAACGTGAACATGCTGCTTCCTGAAAGAGAGGTTCAATCTTCTGGGACATTTCCTCCAATAAAAGGAGTTAAGATAAGTCAATTTAAGTGTCTTCATTTAATACAGACAAGCAGCAGCACAGGGGAATCTCTCACTTTGAATAATTAATGCCCGATTAATAAAGACGAGGGAAAGTTTCCGCTCCGCACTGAACTTTAAATTTATTTTATTATCACCAAATCCCACAAAAAGACCAAAACAAAATACAAATATTTCTACTTCAGGTCGACTTTGTGCACTAAGTTTCTGTTTGCTACATAAATGATGCAGACTTTGCATAAAAGTAGATCAGTGGAGTCTATTTTGCCCCTTAGAGTTCACGAACCAAACTAAAACCAACAAAAAGACTCCCAGAAATTTTGATCACAACGTAAAGAGAGGTCCAACTCTAACTACTAAAAGTGGATTTTGTGAAGTTCCATTGTATTCAAAGTCACTGACTCTCCGACAGCCCAGCTGAATCACGCAGGTGAAGTAGTCAAAAGAATCCACCTCCTCTACAGAAACCTCCAGAAGGTAACAGGAGTGCAGAGACTTCGTAAATACTATTATTGACCAAAGAAGCAGGACGTGACTCCTGCAGACAGAACGAGCTGTAGATGAGATGATGTAACGAGATGAACCCAGGTTGAGGACTGGAAGTTCGCCGCAGCAAGTTTTTAGAGTCCATGTGGAGTAAAGTCTTTCTTTCTGTCCCCAAACAAAGAGTCCCAGGACAGCGGGGAGCGCGGCGTGCAGCTTTTAGACTTCATGTCACATGAGAATCCTGCGGGACAGCAGTGCTTGGAGTCTGAGCAGCAAACGGCCTGATGACCAGGAAAGAGCAGTTAAACATTTACAGTTCACAAATCTACATTTCCTATAACAAGACATGACATATTGAGTATAAGGCTGGGCAATTAATTGAAAATTAGAGTAAATCACAGACAGTGCAAGTTTTCTTTAACCTCAAATGTGTCTGAATGAGGGCTGTGCAATTTGCAAAAATGATCTGCTATTATTTTTCCCTATCATGAAAATGTGATTTATGGTGCAATTATTTGATTCCCATCATGTGTTGTTATCAATTGCTATATTGAAAGGGATACAATTTTTATGGCTTCCAGATAATGAAAACCTAAAGTTTAGTGTCTAACAAAGTTAGAATATTACATAAGATCAATAAAAAAGGAGATTTTAAACAGAAATGTGAGGCCTTAGAAAAGATTTGCTATTTTTTGGCACTTTTCATTCTTTTGTGCCAATTTTTTTCCCCATTTTTGCTACCTACTGACTATTTACCAAGTTTTCTCCCAACAGTCTTCCTTTTTTTTTTGCTGTAACAATTTTTCCACCTCAAACTTATTTTGGTTGCTATTACTTTTTTCTCTGGTTTTGTTTTTGGAACTTTTTACCATTGAGATTCTTTCTCTTGCAAAGGTTGTTTTTCAACAGTTTGTCATTTTTTGGGTTGAGCACGGTTGAGTAACACTGGTGTAGAGCATAAAACATCTCCTGCAAAAATAATGGTATCTGATATTCTGACATATTTCGGATTGAAGAAATACTGCACCATCAGATACATTTTTTTGCAGTAGATGTTCTCAAAAGTTACCTATTCCTTGTTGTATTAATCTAACATGATGCTCATTTTTTCTTGTGTCTGCATCTAAATACACTTGCACAATAAATTGAAATCACAATTTAAGGTAAATAACTGCACTTGGATCATTTTTGTGGTGTATGTTTGTGAGGTTACCTTGGGCGACGGGCAGCAGGCCCACTCTGTGGAGGAGATCTTGCAGCACGTGTCTCGCCCGGGGCAGTGATACACCCCCGTGCTGTCACATGGTACGTCCGCGTCGTCCTCTGTGACTTCAGGCTCGGACTGAACCACTTGTGTCTGAGGGAGGGAGCTGACGGCAGAGTCGTTGCTCTTCTTTTCGCACGTTCCAGTGTGCATGTTGCAAGTGTATCCCTGAGGACAGCAGTGCTCGTGATCTTCACAGCAGACCGCCTGGAGGAGACACAACAAAGATTCTCATCCTGGTTTCAGCATTTACAGGGAAAAAAAACATGTTTTCAAATCGACCAAAAGGATGAAACATATGATCATTTGTGAAATAAGCATAATTAACCCTATAAAGGCTAACATATCATAACTGGTACGTGAGTTCAAAGACTTCTGTCTCATCAAAATGATAAATAGTTTCTATAAAACCTTCTTATAAAATAGTTTTAAAAACATATTCTACCACCTTGAGGATTGTCATATCACTACAGTCAGCTGAAGTCGAATTCTGGCCCTTTTCAAAATGTCTGCTCTCATTGAATCATCCACTCACATATTATCAGGAAAATCATTGCTTGATTTTCAAGAAGTTGCAGCAAGAACAACATCAAAATAGTTGCTTTTGTAAAAAAAAAAAAGTGTTTTCGGCATGAAATAGATGCATATTTACTGAAAAACTTTAATATAATAGATAAAATAGTACGCAAAATTGCCCAAACATGATACAAGAAATGTACCATGTATGAAATGATAAGGCAATATCTTTTTGGGGATTTTGTTCAAAGGGATAATAAACATCTCAGTTCCAAAAAATTTGAGTTTTCTGACTATTCTTTGACTGGTCAGGCTTCACAGGGTTGAGTAAACGTAGAGTCAGACCTTGACCAGCGGACAGCAGCCCCACTCTCCTGACGCCAGTTTGCAGCAGGTCGTTCCTGAAGCGCAGCTGCTCTTATCGTCACATTTAACATCTGTGACTCCGCCCGGCTCCGTGAGAGCGCTCACTTTAGTGAACCACGGGATGAAAAGTGAACCTTTGGAGCAGGAAGAGCGGTGGGGTTCACAGGTGTGAGCGCTGGGGCAGCAGTGGTTCCCGTCGTTACAGCAAACCGCCTGAAAAACAGCAGACGACAGGTTAAAAACCTGACATGTAATCAGCGTTTAGAGGCTGTTAAATACTTTCTTCTCACATTTGGCAGAGGGCAGCAGCCCCATTTCTGCGTCTTGTCCATGAAGCAGCAGGTGGTGTCTCTGGGGCAGCTGGTGTGTGCGTCACACATGTTTCTGACGGGCCGAGGAGAACCGGAAACAGCCGGGCCGTTCTCCGTGTGCAGAGCCGGGATCTTCTGGAGCCAGGGCAGGCTGAGGGCTCCGGGTTTATCACACGTCTGTTCAGCGATGTTGCATTTGTAGCCTTTTGGGCAGCAGTGCTCACGGTCGCTACAGCAAACAGCCTGGACAGAAACAAAGAGATTTTTAAAGTCTCTGTTAATGTGAAACTAAAATAATAGCATCCACATCTGCAACATTCACGTCGTGTAATCTCTGGAAGGTCCCTAGAAAATACTTAATTCAGAATCAGAATTTTGCATTCATGACCCCTCTGATTCAACTTCAAAACTTTATGCTGCTCTTTCCAATGTCAGTAACAACAACACTTAAAAGTTACATGGAAAATGGAAGTAGAGATTGAGATTTCATGAGGAAATATCTGGTCCTTCTAATGGTCAACATCCAGCTCAATGAACTCGAGAGAGCACAGCTGAAGGAAAATCATTAGGTTTTTCAAGACAATACGCCTCAACTTTTTGTAGCCAAGGTCTTCGATCTTTTGCCTTGGACTCATTTTTCAGGATGGCTGACGACAAAATTTTAGTTGTTTTTTTTCTTTTCTCTGTCTTCTGGACTCACAACGAACAAAACTGGAGGGATGTTTGTTTTTGATTTGCTGATGTTGTTGTGTTGTTGCATTAGGCTGTCCTATCCAAATAAAGATACGATTTAAAAAAGATTAATTGCTTTGTTTTGTTTTGTTTTTTAATCAAAAATGTCCCCAGGTTCGCCCTCGGGCGGGTGGCCCAGGTTCGGGTCCGACCTGTGGCCTGTTTCCCGCATGTCACTCCCAACTCTCTCCCCTTTCCAACTCTATCCACTGTCTACTCTCCTCTATCCAATAAAGGCCAAAAAAATAACTTTAAAGAAAAAAAAATGTCCCCATCACTCATTTTCCAAATCTTATAGAGGATCAAAACACATGATTTCAAAAGTTATTTTGTCATAACTTCTGTTTTCTTTTATAGATTTGATAGAAAATTACATGGATGATTCCATGTTATGCTATTTACATGTAAAATTAAAGAAATTCAAATGATTTCAAAACAATATCCTTCCATCACTTTGACAAATACCTGTCTGTGATATTACATCAATTGATAATAACCTTAGTGCAGAATGACACAGAATTTTTGCTATTTTCTACTCAAAGAAGAGGTATACTTTTATGTAAATACCATATATCACAAAAGTAATTGCTAAATATTTGTGAATATGTTTGAAACATCTTCAAAAAAATGGAGAAAAAAATTTGGAGGAAATTTTTCACCTTGTACTTTTTAAGCAGTTTGAGCTGACAGTGATATAGCAGTAAACCTGAAGACAACAGGAGGGTTAAAATGCTCTTTCCTCATCGAGAACCACATATTTTCTCATATTGTTCCATTCATTTGCTAAAGATAACCACAGTTTGAAAACGGCCTTATCCCTGAAAGAACACACCCTAGTGAATGAAAACTTCCTAAAACCTGCAGGATCACTTAGAGCTGGAGAAACTTATAACTTTAACTGATTTTAAAACTAGAATCAAGTCACATTTAACAGCTGTTTGTACATGTTTTAATAGTTAGGTGGTGGATAAACTAAGGAATTGTTTTATTATCATTAATTGACTTAATTCTTGTTATTTTTATATGTGACATTGACTGTATGGCTGACTATGAAACATTATGTGCTGCTGTCTTGGCCAGGGCTCCATTGTAAAAGAGATTGTTTATCTCAATGGGAAAACTGGTAAATTAAAGGTTAAAAAAAACAAAAAAAACATGAGTGAATGTCTGTAACAGAGACTGACGCTGCAGTAAAGTCTGACCTGAGGTAAGGGGCAGCACGCCCACTGTCCAGAGTCTTTCTTACAGCAGGTGGTTCCTCCAGGACACATCGTCTGCTTGTCACATTTCTCGTCCTGAACGTCAGATTTAAGAGCCGGCACCTTCTCCGCCATCGGGCGAGACGGGAAGACGCTGAACGGGTCGTCGCAGCTTTCAGCCTCCACGTTACAGACGGTGCCGTGAGGACAGCAGTGGACGTGGTCGTCGCAGCAAACGGCCTGAACACAAAGATAGAGATTTGATGAAATAAAGCATCTATAAACCCAGAAATCATATTCTTATAGATAATTAGATAAATCTAGGAGAGTTTTAGAGGCGTGTGTGTGAAACATATGGAGTAAAATTAATGCACTAAACAAAAACTCTGCCATAAATTCTGTTATCATGGCAGCATCTGCAGTTTTTGAGCGTTTTCATTTGTTGTTTCACATTTTCTCCACCTCATTTCTTTCAAAGAAGCTCAGCTTAATCATAGAAGGAATGAATGAATGAATGAATGAATGAAAAATGTTTATTTTGAAAAATGTAAAAGAACTACACGAAGCAAACAGTCAAAACAGAGAAACTCTGCAACTTCCTGTCGAATCAGAAGGAGATGAAGAAGCAACAAAAAAATGAATAAAAGAAAGAGAGAAAAAAAAAAAAAAAAAAAAAAAAAAAAAAAAAAAAAAAAAAAAAAAAAAAAAAAAAAAAAAAAAAAAAAAAAAAAAAAAAAAAAAAAAAAAAAATCTTTGCAATTACGCGAAACAAAACATGACAAAACAAAACAAACTTTAAATCACTTGATTACCTTCTTTTACCACCAAAAACTGACAGCAACTTTCAAAAAGAGGAACTGTTGCAGGAAACTAAAGCTCTCACAACTTAATCCACGTCATTTGTTTGTTATTCCTCGAACTCGAACAGTATTTGGTCAGAACGCTTTTGATGTTTTTGATGCAGTATCTTGGTTGAACCTGCAGTATCACTTAAAGCTGGAGCAACTTATAACTTTAACTGATTTTAAAACATGAATGAAGGCACATTTAACATCTGTATAAACATGTTTAAATGATTAAGACCAGTGCTAGTAGGGTTGAACGATTTTAAAAAATGTTTGTTTTTCTGTACGTTGTATATCTGCCCATTCTATGAAAGATTACACTGCAAAAAAAGGAGTCTGAATATAAGCTAAAAAAAACTAAATCTGATGGAAAAATATCTTAAAACTCGTGAAATTATCTGCCCATGCAGCAAGATGATTTCACTTGACTAGAAATCTTGAAATAAGACTGATAAATCTAAAAGCAAGATGGCCTTGATAAGTATTCTCAGATCCTAAAACAAGAAGAAAATGCTCATTTTTAGATTAAAATGCTTGAAAATCAACTTCCTGAAGAAGAATTTTAAGTGAAATATACTGAATATGAGGAATAGAATCTAATTTCATGCTTCTTATATTCTTAATTTCAGCAAATGGAATGAAAAATATCACTTTTTTAAGTCAAAACTACTCAGAATTGGAGAAGTATGATGAAGATAATTCTTGATTCAAGTGCTCTCATCTTGAAATAAGCATAATTCATCGTAAAGGTTAAACCAGAATGGAGGGAGCACAGATGGTTCATGTGCTTGCGTGGGCAGCCTGGGTTCAAGTCCAACCTGTGCAGCCTATCGCATCAAAGGCACATAAGCCCAAAAAATAACCTAAAAGAAAAAAAAATGATGAAGGAAGGAGGGAGCCCAGTGTTGTGTTTGTACCTGAGGCAGAGGACAGCAGGCCCAGCCTCCGCTCGTCGTCTTGCAGCAGGTCGCTTTCCCCGGACACGATGTGGATTTATCACACCTGCTGTTCTCCGTCACTAAAGGAAAAGCAGCCACTTTCTCCAGCCAGGGCATCACGGTGCTGCCGGCCGGGTCGTCACACGTGGCGGCTGCCAGGTTACAGACGGTGCCGTGAGGACAACAGTGGAGGTGGTCGTCACAGCAAACGGCCTACGACGAGAACAAACACACACACACACACTGTTCCTCTCATATTCAACAACTCAAACATGAACCAGAGCTGAGTTAATGTTTACATTCATCACACTGACTTCTATTTCTACATCCAGGCATTGCACCAAAACTAACTTCTCTGCAATACTTTATCAGACGAGGTGATTCTGCAGGTTTCAGCAAGTCACATTTAAGACTTTTAATGCCACTTTGAATGAAATTTATGACCAAAAACACATAAATATAGTCGTTGGGCTGAATTACATCTAAATCATAGCAGGTGTGACACTCAGCAAGACCCATTCAAGTTTACTTTTTAGTTAAAGTCTGTATGTGCAAGTGCAAACAGTGACCCATAGTCACAAACTGGTTAACAGTGGTTGAAAGAGGACTGAAAATCTGTACTCAAGTACAAGTACTGTTACAAGTAAAAGTACAGAGTATTCGTCATAAAAACTGCTCAGATTATTAGGTTTTTTTTAAACTGGTGATGTCACTGTCACCTCTCCAGATAGGGCTCTAAATTTTGTGTTTTGCTTTACCAACAGTTAAAACACTAACAATCAATAATCATCAATAACTGATAAGATAGAAAACAAGTGTTTTTGCTCATTTTTATAGTTTTTTTTTTTAATTTTAAGTTTTTATTTCCTTCTTCAGCAAAAGTCTCAGGCAGACAAAAAAAAAAAAATTAGATGAGGTGCAGTTGCTGCCACAACTATTGATAGAATATCCATGAATATATTTTTAACTGGTTAAATTCTTAACACAAAACCAATTAGTGATAAATCATTAACATTTTTTTGTTTTGTTTTTCATCCATATGTCCTGGATTTCATTGGCTTGTTTGCCATCAAATCACCTTTTTGGCTACAAAAATGCAGATAAAAGGTTGAGATATTAATGAAAATTGTACTCAGTACTCAACTATGATCTTAAAAGTAAGTAAGTAGATTACATGGCATAGTGATTACTTAAGTACAAGTAAAAGTACAGACTTGAAAATCTACTCATTAAAGTACAAGTACCTCAAAAAACTACTTAATTACAGTAATCTGAGTATTTGTAATTCATTACTTCCACCTCTGCAGGTTAACTGAGAAGCAGATAATTTATTTCAGCAGCTTGTTAAACAGTTTCCTCTCTACATCTTCTTCCTGAAACGTTTAGTGAAAAAAACAAAACATAAACAAATCCTGCTCTGACAATTTAAGACCTTTGAGTTATTTATTTAAGACCAGAATATAACATTTTAATGGATTTAAGATTTTTTAAAGACTTTTCAAGGATGTGTTGGAACTCGAGTAAATGACCTGAGACGACTCATAAATCATCACAGGGAGGTTTAGTAATGTTTCACAGCTGCAGAGACAAACTCAGCCTGTCTGTTGTTGCTTCATTATCATTTATATTATATTATTATTGTGCACACTCATGTCGGTACCTTTGGAAGCGGACAACACGCCCACAACCCCGCTGATGATTTACAGCATGTGAATCCATCAGAGCACGCCACGGAGTCGTTACAGGGAACAGCAGCGACTGTGACAGAGAAGAAACTTATGAGAACTTCACGTTAAAACTAACTTTAATTAACGCAGAGTCTCCTTTAACTTCAGCCTCACCTTTAGAGGAGTCTGTCCTCTGCACAGCCACCAGCTTCGTCTCTGCCGCGCTGATTTTGAGGATGGCGGTGGAGTCTTTTTGTGGCGACAGGCAGGCGCTGTGGACGAGGTCGCACTGCGTCCCCTCAGGACAACAGTGGATGTGATCAGAGCAGCAAACAGCCTGAGAGAGAAGAGGAGGAGAGTAAATCCTACCTGTTTGGGGTCATTACGTCACATCCTGACGCCCGTACCCTGAATATTCACTCTCCTTTCCACCAGAGGAATCCAGAGTTCAAACATATCAAAAGTGTTGTTTCATCAAATTATTCCAAGTGGTGAAATTTCTCCTGTAAAGTTTGTTGTTTACCCATCATCAATAACAGCAGCTTCACAGTCTTATAGCATTTCCTCCTCAATGTCAATCTGACAAAGCTGGATGCGTTTGTTTTTTAAAGGGTTTTAACTGCAAAACAAGAGCATCTCCATCATTTTCTGTTAAGTTTTTATCCCAGGACAGCTTGTGATAGACAACAAGTGCTCTGTGACTGGCCAATAGCGCACAGTGGTCTTGCGTAATAATAGGGGTTGTTTGTTTGTAAACAGAGTTGTCAATCATGCTAACACTTAACTAATAACCTTACTGCTCAAAGGAAGCAAGCTGTAGCCATTTAGATCATTGATGAGACCCATTCAATTTCATTCACATCCATGTGCACGACAGAAGAGCTACAATTTCTGACTGGAATTGTTGACTAAAAGTTGGAAAAGTTGACTGGAAAGAAGACACTGAGCACTGATGAAGCTGGTTTTGTTTGCACGAAGTCTTCAGACGAGAGCGGACGCAGTGAATACAAAGCCTCGTTTCCACCAGGCAGTCTGGTCAGTACAGTTTGGTACGGGTCAGATTGGTATAGCCTGATCCTGTGTGTGTGTTTTCACAGCCAACCGTACCCTGCTTGATGGGCCGGATGGCGAGAGCTACGTAACAGCGTGACGTCACTGCAGCGCTACACAGTGTACGCCGGGAATAAATGCAACGAAGAAGAAATTAGCGGCATTGTAAACAAAGAGCAAGATGGAGGACATCCAGCAATTCTTCTACTTTGCGTTCAGCATGTGGCTCTTTATCACAAAACGTAATGAAGCCTTGTTTCAGGAAAGGCTGCGTGCCGGGTTGTGTGTTGTTCTTTATTACCGCTGTCGCATGGGAAGTTACCGATCTTTCGACCAATCAACGTACTGCAGTGATTATAGTCCCACCTCTGGGGCCGGTTTGGTGCGGCTTGGCACCCCAACGGAAGGGTACTGAAAAGTGGAGCGGTACAGGTCGCTTATTAGGGGACCCATCCCGGTTTTTAGTCTATGGAAACGCCACAAAATGCCGTACCGAGACGAACCGACCCGATCCGCTTGGTGGAAACGAGGCTTCAGTGAATCCTGGTTGTGTCCTACCAGTGCTCATCTACCAACTCCAACCTCACCAAGCAGAGCAAACGTAACCTGGCTCTTCATTTTATTGATAGACTCTCAGGTTTGAACAGATCACTGCAGAATAACTGCTGCATGTGGACAGGAATCAACATTAGCACAAACAGAATAACCCATGTCTTAGCCTTTAGCCTTTGGCCTGTGCTCTATCACTCTCCTGTTAAGCTTTCCTCAACTCTTCTGTCCCTTTTCTGTCTGACAGTCCAATTCCTGTATCCACTTTTACTCCTAAATAAATCACAGAATTCGTTTTCAGCAGAGAAAAACACAGATCTCTCATCTCACTGCTAAACTTCATCAGCTGGTGTGGCGTTGTCATAGAGACTTGGACTTGCCATAAATCAATCTGGTCCAGTTGGAATATGATGCTCGTTTCATGTACAATTTCACGATTTTTTGGCAAACCTCTCCACAAAAAGAGCAAAGTTGACTAAAAAGAAGACACTGAGCACTGATGAAGCTGGTTTTGTTTGCACAGAGACTTTAGACAAGAGCGTGGACAGTGAGTACAACTCTGCCTGGTGTTTGGTCACCTGAGACTAAAAACTCTCCAACTCCTACAAAGTTTTACCTAAGAAGCTCCAATTTTACCCAAATGTAGATAAGAAGGTGTAGAAGTGATGTGGTGGATGTTTTATGTCTGGCATTAAGCATCTTGAAGTGACTGATTTTCAAAAATGGTTCCAAAAAACAAAGAGAAAAAAGTGTTTCAGCTGCATTTAGGCTGATGTGGACTTTAGACGCTTATTCATAATCTTTCAAATGAGGTGAGAGTTTCAGGGTCCGTTCAGTGCTCAGGTAACTCACGTCAGGCATGGGGCAGCAGCCGTATGAGCCGTTGGTCATCTGACAACACGTCGTCTCGTCCGGACACGCTGATTTCTTATCGGGGCAAACAACTGCAGAGGAAGAAGAAGAAGATGAAAATCAATGTGTTTGTTTGGTTTATAAATATGATTCTCATTAATCTCCTCCTCCTCACCGTCGTTGGGAACAGCTGCGATCTTCTTCAGCAGAGGGAAACGTTTCTCACCAGACTTGCAGACGCCGTGCTCCAGGTCACATATTGTGTCGCTCGGGCAACAGTGGAGATGATCGTTGCAGCACATGGCCTGAGTGTGAGTAAATTATCAAACAGAGGGAAAATTATTGGACAGTGAGATCTGACACATTCTCTCATCCAAGATTTCAAAGCCTTATGGACACATCATGACTCCACTTGAAGAAAAAACTCTGTAACTGATGATTTCAGCTTTATTTTGATTGAACCTGAATCACACTGATATAGATCTTTTATTAATAATGATGCAGATTTTTTCCCTGCACCTGACTGACCCAGGATCTTTAGTGTCAGCTGTTTCACACACATGTTTCATTATAAAACTGTTGAGAAAGAACCTTTTTTTCCTTGGGATTGTTGAGTTTCATTTTTCTTATCATCGCTTATTTAATTATTATTATTATTATCTTTTAATTGTTTAGTGTTTTATTTATCTTTTTTTAACACAAAACAGTTGTTTTGCACTCAACTGTTTTTCAAAATAAGAGTCAAAGATGGCTTTTTTTTTTTTTGTCCTTTAGTTGTTGTAACTAAAAATACGATTAAAAAGTCCAGTTTAAAAATAGCGAGAGTTGTATTTACAATAAAGACTCAGAGGAGGTGTTTGACTAAGGGTTTTAAGAAAAGTCAAAATTTGGCTATTTATATATTAATGTTTTCTTTATTTATTAAAGTTTCGACTTAAATCTCAGAATTTTGACTTTTTATATCAAAATTTCTGCTTTTTATCTCAAACGTTGCCTTTATTTCAAAATTTTCTATGCTTATTCTCAAAAATGTGACTTTTTATCTTAGATATTTGCCTTTATCTTAAAATTTTGACCCTTAATGTGAAAGTTTAGACTTTTTCACATAAAATTAGGATTTTTTTTTTTGTCACAGAATTTTGTCTTTAGGTTTCAAAATTTCCACTTTTCATCTTGAAGTATCGACCTTTTATCTAAAAGTTAAAAACAATTCTTACCTTCAGTTTTCCTTTTCATCCTTGCATTACAGTAAAAGCTTTTGATGTTACGATGGTTTGATGTAATTCTCTGCCAAGTTTGTAAATGTTACATTGGGAAAACTTCACTAAAGCTTAATTTGAATAAAATTGTAAATTGAATTGAAATCACGATATATGCCAGAAAAATTGCAGTTAGATCTTTTTCTAAAACCGTTCAGCCCCACGCTGAAACACACCTGTGGGTACGGGCAGCAGCCGTAGTCTCCACTGGTGAGCAGGCAGCAGGTGTAACTATCAGGACAGCTGCTTCTTCCACCTGGACACGTTACCGATGTGACACCAAGAGCTGCAGAAACACACCACACAAGGTTTTAACTTTATTATCATGGAGTGATGGATTTCAGGGATTTCTCAGCCTCCTGTAAGAATCTCTCACCTGTGTCATCCTCCCTCCTTCTGGCAGGTATTTTCTCCATCATGGGGAAGAGCTGCAGTGAAGCGGACACACACCTGGAGTGAGCGATGTCACACTTTGTTCCCTCTGGACAACAGTGGAGTTTATCCTCACAACACACAGCCTGAGGAGTGAAGACGATTAAAACAGACGGTAAAGGACGGATCTTTACACAAACAAAGAAGAATCTGATTCCTCTTTCAAGCTTCTTCGTGCCTTTACTTTGCTTTATTTTAGGAGCTACTTAACTATTTTGTCCACTTAAATGAAGATTACATTAAAATATATATAAACTGTTTCAATAAAGTACAATTGTGTCTTAAATCGTGCACCACTTGAGTAAAACTCTCGGGATTTAATTTGCCGAATGCAGAAGGAGGATTGTAACCAACGGTAACCATGGATACCACAAACATTTTAAGAGCTGAACTGTCATTTTCACGGTCGTTACTGTTGTCGTTGATATTGTCAACAGATGGAGGCAGAGGACGTTTGAATACAAACGCCAGAGTTCGTACAGATGGAGGCAGAAAAAACAACTTCATGAGAGCATAAAAAAATTGTATTGAAATCTGAGAGTTTTTTGAAGTGCTGATGTTTCCATCCCTATGTTTTCATTCGTGATATTAAGGTTTTGCACGATTCTAGGTGTAATGAAGACACAGCTCTCGATTTAATCTCATCTAATACCTGATTAAGAAAAATGTCTGGAAGCACAGTTAGAAAGATCATGGAGACTTAACACAGAGATTTTTCATTTTTTTAAACAGAACATGCATCTCAAACATCCCCTCATATAGTACCACATTCATTCAATAATATTACACTGCAAAAACTGAAATCTAAGCAAGTCATTCTGTCTTATTTGTAGTAAAAATTGTCTTGTTGTTCTTAATTTGTCGGTGTAAGTGGTCTGGTCCAGTATTTTTACAGAATAAAGTTCAAAAAATTTCTGTTTTTACTCCACATTTAACGAACATTGTTCAGTTTTTTTAGACGGTTACCCTATTCTGCTTAAGCGGGCCCTTCAAAGAACTTTAATCTTTCTACAGAATTTTGTTCTTAGAAAATAGAATAGGGTAACGCAGATTTTTTTTTACTTGTTACAAGCAATTGATGCCTCATTTTTGTCTTTAAAAAACTTGAAATGAGACATTTTTATGACCTTGTCTAGTGAATGTGGCTCAAATCAAGAATAGTAAGACAAATTTTACTAAAAATAAGACATAATGACTTGCTTAGATTTCAGTTTTTGCAGTGTACTCTTGGTAAATTAACTTAAGTTAAATAGACATACGACTACCCTCCTCAGTCAATGGGACAAATTAATTGATTCTTATTTCTAGAGTTTAAAACCTGGAAATGCTACCATCTCTATAAATGACATGTTTCTTTTCCTGAGAAGCAGTTTTCCGCCTCAAATGTTTCTGGGTGTGAAGTGTTTGAGAGCGGAGCTGATGGTGTGAGAGGTGAAGATCTCGTACGTCACCTTCGCTAACGGACAGCAGCCCCAGGAGCCGTCCAGGAGCTGACAGCAGGTGGTGTCATCCGGACACTCGGACTCTTTATCCGGACAAATGACTGCTTTAACTGGCTGCTCCAGCTGAAACATCGCACACACGAGTCATGAATACCAACGAGAGCAGCCGACACGGAGAGAGAGGAAACGACAACGAACGTCAGAAAAATGACGGCCAGAACTTTGTGATAGTAAATTAAAAAAGGAATCATCATCTGGATAAGTTCTTGTTCATAATATAAAATACCTGAGGGATGACAGAAGCTTGTTTGGTGGGAACTCGTCTGACCAAGGGAAGAGAAACTGTTTTATTTACACATTTGGAGTGAACAAGGTCACAAACTGTCCCCGTGTAGCAGCAGTGGAGGTGATCGGAGCAACACTCAGCCTATCGAGAGAAAAACAGAAATCAAGTAACACCCAAGTACTGAAAAATAGGGCTCAATTTTGATTTGCAAAAGTGATCTAACTGTGATTTATTGTGCGAATATTTTTAGGGTCCCCATCTTATGTGTTGTTAATATCACTCGCTATACTGACGAGGATGATTTTTCAAATTATTCTCAATATGAAAAACACAAACATAAGGGATAAAAGTAGGATTTAAATAAAAAATCCACAAAAGAAACTGCATAGACAAGCACATCTAAAAAAAAAAAAACAGCAAACGGTGAAAGAGCTCAATATTTTTGGTCACTCATTACAGAAAGTGACACCCAGAGATTATATAGACTCTTAATACATAAAGTGAATTATTTTAAGCCTTTATTTCTTGATAATGTTGATGGTTATGGCTTAGAGATAATGAAAACCTTTGAAAAATACAATCCCATATTATGCTAGAGCAATAAAAAAAGATAAATTAAACAGAAATGTTTTGCTACATTCAGACCATTTTCCAATTTTCATCCATTTTTGCTGCTTTTTGACCATTTTTGCCTCCTGAAAATCTGTCTGCTGTTATTTTTTTTTAATTAATTTCTCCTCACTATTTAGGATTAGTAAGACCTATTAAGTATGAAAACCTAATTTGGTCTTTATACAGGAAGTTTTTAGTGTTATTAGTTAGCTACTAGTTTTTAGTTATTAGTGTTATTGTTCATAACTACACTTTTTTCTCACTGAAATGGGTGTAAAGTTGTGATTTCACCAACACATGAGGTGAAAAGTGTCTGTAAATGTGGCTGATGGATTAAAGTTTTAGAAAATTAAGTTTCATGGGAGGCAGAAATGTACTTTTAACCACTTTTTGTAAGTGTAGTTTTCAACAGTTGGTCTCTTTGGCTGAGCAGGCTTAAGTAACGTAAGTGTAGAGCAGAAAAAAATCAACTGCAAAAAGTAGCATCTGGTATTCTGACATATTTAAGGTTAAGGGAATATTGCAGTGTGTGTAATTAGAATTTTGCAGCAGGCAAAACTGTGATTTAATCGAATTCGGAGTTCATTGCCCAGCCCGATTTAAAAACAAAAACAAAATGAGAATATTGCTTCTGTTCTTTCAGTGAACATCCAACACTGACAGGTAATGATCACCCTCAGCTGCTCAAAGTGAAAACTTCACACCTGTGAGACCTGTGACTGTTGCAGAACTCACATGAGGAAGTGGGCAGCATCCGTATCCTCCCACGTTGTTCTTGCAGCAGGTGTTTTTGTCCTCGCACATGCCTCCATCAGGACAGACGAGCGCCGTGCTGAGCCCCAGCAGAGCTAAAAACAGGATCCCCATCTGCACGGCCTGAGCACAAACCAGAGCAGAACTATCAGCGCTGTGGTGTCAACGCCATATGGTCTGACAACACTCAGGTCCTGAACTATAGCACAGAAATTCTATCTTATCATTAAAGTTTCTGTATTTCTTTTTGAGAGAACAAAGGTAAGAAGGAGGACAGCAGCTGCTCAAACATTTGAGCTGATAAACTAGATTACAACACAAGAAAACACTGATTTTTGCAGGTCGATCATTGGTATTTCTTTTCAAAATTAACAGCCGTGCAAGTCCAAAAGTCACACTGTAAACCGTGTAAGAAATAAGCAAATAGTTCTAGAACAATCTAGGTTATGCTGTTACTAAAGCCACAGTTTAGTTATTTTTCTTCACATTCACTTCCTCAGTTCTCCAGGATTTGTTTCACATGTCTTTGTCCTATTTGTCCAAAAGACAAAAATGTCATTCTTGCATTTCTGTGGATTAAGCTGCAGGGTATCTGGAGAAATTCTCTGATATGTTTCCAAAACAATCAATCCAAGAAGGAGCTGAATTCAGTTCTTTTTCTCTTGTGTAAGGTTGGGTAGATTAAGCCGGTTCATTGTGTCCAAAAACAGCTTTAGGGTTTAACAGAGCAGAGTTGAGAAACAGAGTCTGAAACACTGAGAAGTTGCAAAATAAAAGCTCAGACATTTTCTTTTTTCCAAAAACTGAACATAAAGCTGAACTTTTAATCGCAGTAATAATAAACTCTTGAATATTTTCTTGACAGCAATCGTGTGGGTAATGATCATACTCTGTTTCATTGATCTAAATCTCCAGGCTGAATAGTTACCAACCCAAAAAGAACAGATTAGAAAGCAAATTTTCCTCTGAATTATGCTCTAGTAAATTCTTTAAGAAGCGGAAAATGGAAATACTCATGCACAATTTCAACATTTCTTTCAAATACAGTTGGGAAACTGTGTTAAATGTGTTGAAAAACAGGTTATGATGACTTGCAAAACACAAACGCTTCATATTATTGGGTTAAAGTGCAAAGATAACAGGTTAAATGCTGAGACTGAGTAATTCTATTGTTTTTGTAGCCACATTTTAAAGTTATCTGGTCAGTGAAGGCAATTTTTACACAATGCAGAAAGTCAAATTTTGAAGTATCATGAATTTAAGAACATTTTAAAAAGAAAAAAAATGGGTCAGTTGAGCATCTGGACTCATCTACTACTGAGCCATACTGTTGTAAAACATTGTTAATGTTCAACTAAGATAGAGTTTTAAGTAACATTTACAGACTCAGGAATAGACTGTGTTGACATATTATGGAGTCTAGAAAGTTCCTGAAACCATGCAGTGATTTCCACTACAGAGTCATGTCTGTTTTAATGTAGTATGACGTCATAACCTGAAGATTATGCCTCATAAATGTACTTTTTTGGACTTTTCCCTCTAAAACATAGATTACTTTTCTAGTTTGACAACTCAGTGAGGCAATTCTTTTAATTTTTCTTTAGCTCTATTTCTAAAAGACTATTTCTTCACTCCCTGTTAGATGTTTCTTATCTAATATTTCCTTTGCCAATTCAAAAATGGGTCTAAAATCAACAAATTATTTATTATTTCCTCAGTTTCATCATTTGTTGCACTATTTTTATAAGTGAAGTGGATTAACTATGGGCTTTAAATTGTATGCAAGTTAACCTATTATGTTTTTAATCTACTTCCTGACATATTTAGGAAACATATTTGTAAAATAGAGAGTAAAGAATAGAGGGTCAGTTGAGCATCTGGACCCTTCTACTACTGAGCCATACTGTTGTAAAACACTGTTAATGATCAGCTTGGATGGAGTTTTAAGTAATATTTATAGATGCAAAAAAAGACTATGTTGACATATTACAAATAGTAAAACCCAGTATTTTACCATTATCAGCAGGTGGATCTACTTCTGTGTTTATGCACAAAGAGCTCTGAGCTGCATACTCCTGAAAAGCCTTTGGAGCAACAAAAACATCATTAGTCATCACAAAAGCTGCACTGGAAATAAAAATAAATCTTTAAATATATGAAATAATGCATGTTCAGAAATACTAACACGATATGGAATAAACTTTTCTTCAACATTAAAGTGAAATCAGCGCGTGAACAGGTGAGCTAACGTTTAATAATCCAAAGAAAACAACAGAGCTTAGCAGGCTAGGTGGCTAACAGTGAAGCTAACCAGTGTAAATAGATGGAAGTGGGTTTGTTTTTCTTCTTCGTGGAAAAATTGAAGGTTTTTCGTACCTGTTATTTTCAGAGCAGTAAGTCCAGGCTTGTCACATATATGTCGTCCTTTCAGCAGCTGCACAAACATCCAGAGCACAAAGCACAGGCTGAAAAAAAAAAAAAGAAGTCGAGTGTTAAGTTAATAGTGTACTGAGAGAGTGTACTGAGTCGTCCGACGAGAATTTCCCTGTCTCGTGACTGACCCTTCACCAGAGGACTTCCGGTTTTGTTTTGATTTCACAGGAGAGACCACGGTTTTGTACACGAGAATTCAACATTTGTCGTCTTTAGACGAGGAAATCGACTATTATGGGTCAGTGACAAAAAGAGGGTCTAAAAAAGTGTTTTTAAAAAGTTCTTTGAAAATGGATAAAAACATATTTCTGAGTGAAGAATTATGTTTTCTAACAGATTTCAGTAAGTTTTTAAGTTCATTATTTTTTAGTATTTTTAATTTGAGCACCCAAAAATGTCAGGTGGTGCAACCAAATATATGAAAATATATTTATATGTTCCTGTTATTTTTTCTGTGAGAAATTATTGGCAAGTATCTCTCAAGTGTCTGTAGTGACTCATACATTTTCATTTTGTGTGTTTCATTTCTTTTATTTGTGAACAAGATAAATAATTTGATGTTAAAATAACATTTCACATTATTACATTGGTTGTACCACCTGACATGGAAATTGTTCCAGTCACCAATGAAGTGAAAAAAAACTTTTTTATCAGTATTTCAGAGAAATCTACAAACTTTTCCACTTGGTCACAAATGTCATTTGGGCTCCTCTGGCTGATGCAGTTTCCTGTTTCCTGTTTTATTCTCTCCACTTTAAAATAAAAGTCTAATGTTACGGTTGCACCACCCTGACATTTGACAAGGTGAAAATTACGGGACAAAAGTTTTTTACATTTCTCAACAGCTTTAAAATTCTTTTTATTTGCAAAGAATGTTTTATTTAAAAAGGTTCAAGCATAAAATAATGCCACTGTATTTTTAATTTCCATTTACAATAACTGACATTCAATTTTTAGAGTTTAATTACTGTGGATACTTGTCAGGACGGTTGCACCACCTGACATTTTGGGGGTTTGAGGAACCAAAACACAAAAAAACATGTTATATTTTAATAGTTTAAAGATGTGTTCAAATAACACAGGTTTCATAGAATAAAGAAATACATGTGATGAAATACTCAATTCATGATGGAAGGAAATATTGCACTCAGACACAAAAAAAGGGACGTCACGTCATTGACCCAAATGTATGATAAACTGCCCTCATGAGAACCAAAACACATGCTAAAAGACTCTCTTGGGACTCTTGCACTGCAAAAACTGAAGTCCAAGCAAGTCACTAAGTCTTATTTTTTAGCTAAATTTGTCTTATTATTCTTGATTTGAGCCACATTCACCAGACCAGCTCATGAAAATGTCATATTTCAAGTTATTTAAAGACAAAAATGAGGTCTGAATTGCTTGTAACGAGTCAAAAAAAAAAATTCTTCCAATGGGATAAGAAAAAAGTTTCTTGTGTTAAGACATCTTTCTATTTTCAAGAAACCCATTGGCAGATTTTTTTTTGACTTGTTACAAGCAATTCAGACCTCATTTTTGTCTTAAAAAAACTTGACATGAGACACTTGTATTACCTGGTCTTGTGAATGTGGCTCAAATCAAGAATAATAAGACAAATTTTTTTACTACAAATAAGACATAATGACTTGCTTAGATTTCAGTTTCTGCTTTGTAGGTACCAAAATAAATCCTAAAGTGCCCATTTGGCAGCCAAAATAAATGCATTACTATCCCCTCAGGAGCAAAAAGAAATTTAGTTTAATCCTTTTCTTCTTCATTTTAGAGGTAAATAGAGTTCTAAAATTTCCCTACAGAAAATTAACAATTAATACATTTCTTGTTTAACTTTGAAATACATTACTTTATTATTTAGATATATTATTGATCCTCCATTGTAAAATCTTAAGTACATTTAAAAGTGCAATAAGATGTTTGCAGTTTATAACTACAGAAGTACATATGAAGAACATATGTTTTTCTCATGATTTAATATTATTCATCATGTCAAGACTTTGTAAAAGTGAAATTTTGCAGCCTTTTATAACTTGTAATGAATTACAATAATTCAATAATTTAACACCTCTAAAGTCAGAGGCTGTAAGGACTCATGGCATCTGTAGATTTTATGGTTGTCTTAACTGAAAAACTGTAAGTGTTGCAGTTTTCTAACTTTATAATTATGTCTCCATTTAACACTCTATATGTGCATATATACTTTATGCCAACTACTCATAAAAATCTGGTTATACCCCACATTATTATAGCATGGTGTGTAATGTAGTTTTATGTTTTTACTTTTGTTCAAGTAGCTCATTAATTTTTACCTTTCAAAATAAAAGCATGGATGCTGACAGACTGTGGGAACAAATTTATTTCATTTTTCCTCATGTACAGAAAGAATCAATTTACAGTTTACAAACAACTGACCAGGTTTATGAAGCAAATGATTCACTGCACAAGATGAAAGCCTACAGTTCAATTCTCTTCAACAAACCATCAGTTCCTCTCAGGGTAAATCAGCTCTGTCCAAACACAGGTTCACAAAATCTACTGAGAAAAAACAGATTTTCTCTTGTTAACTTAAAAAAAAGACAAGCAAGGAAAACCACGATTGCACAAATCATAATAAATCCCATATCTGGTCCGAAATAATGTACATTTACAGCAGTGGACACAACGGTTCAGTAGGAGTCGCTTCATGGTCGTGTTATTCTTCACACTTTGAACACGTCACATTTCAGTTTGCACTGTAGGCTACACACGCACATGAACAGCAAGCGAATGGGTGATAAGGACCAACAAATCAGCGTTACCGTCTTTGGAGCTGTTACAATTTTCACCCCTCATAAAAGAGGATTTTCAGATTGAGAGTCTGCATGAAGACGTCGTTAATTCACAGTTGTTGATGTGTCGTAGGCAGTGGTGATGCGCGTGTTGGTCAGGATGTCACTGTTGTAAACATTTACGACCGGAAGTGAATCTGTTAGAACTGGATTAAGGGAAAAAGTCAGTGTATCTTCGTTTAACCAAGTTCATTTGGCAACACAATTCAATGCATCAGTGCATCACAAAAAAAAAAAAAAAAAGGTTGCGGTTTGTAGGACCTAGTCAAGTCTTTTCTCAAGTAATTTTTGTGGGATAAGATGTTCAATGTACGTGTAGCAATATGTGCATTTTAGAGTATATAGTAGTATGGTAAATGTTCAAACCACTTTTTCTCCTATCTATGTTCTTTAATTCTATAAGTTCCTGCATTTTCGGCGTTCTTAAGTCGTAAGTTTTGGCAGGCATGCTCCCCAGAGTGACGATTTTGTTGTTGTTGTTACCACGATGCAGTGTGCTTATCAGTGCTCGCCGACGTCGGCGGATTAGTTTAGGTGACGACTAACTGCATTTAAAAAGGGACCTGCATGCCGATCACTCGATCCTTTGTGAAAGAAGGCACTTACAGGAGAGGAGTGGTACAGGTCCTGTCTACAAACAACCCCTGTAGGTCTCAGTCGAATATCAAACAGGTGAGTCTTCAAGTAAAGTGATGGTACAGCGTTTCTTGGCGGATTTGGGGTTGTCTACGCAGGAGCCCGGAGAACTGTGGGGGCTTTTAGTGCCTTCAGTTTATTTCATACATTCATAGTGTATGCATGCAATCGTTCTTATACCAAATGGTCTTTCAAATGTTTGGGAATCTATTTACACGTCAGGCAAAGATTCGAAACTTCGCCTTCGATAATAGGAGAAAAGGCAGATATGCAAAAATTTTGGCAGAGACACAGATCAGGATGACGGGAAACACTCGAAGATGATGCTCAACATTTCAGATCTGAATAAGTAGATTGAACACATGAACACAACACTGGAAGAAGAGGAAACCAAGAACATCCCTGAAGGAGCAAAATGCAAGTCGCACGTTGGAGCTAATAGTTTGCATTATCTACTCACAGGGGAGAGAAATCAGAGCAGGTGATGTGTTTTCAACACACTCAAGCTCTGGGACGCTGTTTCCTTTAGAGAAAACTTCTATTACAGTCAAGGGGACGAGATATATAAAGGAAAACAGGAGCACATCTTCTACCATCGATATGAACTTTAGAGTCCAGGGGAGGAAATCTAACTCGCTTAAATCGATCCCATAAAAACTCCATCTACCTCTGAATACTTCACAAGTATCATTCAAGGAACTATCAAAGTATTAGTAAGTGCTTTACTCTTATATTTTGCTCTATAAAATGGCTATCTCCACAGTCAGTAGACACAGGGGCTCAGACGATGGTTCAGTGATGTGAGAGGTGACGGAGTTCACAACGAACTGGATCGGTTTGATCTTCTCGGTGGAGTTTTTCCTGTGAGAGTCACTGACAGTAAGACTACGAAAAGTGCAAACGCACCTCACTAGAAACACAAAGGTCAAACAACAACCTGAAAATGGACCAGTGAAGCATGGTTGTGCTTATTGTGAGATCCCTCCGTGAAACGTCGCCCCCTTGATAAGATCGTGAAAAAGGTCCAGAGATCGGTAAGTTCGCACGGATCACTTCCTGGGGTGGAAGACCATGAGAGGCCTGTCTTCGATCTTCTGCCATGGACTCTTCTTGTTCTCGTCTTTGTCGTCGGGGTCGTCCTCGGGGCTGGTCATGGAGTCGCGGCGGTTCTCGCTGTTGCTGCTGCGGCTGCTGTTCACTCGACTGCGCCCTCTCCTCGGGATGGTGGATCCTCGGGAGGACGGGCCTTCGTCGAGGAGCGGGGTGAGGGAGTTCTCCTCGGGCGAGACTGGGCGTCCTTCGCTGCTGCTGGGGTCGCTGTGGTCCGGGTAGGCGAGTTTGGAATACGTCTTCCCTCCGCCGCTGCTGCCGCTGACGCCGTGTGGCTTCCGTCCTCCCGTCCCCCAGCGCTCGTCTTTCCCTTTACGATTCCCTCCCGACTTGCGTTCTTGCGACTCCAGCGGCGGCTCCAGATTGATGTCTCGCGCTGCGCTGCTTGGCCCGCTCATGAATCCACCTCCTCCGCTGCCACTCAGATCATTCGCGACATCGATGTAGGAGTGGCGAACGTGAGCGTTGTTACGTCCGTCCAGGGAGATGAACCAGGCTCGTGGGTGCTGCTTGACGCCCAGTTCCAGGAGCTTCTTCTCGGTCAGCGCCTGCAGCTCGCCGTTCATCTGCGCCATGGTGGAGTCGTTGAAGAGCACAGGGATGGTCACGGGTCCGCCGGAGGAGTCCGACGCCCAGCTGGGCTCCTCGGAGTCGTCGCCCTGGGATCCTCCTTGCTGCTGCTGACCTTGTTTCAGGTGGTGGTGATGATGCTGCTGGCCTCCTCCCATCTGTGCTCCATCTTTGTCTTGATCCTTCGGGTCTTTTCCGTCTTTTCCAGAAAACTCCGAGGGCAGACGCATGTAGTGCGCGGGGATGACGAGGGTCGGCACCATGCTGCGGTACATGTTCTCCTTCATCTGATCGATGGAGCTGCAGAAGATGATCTGACCTGGTTGGGTGTTGAGGGACGTCGGTCTCGGGAGGCTGTCGGCAGCTGCGGCGGAGTATTCTGGAGGTTTGTCTGACTGACTCGGAACGTAACCTTGGAAGCGAGGCGGCGATGGAGGATCAGACGAGTACCCTCGATTGTCGTTTGCGCTGTGGTGTCGGTGGTACTCAGACTCTTTCCCCTCCATGGGGCTGTAGCTCCGGTTGTAGTCTTCGTGCAGCAGCGGGTTGTCCAGGTTGTTGGTTTCTGTTGCACGTGTCACCTTCATGGCGAAGCTTTCACCTCTTTGGGAGCCTGAATTGTTTTTCCCTTTAGCGTGTCGCAGCATGTGCGCAGGAACGTGTTTGGTTAAATCCTCCTTTGAGCTGTGGTAGTCTCGAGACGGGGACATTTCTGATTTATCGTTAGCAGCGGCGGTATCAACGTGACCTCCACAAATCAGGTTGAGGCGGGACGTAGAAGTGCCCTGGTCTCTCTTTGCGCCGTTCAGATTGGCGGTGTGGGGTTTCCCTTGCTGTCGTCGAGGTTTCAAACACTTCCGTCTGAAAGAGAAACAGACACTCAGGGTTAGAAATGGAAACAAAACTTTCTCTGGAGTCTGATCAACTGCAACTGGATGATATTATCTACGATAACTACTCTCAAAATCATATCTGAGCTCATGTTTTCCATTAAATAAAAACCTCAAACCGAGACCTGCGCCTACGCTCCCCACACCTGCAGTAGTAGAGCAGCACACAGAGCAGAATCAGCACCAGCAGAGCCAGCGAGCCCAGGATGGAGAGCAGGAAGAGGGTGTGGTAGGTGGTGATGTCCCTCAGGCCTGGATGAGACAGACCCAGTCCTGAAAAACACAAAGACGCCTCAATATCACTCTGACTGTTCTTTCTGCACATTATTACATTCAAGCAGATCTTGAGCTACCAATGAGGGTCAAGTTAAAGTGACTGGGCAGAATCTGTTTGAAGTGGATATCAGCTACTCCTTAAGCCTGAGGACCTGTCCAAACTGTTGTGTGATATTTTTTCTGAAACCAAAATCAGAATCAGAAATACTTCATCAATCCCATTGGGGGAAATTTAGTGTTGCCAGATGCTCATCACACAGTACAAGAGTAGAACAAACAATTACGGATGAGAAGGACAATAAGAAAATACAATAAAAGTTTAAATAAAATAGAATAAGCAATAAGATATTATAATGATAGAATAGAAAAATAGAATAAATATCTAAAATAAATGTTCAATGGATACAATAAAGAAGAAATAAGCATTAAAGTTACAGTATGTACCAAAATATATATGTACAAGATAATGAATTAAATGAATGAAAACATGTATTGCATCATAGGAGCACGTGTTACACAAGATGACTCAGATTAGCTCTTCTTTTGAACACTACTTTCCTTTGTTCATGAAAACTTTTTACTGGCTACAAAACGACGAGGTAATGTATTTATTTATATTTTTGTTGCACTGTTGTTTGAAATATGACAACTAACAAACTTTGTGGTTTTGTGGCATAGTTTTGTTGTCAGCTAAATGCTACTCACAGCCCAGTGCTCTAAGACATATCTGTAAAGTGTAACATTAGTGAATCCTGGTTGTGTCCTACCAGTGCTCATCTACCAACTCCAACCTCACCAAGCAGAGCAAACGTAACCTGGCTCTTCATTTTATTGATAAACTCTCAGGTTTGAACAGATCGCTACAGAATAACTGCTGCATGTGGACAGGAATCAACATTAGCACAAACACATTAGAGACTGTTTTAGCCTTTAGCCTTTAGCCTATGCTCCATCACTCTCCTGTTTAGCATAGAGAATGTATAATGCTCCTTCATTACAGCTTCATGAGGAAAACAGCTGAATCTCTGTGAAGCTGTTTCCAAAATCTGTCGTGGCTCGATGCAACAGCACCACAGAGAGCGCTCCATATTTTCTCCCCCGCGGGGCGGTGAGACGGTGCAGGAACATCTGCTGGCACAGCAGCAGCACCGAGGATGAAACAGCTCAAACTACAGAGCGAAGCGGAGACAGAGATGAGTTACCTGAAGACGACGGGAAGGCGGCTAACCAGTATCCCATCTGAGGCACCACCACGTTCCAGATAAACTGCTGCCCTTCCTTCTTGATGTAACCCGTCCCGTTCCTGACCCACAGACCTGTATAAATATTTGATTTAGAATTACATTTAATACAAACAGTCAAAATAGAGATTACAACAAACATCCTGACTATTTATATGGCACATTTTAGCTCATTAAATACACCAGAATATCACTTTAACCTTAAAAAGAAGAAGGCACAGATGGTGAACCATTCAACTAAATCGATTAGATTAGAAAGAGAAAGAAAAAAACAAAACAAAAATTAGATTCAGGATTCTATCTTTGAAAACATTACTTTTAAACCTAAGTAATCTCAATATTAGAAAAAAATGAAATCTAAGCACGTTTTTATGTCATCTTTTTTTGGTAGAACATATTTTTTTGACAAAATATAAGCCACGTTTACCTTTACAGTCCAAAAAATGTCATTTTTCAAGATATTAGAAGATGAAAATGATGTCTGAATTGCTTGTAATGGGGAAAAATTCTGCAAATGTGGTCAGAAAATTCACTTATCAAGTTCCTTGAAATAAGATTAATGTCTCATCACACTGCAAAAAGGGAAATCTAAGTAAGTCATTACGTCTTATTTGTAGTAAAAATTGTCTTATTGTTCTTAATTTGAGTCACATTCACCAGACCAGGTCATAAAAATGTCTTATTTCAAGTTTTTTAAGGCAAAAATGAGGTGTAAATTGCTTGTAACAGGTTTTGTTTCACCGACCCGTCCTCGGCTGATACAGCCACGCAGGAACACTTGTAGCCATCCTGTTGCGAGTGTCTGACGGCAGCGGCACAGAGACGTGAATGGGATCTGACACCTGTATGGGACTGCCGTCTTTGTCAAAGAGCTGAACGCTGACCACGGCTAAAGCTGTCAGGTCTGTCCACCCTGTTTCTGCACCTGAGCAGAGACAACAACACGTGATGCTGACATTTCTGCTGGAGACACTTTCTTTGTAACTTGCTCTTTGAGTGCGAGCTGAAACCCACCTGAGCTGTTAGTCTCCTGGCCCAGCAGGAACGGGAATCCTCCGATTTCATACTGAGTCCTGGCTGTGGTCAGAGCGGCAGACAGCGCCGTGTAGTTTGAGTTCGACGGCAGCTGAAGGGATTTCCTCTGAAGCTGCACCAGCGGCTGGTTACGAGCTCCTGAGAAAAAACATCAAACCATCTTTGTAGGCTCGGATAAATATGAGCTGATTAGACAGGTGTGAGATTTCTGTCTGATTCATTTAAGACCTGATGATGGATTCACTGTTAAAAGGTCGAACTGACCTTCTTGAGTGCTAAAATACAGATATCAGCACCCAGAAGTGTTAACTTTGTCAGACTCTAGCTCATATTTTAGTGCAGGAAAAAGAGTTATATTCTTTACCTGGTGATCCAGAGAGCACCTGCAGGACGTCATCATACAGGATAAGAGTTCCTGGTCTCTGGACGAGGAGGTACAGGCTGACTGATGCGTACACTGAAAGAAGAAAAGAAACTTGAATCAAACACAGCAGGATTTCAGGGGATTTCTGCAGGAATAATCCACTTCTGCATCCACTTCCTGCTTGATTTTGCCATCACGTCTCACCGTAAGAAATCTTTTCTTGCTTGAATAAAGAGGAAAGTTTGCTCCGAAGAGACTTTGGTAAATACTTCTCTCATAGTCTGTTCTTTTCTGTATTCATATTTTGTAATCCATATTGAGATAGGTACTGATGAGATTTTATTAATATCAATGTTCTCATTGATTCCTCCTGTGAACTTTTTATGTACAAAAAGTAGACTTCAGCGTTTCAACAACATTTTATTGAGTTTATAAGTGAATAAATGTGAATTTGGTCAATCGATTTAGATATCTGAATAAACAAAATTAGTAAAATATGCACATTAGGTGACGTCGTTGTATCATTTTGTTGTATTTTATTGGGCAACCTTACAGTGCTTTGAGTTATTTGGAACCTTGAGCTTGCCGTAGTTGTGCTGAAGTCAGCCATGAGCCTACACTTCTTGTTTAGAAAACATTAACTTTTAAATATTTTCACATTTACAGGTTTCAGTATTGTTCACGGAGAGTAATTATGATTATTTCTGTGATAAAACTTGAAATCCTGTTTTACAACCCAAGCTATATCGATGAATGCTAACCGCTAGCATATCAATGAAATTCCCCATATACATTAGCCTCAAGCTAGCGCTGTGTTTTCTATATTGTTTGTACATGAGGAGATATATAACATGATATATACTGTATATGTGTGTATTGAATATGAATCCTTTGTGAAAGAGTAATGTTTATTTCTCTCTGTGTTTAGTTTTACAGCTTTTTAAGTAAAATTTCAAGCCTAAAATCCTGAATCAGAGTTTTCTAGTGTAACGGTCATTTATCTGCTAAGCTAAGCTAAGCTGACTAGGACAGAATAGTTGCCGAAAGGTCCAGCTGCTCTGGCTTCATGTAAATAATTCATGATGTTGATGGAGTGAACCATTTCTCATCAATTCTTAAGAGGAACTGGTTCTCTATGCCCATCCCTAGATCCAGATCTATATTTATATTTACATAGCTGCACTTTATAACCATGATAATGGGGAAAATTGATGTAGTCTGGATCTGGAGGAGCCTAAAGCAACAAAACATTGGTTGAATCATCTGAACTCTGGTCATGACTGAGCTCTGCAGGTCTCATGATGCAGACAGAATCTGCACTAAAAGGTCCAAAAAAGCCTCCAGCAAGAAAAGATCAACTGTCAAAACAATAAGACTTCAACTTTATAGATGTGCAATCTTAACTGACAATCTGAAAAAACACAAAACATATTCAAAAACTAATATCAGTCACTCCCAGAGGCGATAAGAGGATTTTAAAAGTCTTAGATTCAATCCACAAATGTTTATTTTCTAAGGAAACTAAATGCAGCACTTCTGAGGAATTCCCCTAAACACCAGCTGCCCTGACAGAGAACGAGATAAGAGGCAGATTTTCCTCCTTGATGGAGTCGTCTGAGATACAGAGCACTCTCAGTGAAAGTGCTCTTCACGCTCAGTTAACCACAGCGTCCTCCTCGCCGACTTACATGGGATCCTGCTGGAGTGCCAGGGCACCGAGTTGGTGACGTAGTCCTGTTTGGAGGCGGTGATGATGACCCATGTCCCCGTGCGGTACGGGAAGCTGACTCTCAGAACGCCATCCCTGCCCGCCCTGCTGGACGCCAAGACGATCTGGTTCCCGTGGACTTCCACCTGAGCGTCTGCCAAGGGGGAGAGGTCGCTGTTGTCGAACACTTGGACTTTTATTTGCACCTCTGGAAGAGAAGAAAGAAAGATTCAGTTCATTAAATGTGAACATTTGTCCCTTGGATCGCAGAAAACAAACATTACTTCTTCCTCTTCTTCCTCTCATTCCAAAAGTCCTCCTTATTAATACACTGCCTGGCCAAAAAAGGGTCACACACTCTAATATTTGGTTGGACCACCTGTAGCTTTAATTACAGCACACATTCACTGTGGCATTATTTCAATAAGCTTCTACATCCACAGCTGCATTAACTTTTCACCAATGGGAGAGTCTGACCACTGCACAAAGTTTTCTCCAGTACAACCCAAAGATTCTCAATGGGGTTTAAGTCTGGACTCTGTTCTATTTATATGGCACATTTTAGCTCATTAAATACACCAGAATATCACTTTAACCTTAAAAAGAAGAAGGCACAGATAGTAAACCATTCAACTAAATCGATTAGATTTGAAAGAGAAAGAAAAAAACAAAAATTAGATTCAGGCTTCTATCTTTGCAAACGTTACTTTTAAACCCGAGTAATCTTAATATTGGAAAAAAAAAGAAATCCAAGCAAGTTTCAGTGTCATCTTTTTTTTGGTAGAAAATGTTTTTTGAACGAAACATAAACCACATTTACCTTTATAGTCCAAAAAATGTCATTTTCCAAGATATTAGAAGATGAAAATGATGTCTGAATTGCTTGTAATGGGGAAAAATGCTGCATATGTGGTCAGAAAAATTCACTTATCAAGTTCCTTGAAATTAGAATGATGTCGTTGTCTAAGAATGTTTTTTCCCACCCCATTGGCTGTTTTTTTAAATTTTTTTCTGGACTGGTCTGGTAAATGTGGCTCATATTAACACTAAAAAGACATTTTTTCATAAAAATAAGACATAAACTCTTGCTTAGATGTCACTTTTTGGCCAGGCAGTGTATATTAGCTTTATGTATTGAGATGATAGTCCCACACTCTTAATTGATTCAGCCACCTTTGGCTCTGTTTCAAGGGCGACATCATTATGCAGAATCATGATCCAGTCTCCAATGACCTTCATTAAAAGAAGGGGACTGTGAGTGTGAAACAACAGCAGCTGAGCAGACACACCCTGGAACAAAACTCTGACACTTTGAGTCACTTTGAGTCACTTTTTGTTGGATATTCTGCTCCAAACTGAAGGAACTACAAGTCCCATAAATATGAGTTTAATATATAAAGTGGTGCCTTCACTGTGACTAACTTCCTGTTGTTTCAGAGCACCATCATGCACCATAACTCCGTCTCCTGGTGATCTTTGGCAGACTAATCGTTTCCCAGTATCCGTGGATTAAAAATGATGATGATGTTTGTAGTCATCGCAGACGCTCCCATCATAAATCCATCGCGTAGCTCTGTCTACCCTTCATCCTCCCCTGTTTTTCAGCCCCAGAACATTTTGTTTCTCATCTCTCCTCCTGATCGGGGAGGATGTGGGTCAGGCTGGGGGGATGTTTCCATGGCTACACGCTGACTCTCCAAAAGCCGGCTTGTTGTTGCTCAGCTCCCTGTAGCACCAGGAGCTGTCGTCCTCTAAACCCCGCGAGCCTCCAGAGACGGGCTAATGGCTGCATTCAGATTATACACAGCATGTATGTAAGTGTGTGTTTGTGTGTGTTCTTATCTTTTGTCTGCGTGTGTAATTGCTGTAAAGCATTACCATGATTGCTTCAATAAAGGCTCCCTTGTGAGTTTGTGGGGTGGATTTCCTCCATTTGGGCTCCACATTGAAACACTGTGGCTCCATTGACAGAAACACTGAGAGTCAGAGTGTCACATCAAGAGTCTGGGAAATCGTAGCCTCTTTAAACGCTCGAGTACAGCAGAGAGTCAGTGAAGTGTAAACCCTCTACCGTCTCTTTAGGTCAAGATAAACCCTTTCTCCAAAATTAAATCTAATCTTTTTAAAGACAAAGTGATTTTTACAAAGAAAGAAGCCACTTCAAATGTTAACATGGCACATTTTAGCTCATTAAATACACCAGGATATCACTTTAACCTTAAAAACAACTAAAGCACAGATAGTAAACCATTCAACTAAATCGATTAGGTTAAAAAGAGAGAGAAAAGAACAGAAACAAAAATTAAATTCAGACTTCTATCCTTGAAAACATTACTCTGAAATCCCCAGTAATCTCAACACTGCAAAAAAAGAACTCTAAGCAAGTGTTTATGTCTCATCATTTTTGGTAGAAAATGTTTCTTTAGGCTAAATATAAACCACATTTACCTATACAGTCCAATCGCATGTCTTATTTCAAGATATTAGAAGACAAAAATGACGTCTGATGCCACTGTGGTAAGAAATAGTTGCTTACAAAGTTTCTTGAAATTAGAATAATATCTTTGGCAGATTTTTTTTGCTGGTAACAAGCAATTCAGACATCATTTTTTGTCTTTAAATAACTTGAAACAAGACTTTTTTTTAACTGGTCTGGTAAATGTGGCTCAAACTGAGTCTAAAACGACATTTTATCCAAAAATAAAACATAAACACTCAGATTTTGCTTTTTTTTTGCAGTGAAAGTAGAGACTTCATGTCTAAACTACTTAGAAAGCAGGACAAAACAATTTGCTAAAATATTCAAATTGTTGTTATTTTTCTTAAACTTCAATTACCGTTAATTGTGCTGTTATTTTTAGGTTCCCATGTTATGTTATTGATATAATTTTCTATATTATTATAATTATTGTTCTTATTTTGAGTAAATGAAACACATGAGGGAGAAAAGAGGGATTATTGTTTAAAAAAAATGTCATTTTGTATTCACTGGTACATGGAAAAAAATAAAAAGATCATAAAAAAGTTAAATATTATTTGTAATCACTCATTTCAGAGAGTGAAATCCAGCCAGATATAATCTAGGCTCATTAAAGTGTTGATGATTATGGCTTCCAGATAATAAAAACCCAAAATTCAGTTTCTCAGGAAATTAGAATATTACATGATATCAATCAAAAAGTGTTGTGTATATGCCCAGCCCTCCTAGAAAGTCATGTTAAAATAGTTAAATAAGGATTAATTGTGGATTGGGTGATCAATTTATGGACTAATTGTTTCAACTTTCAACCACAGCACGCCCTCATTCTGCTGCCCAGCAGTTTCTTTGTTTGCTAATCACTTTAACAACACCTTTCAAATAACCACAAGTCAGGAGGACTGCTGAGCTGCTCCAAAACACGCCCGAGGTATCAATTAATTGATGTTTTAATGAGTCTGGCAGCTGCACAGGAGCAAAAAATCCATTACAGTTTAACACAAATTAGATTCTAACCAATGGAGAAATTTAGTTTAGAGGCTGAAAAATAACTTCCCTTCAGCAAGTGCTTATAGAAGTATTGAGATCTCAATAATACAGAGACAGTAACGACATGTAGCCTGCAAAGTCTGCAGCTAGATGTGAAAGTATTTATTCCAAATGAATAAAGATAATTCACAACAATAAAAGAGGAAATACTAGAAAACCCAGCCTCTCTTTATGCAAAGGAAAACCTGAGTCGTCCAGACATAAAAGGAAAAGTGTTGCCCAGCTCAGCAGTGTCCCCAACAGAGAGTTATGTAACGTTTGTTTTGTATCCTAGAACAACTTCAGTGTCAAAATACATTAAATCAAACTTAAGAGGATGTTTCACGGTTAAATCTTTCATGCATTATGTTTTATTGATTATCATTTGTGTTGTGTGGAAGAAGTAAAGAAGTTAAAATGCTAAATAAATGCAGATCTGTTGGAAAAGCAAAATCAAAACACACTTCACTTACTGTGCAGAATAAATGTACAAACCCTTCAGACACCTTCATCCATCATGCTGCCTTTACTACTTTTAGATATGTTTGGTCTAAATTTTTACAATAGATCTTAAGAATATTGATGCTACAAAAGACATCATTCCTCAGTATGAACAATATAAAAGTTCCTTTTTGGTGGTAAAATTATGTACAGGGTTATTTTAAAAATTGCAGGTTTGCTCTGACTGCTTACATTTCACTCTCAGATAGAAAATGCTGAAGTGGAAATGCACTTTTACAGACTAACTGAGAAAATATGGTTGTACCCCTCTTTTCATCATGGTCGTGACTGGTGTTGAGAATCATTTCCGGTCCAAAATAAGTCATATTTTTGAATAAAAAGTCAGAATTTTGAGCTAAAAACTCAAAGAAATGAAGTACTGTGTCCAATTTTGGGATAAAAAGTCATTTTTTTTCAATAAAAAGTCAAACTCATGTGAAAAAGTTATAGTTTTGTGATAAAAAGTCAAGGTTATGAGATAAAAAGTCAGTATTTTATGATGAAGAGTCAAATTTATGAGAGAAAAAAGTAAAAATGTTGAGATGAGTCAAAGAAATATGATGAAAAGTCAAAGGTTTGAGATAATAGTCAAAATTCTAAGAGATTTTGGTAATAATTCTAGGACAAATGAAGAAATTTTGTCTCATTGATAAAATCTGAGCTACAAAGACAAAACCATGAACTAAAAAGTAGAAATTTTGAGATAATAAAGTCAAAATATTGAGCTAACACATCAAATTTGAGATAAAACGTCGCAATCATGAGAATTAAGTCAAAATTTGGAACTTGATAGTCAAAGATATGAAATAAAAAGTCATTATTTTGAGTTTACAAAGCCAAACTTTTGTGATAAAGTCAAAAATATGAGATGAAGAGTCAAATTTTGAGGTAATAGTCAAATATTTGAGATAAAATTTGAAACTTTTCCCCAAAACTTGACTTTATATTAAAAAAAAAAGAAAAGAAAGAAAGCTCAACAAAGCCTGTTTTTAATTTCTGTCTTCAACTGCTGGAAATGGGCTTGAATGCATTTTGTTAGCATAATAAAAAATCTTCACTTTAAACAAAAAAGGAATGTATTTATTAAATATGTGAGTTTGAAGCTACTTTGTTGTCTTTGAGCATCTTTGGGTGTTTTTGCAGTATTTCAAAAACGCTGGTTAAGGGTTGTTTTCTTGGGTTTATAGATTATGGTCACCTGATAGTTAACACAGTGAGTGTACTCGAGTACATGTACTCTATTACAATGCAGCTCTGTCTGTGAGCATCCATGCAGCTCAAAATAGCCTGAAGCATGAATAATGCACTGTAATTACATAATGTCCTTCAAATATGCACACCATAATATAAACAGAGGTGTGTTTACGGCTGTAGATACATCTCCATTTAAAAAAAACAGTGTTATTCTTCTTCTTTGTCTTTTTAAATGCACTATTATAGGAGCTGTTTATAAAGACTGACACATTCCCAAGACCCCAGGCCTCCTCAGTCTCACTGTGTGTATTGTTTATCAGAAATGAAGGCCTATGTTGGGCCTGATATTACAGAAAACTGTATGTAAGGCCTGGCAGAGAAAGCTGCACTCAGATCAGAAGCAAAGACCACACACATGTACTCAGCACCATCACCATTCAAACAGCATGTGGCCCCCTCTGTGTTATATATATGAAGGAATCCATACAATAAAGCTCCTATAATAAAGCGGATAAGAGGAGAAATCATCCCTCTGTTTGCACTGTTTGTCACATAACGTGATCAGAGAACGCAGCGCAGCAAGGATCGACGGTAATGTCGACAAAAGCCATAAAAATGCAACCACTCCCATCTCCTCATTGTGCTGCATCCCCCGTATGGCGAAGCTTACCAGCTGCTCCCTGATCTGGAAGAGATTTGGCCCAAACTGCGCTGATCGAGGCGAAGAGGAGCAAGCGGGAGATGAAGTGGTCTGGCATCCTGGCAGCTACATCTCTAGTCCCAGCTCCAGGTCCAAACCCGAGTCTCCATGTTCCTGCAGCCGAGTGTGTGAGCCCTCACTCCGCAGACATGGCTGTGATAGCAGGCGCTGAATGGAGATGCTGCTGTGTGTGTGTGAGTGTGTATGAGTGTGTGTGTGCATGTGTGTGTGCGAGCTTCGCCTTGTTTTTATTGTCTGAGACTGAAGGAGGAGAAGGGTCCAATGTTTCCCTCTACCGAGCTGCAGAGGAACAGCGACTCTCTGCTGCTTTCTCTTATTCCTCTGGGTTTACTGCTGCACAACACAAATCAACACAGAGAAAAAAATGTATTAGACACATAAACACTACAAAAATGTTATTGCATTGGAAGGGGCTAGTTATAGAAGCCCAAATCCACAAGTTAAAACAATAAAAACGAAAAATAGGATTTGATGAGATTTTTTTTTTTTACTTTTCATCTCAGAATTTTTTATATATTATATTTGGACTTTGAAATCTTAAGACCTTGATTTATTTTTCTCATGTTTGACCATGTTATCTCAAAATTATCTTTGTACAATATCAAAAATGTGACTTATCATAAAGTTCCCCTTACTATCTTGCAATTTCGACTTTGTTATCATCACATTTTTACTCTCTATCCCAGAACATTGACTTTTTATCTCAATTTTTGACTTTTTATCTCACAATTGACTTTAAAATCTCAAAAGTTTGACTTTTTTTCCTCATGATATTTTACTATTTCATCTCAAAACTTGATTTTTTTATACAATAAACGCAATATTTTATAAAATTCACCTTACGATCTTACATTTTGGACTTTATTATCATAAAATTGTGATTCTCTATCCCAGAATTTTGACTTTTTATCTCAATTTTTGACTTTTTAGCTCACAATTGACTTTCAAATGTCAAAAGATTGACTTTTTTTCCTCATAATATTTTACCATTTCATCTCAAAACTTGATTTTTTTTATACTATAAATGCAACATTTTATAAAATTCACCTTACTGTCTTACATTTTGGACTTTATTATCATAAAATTGTGATTCTCTATCCCAGAAATTTGACTTCTTAATCTCAATTTTGTAACTTAATATGGGCCAAAAACAAAAACAAACAAACAATTAATTAATTAATAGATAAAAACTCAGTATAGCAAGGTTTGAATTATTGAACGCTATAGTACTGATGTATTTACCAAAAGTGAATCAATTAAAAAAAATAAAAAAAAATTCTCATTTTTTCATAAATGGTAAAACTCATAATGTGCAGGTTAAAGCTAAAAAAAACCTCAACAGATTGAAACTCAAGTGCATATTTAAAAATTAATAATCAATCTCTTCAAAATGAAATTAATACAAAAAAGTTTATAATTTTAGCATTGTACTGACGTCATGAATGACGTTCACTTTGCCCCTCCCCTCAAACCTGTCCTTGACTTAAATTTTTAAAGACAAAACAAATTTTGGCCTAAAAACCTTATCTTCAGACAAATAAAGACTTTTATTAGCTATTCAAACAAAAAATCTGAAAAGTCATAATCCATTTTATTTTTTTAATGAACATTTCGCAATGACCCCTCCCCTCAAAACCCGCCTCTGTAATTTTTTTTCATCAATTTTGATTAAAAATCTTTCTCTAACACAATGAGGGACCTTAAAATAAAATAAAATACTTAATACTCAAAATACTGTCTTTAATTTTTAGTTGAAAAAAAAAAAACGGTTTAATTTTCAAATTTTACGTAAACCGTTTTTGACCGTTGACGTCTTTCGGAGCACGAGGACCAGTTTTAAACGGCTGACTTACTTTTTCTAATGAAGGGTTTACTAAAATTTTACTAAATACATGAAGTAAAGTGAAAAAATCGTGTTACTTACCGATTAGAAGAGCATTTTCCGTTCCAGAAACGAAAAGGAATACATGGCGTTAACGGAGGATGCTATGAGGATGCTAACTGCGAACCGGAGTGAGGATAACGACAGGCTTCATGCTGTAAGTTAAACTTTTAAACCACTACATTTAATAATAACTCTGTGTTGTTATATGTTACACAGGTGTGACTTTAAGTGTTAATTTCTGGGATAAAATGAAATTTATCAGCTTGGTAAAAAACTTATTTTCCTGTGTGTTTACTATACTTGTGCAAAATCATAAATATAATCTGTTGTATTTGCCTTGTACCCATAGTTAGAGTCATTTACATTACATTACATTTGAATTTTACCTCTTTATAGACATGATAAATGATATATTCTGGTTAGTATCTGGGTCAATGACAAAAAGAGGGTCTAAAAACTTATTTTTAAAAAGTTCTTTGAAAATGGACAAAAAAAACATATTTCTGAGTGAAGAATTATGTTTTCTAACAGATTTCAGTAGTTGACCAACATTTCAAAGATTTAAGGTTCATTATTATTTTAGTTTTTTTAATTTGAGCACCCAAAAATGTCAGGTGGCGCAACCAAATATATGAAAATATATTTATTTGTTCCTGTTATTTTTTCTGTGTGAAATTATTGGCAAGTATCTCTCAAGTGTCTGTAGTGACTCATACATTTTCATTTTGTGTGCTTTATTTCTTTTATTTGTGAATAAGATAAATAATTTGATGTTAAAATAACATTTCACATTATTACATTGGTTGTACCACCTGACATGGAAATTGTTCCAGTCACCAATGAAGTGAAAAAACCTTTTTTTTATCAGTATTTCAGAGAAATCTACAAACTTTTCCACTTGGTCACAAATGTCATTTGGGCTCCTCTGGCTGATGCAGTTTCCTGTTTCCTGTTTTATTCTCTTCANAGATGTGTTCAAATAACAAAGGTTTCATAGAATAAAGAAATACATGTGATGAAATACTCAATTCATGATGGAAGGAAATATTACACTCGGACACAAAACAAAGGGATGTCACGTCATTGACCCATCTGTGAGGACATAACTGCAAAAGCAATGGTTTTTTTTTTTCACAGTTAAGGGTACATTTCACATCCATGGGATAAACTCATAGATTAAACTTCAATTTCATTTAACACAGAAAGTTGACAGCCTCCATTATTCATTCAGTAAAAAAAACTGCAAATTGTGAATTTGAATTTTCAGTTTTGGTGCTGTCAAATTTTTCAAATGTCAAGTTTGCCCTTTAAAATTGAAACTAGAATACCTTTTTTTTCTATTATTTCCACCATTATTTGCTTAAAATAAACAGTAAAACATGACAAAGCTGTTGAAGAACTATTCAAACATTTAATATCCATAAAATTATTCACTTTATGTGTGTCCAAGAAATCTGTGTCAACTGTTACCTATGAAAAAAACCTCTATTAATTATCAAAAGTTTGCTCTAAAGTCACATGACTCAAACCATATGAGGTCACAGCCTTTTTGGTGGGAACCTTGAAAAAAACTGAAGTGTTTCGACTCCTCCTCATCAATATTTCATCTAAATGTTTGTCCGTACATAGTGCGTTTTAATTACTTGGGAGGTGAAAAAGAACAGAATGTGAAAAACATGCACAAAAATATGATTTGATGGAGGTAAGGTGGTGACATATACAAGGTCTGTCGCCTGTACAAGGGACTAAAATAATGAGCCATTTCTTACTTTTACAATTTAAATATTACATATTGAGCATCCTTATTAATGGATTTAGTACAAACAGAATATTAACCAAAAATAGCACATGGTTTTTTCACTCCTTGGCACACCTGAAATGTCCCCTGATTTATAGAATCACTTCAGCCACAAAAAGTTAGTTCTGGATCAAATCTCTGTTTCTCACATCAGACAGGAAACTTCCAGAAAGGAAACATGCTCCAGGTTCCCCTGTTACTCCAGGTTCCCCTCTGCCTCCTTTCATCGCTGTACAGCAGCAGCAGCTGGTTGTTATATTTATCATTTTTATTATTTAATTAAAAAGTCATATTGCACCAGTATTTCATTCCAGGCAGTATGGAGTGTTTGTAGATTTATAGCTCAACAAAAAACTTGCACACGTTGCTTCCTGGTATTTTATATTTACGGCAGATGCTCGACCTCCTGCCTGTGTGGCTGTAAAAGATCATTTTAGGAAAGTTTCTCAAGTTGACCAAATTAGAAGTTTGAAGACAACAGCAAAGTAATATCAGAAAATAAAGAGTCTAGTATATTCCTGCGTATGAGTATTTGTTTTGAAAGCATTTTCATCACTTTCTTGGAATTTTTATGGATTCCAATTCCCTGTCATGTTTAGTTGCAATGATTTAATGGAATTTATCACTAAAGAGACATGTTTGCATCACCCAAATCAGCAGGAGAGGACTCGACAAACCCTCCTCAGACAATCATCTGTTGTTCTCTCTCCAAAAACTCCTCCGTGAGATTTTTATACAACCTAATTTTGTCATTAACTTGTCTAATATTTGATCCACGGAGAACTAAAAAAACCTGCTGCGTGTTAAAGAAAGACACAAGACAGCAAAACATCACTAAGGGGGGAATAATGAAAGGTTAAAAGTCAAGTAAGGAAACCATTTCTTCCACCCTGGAATTTTAACTACTTTCATAAACCAAATATGGACGATTCATCAAAAGCAGATGGTTGCGCAGATAAAATAAGCCCTGGTACAGAAAACTTGGGTGAGGTAAAAAGATGATTCATGGAAGAAACAAAACTAAAATATTTCAGATTTTTATGAGCAATTACAACAGATATCTGCTTTGTAGATAAATAGAATGATTGGAATGATAACACCAAGTTTGAACCTTTAGCCTCATATGACATCCAAACTTGACTTTAACATCACTGGATCTTAATAATATTTTCCCTGTGAAAGATGGTTTTCATTAAATCACAGAAATAAAACAAGCAGTGCAGCTTCAAAATAACTTATTTTTATTTTCTGCCTCTGTAGTGTTTACAAACTCATTCAAGTGAAACTTAAATAACCTCTAAAGTAGTGAAGCAATTATTTCCCCCTCCATGGGTCGTAAGAAAACATGCCTGAACGAATCAATTATTGTACCATTAGGTTTGTTATTCTTTAGTGAGATCAACTGTTGAAAAGGTTTCCTAAATAAGGAATCTCCAGAAATACAAGGTCACATATAAGGTCAGGGATGGGTCAATGACGTGACGTCCCTTTTTTTGTGTCCGAGTGCAATATTTCCTTCCATCATGAATTGAGTATTTCATCACATGTATTTCTTTATTCTATGAAACCTGTCTTATTTGAACATCTTTAAACTATTAAAATATAACATGTTTTTTTGTGTTTTGGTTCCTCAAATCCCCAAAATGTCAGGTGGTGCAACCGTCCTGACAAGTATCCACAGTAATTAAACTCTAAAAATTGAATGTCAGTTATTGTAAATGGAATAAAAAATACAGTGGCATTATTTTATGCTTGAACCTTTTTAAATAAAACATTCTTTGCAAATAAAAAGAATTTTAAAGCTGTTGAGAAATTTGAAAAACTTTTGTAATTTTCCCCTTGTCAAATGTCAGGGTGGTGCAACCGTAACATTAGACTTTTATTTTAAAGTGAAGAGAATAAAAAAGGAAACAGGAAACTGCATCAGCGTCTCCTCGGGTTTACTGTAAACACTGGTTCACCTTTTCAAACATCTAAAGAGACTTTATGACTATTTTTTCCAAAAAAGTGAAGTAACCACTGACCTTGTTAAAGGTTGTCAGGTGGTACAACCAATGTAATAATGTGAAATGTTATTTTAACATCAAATTATTTATCTTATTCACAAATGAAACACACAAAATGAAAATGTATGAGTCACTACAGACACTTGAGAGATACTTGCCAATAATTTCACTGTCTTTTTTATTGTCCTTGTATATTTATATAAAAGTATATAAACCAACGCGGTGGACTGTAAAAACCCACGAGTTTAATTTTTATGATTTTTTATTACTTGCTAAAAACTTTGAAATGTTGGTCAACGACTGAAATCTGTTAGAAAACATAATTCTTCACTCAGAAATATGTTTTTATCCATTTTCAAAGAACTTTTTTAAAAATAAGTTTTTAGACCCTCTTTTTGTCATTGACCCATATATAAGGGGTGATTTCCTTTTTTTATTATTATTATTCTCCGTTCAAACAAAACAAGCATGAGTGGGAAAGGCTTAGGTTTAGGTTTATTTTGGATATGAAGAAAACACATAAAAACAAATAAAAAAAAACATAACAACAAAACCAAACAATGGCATGTTCAAAAAGGAGTAGGAAGAAGTAAAACTTATGAAGTCCAACCCCTTTTCCCTGATTACATGATTAACATGTTATCCATACATAGTCATAAATACACATACATATACAAATTCATACACATGAATATACACATACTTATATACATATACACATATACATGCATACAGACATACATAATATTTGATAATAATGATAATAATATTAGATAAAATAATAAAAGCCATATGTTATAAGTCTTTGATACTATAAAGCAAGGTTTTTAAATAATAATGATAATAAAAATATCAACTAAAGAAAGTCTTTTTCCATAGAAGCTCATTCCTGCCACTCAAAAATCTAAAAATGAAAAACTTTATGAGATAGTTTCCTCATATCAAGTCAAAATTTTGGGATAAGAAGTTGAATTTCTGACATTATATCTCAAAATGTTGACATCAGTATCTAAAAATCTCAACCTTTATATCATATTTTTGACTTTTTATTCTATAATTTTGACTTTTACTGATACACTTCTGTTGTTTTTCTCAAAATTTTGACTTGAAAACGGCCATAAAAAAATCTCAACAAAGCTAAGTTTTCATTTTTATTGTTTCAAATGGCAGAAATAGGCTCCATAGTTTCCATTTACAGGTTCATCTAAAAAATTAGGGTACTATGAAATAGTTAAATCTCCATGTCACTCATCTCAGAAATTGTAGATTGTATAATAATAGTTATAATAATTAGATAATTTTTTTTAAAAGTGTCAAAAATGGGCAAAAATTGGCAAGAAAATTGGAAGTGAACCTGGAAATTAGTTAGAAGGGATCAAAAATGGTCCAAAAGTGGCAAAAAAAGAAGTGAAAAGCGACTAAAAAAGGACAAAAAGTAGTCACAAGTAATCGTGGGTTGGTGTGCTTTAATTAATGTAACTGTTCATTGTCCTAAGATGGGAACATGGGAATAATTGCACAAAAACATTGCAGTTGCAATATAGGAAATAATAACTGCAATTAGATAATTTGTTCAAATTGTTCAGCCCTTTTTATTTCTCAGTCTTTGAGTTCATTCACAAAAAAACCCTGCTCACTTTGCATCAACACAACCTCGTGTCACTGGACTGATGCATGTACATATGGTTTGTTCTGCCTCAGTGAGTGAAATGTCCATGAGCTGTAAACACCACATAACGACGTGAGAGAACATTATGTGTTCAGTAACGTGTTGGCGCCATGGTAACAACACCGGTGGAAAAAGTAATCAGGACTCTTTGTGGAGGGCGGCACTAATCCTTCAGAAACTCTGTTCACCAGCTTTAAAGAGGGATGAAGTGTGTGTGGATGTGTCGAGGTACGAATGATGAAGAGGAAATTAAAACAAGGCTTTCACTCAGGAGGTGTAAAAAAGTTAGTTAAATATGCAACCGACGTGTGAGGAGGTCAGGGCCATGTCACATATTTGTGTCACACTGATGCGATGGCAGACTTTAGGGACATGTTGAGGAGGTGTTAAGAAGAGTGTCACAATTTTTGGGGGGTCAAATGTACAAATTACAGCCAAAATAACTCCAAAAAAAACAAGCTCAGGCTTCAACAGTGAGCTATCATCAATTAAATTCAAGCTTCAATTCAGAAATAATTTACTCACCTCCTGAGAATCTGTCCTCACCCAGAGTTTGTGTAAGAATTCAACACTGAGTCCTGAGTCAAACATGATTTTGTTGCTTCATAAAAAGCCTCCTTTAGACTTTCAGGATAATAACTGGGGAGGTCAGGCACTGTGTCATGTACAGAGAACACAACAGTCTCCTTCCAGGTTGAATTTATAGTGTGGGAGCGAAGGCCAATCAGACACCAGATGTTTAACTGAGTTCGGCTCATCAATCATATTTTGGTCATGAGGTCGAGAGTACAGCATCAGTGAAGAGGAGACGGCCAGGAAACCAATGAAGGAGATACAACACTGCAAAAACTGAAAGTCATTATGTCTTATTTGTAGCAAAAATTGTCTTATTTTTCTTGATTTGTGCCACATTCACCAGACCAGGTCATAAAAATGTCTTATTTCAAGTTTTTAAAAGACAAAAATGAGGTCTGAATTGCTTGTAACAAGTCAAAAAATCTGCCAATGGGATAAGAAAAATTCACTCATAAAGTTTCTTGTATTGAGAGATCTTTCTAATTTCAAGAAACTTTACAAGTGAATTGTTTAATCAATAAAATCAATAAAATGAAGAGCCAGGTTACTTCTGCTCTGCTTGGTGAGGTTGGAGTTGGTAGATGAGCACTGGTAGGACGCAACCAGGATTCACTAATGTTACAGACATGTCTCAGAGCACCGAGCTGTGAGTAGCTAAACTAAATGTGAATGGACAGCGTGCTTCCGCCTGTCACCGTTTCTCTCGCCGCCATTGTGCAGCCAGAGTCTGCGCAGTAGAGAATTTCCGGTGGAGCAGAGTAAAAAAGAGAAATAAAAATATTTATTTCTTCTTCTTCAGAAGGTTTAGTCTCCTTTTGGCTCTTTCCCGAAGTTTCTTATATCCCCGATAAAAACTACTTACAAACGGCAGCTGTCAACAATCGTAAACGAAACTTATATCGCGGTTTTTAACGTCCAATAACTAATGAGAAACTAACTTCTCAGGAAAAAAAACACCTGAACAACATGCAGCCAGATGACATCATCATACTACCTTAGCGTAAGGTTGAGAGAAACGTTTCTACGAGGTATCGTAATTTTTTTAAGTTTTCCCGGCTCATATCTTGAATACATGGGGAGGCGGGGCTTATGACCTATACTGCAGCCAGACACCAGGGGGCGGGGCTTATGACCTATACTGCAGCCAGACACCAGGGGGCGGGGCATCTGCTGGAGGCTTCAGTTTGAGCCGAGCGTCGTTACGTCCACTCATTATGCAGTCTATGGGCCAGCCACTAAAACTACGCTACAAACCTACAAAGTTTATTTCCTGTCATGTTTCAAACAACAAGGCTACGTAACTGTTGATAAATTCGTTAACTTGTATCACGTAAAAAGTTATCTTGGATAAAGATAAGTAGAGTTAAAAAGATCAGTTCTACTTTCACTTTCAGTTTCAAAACAAATATATCACAACAGTTATGCAAGTCTTCCAGCCAAAGGGGAATCCATTTCATACAAATTTCCCTTACAATTACTTTAAAATGAGATTATCAACGCTTAAATAGACTCCTACTAGATGCTTTGTCACTTGTTGGCTGTCGAATTGAAAAAAAGTAATTAGCTTTATCCCTAATGTGCTGTATGTAAAGGCTGAAATCGTAATAGTTGAGTTGTTTCCTCTCAGTACATGTGCAGCTTCTTTATTGCAGAAAATCTTGCTCATTACCCCTCAAAAGAGTCTGTTTTTCATCTTAATAGATTCACTTTTCTTCATCCATCTCCGTCTCTGTTCAGCATCCTTGGTTGTCAATATACAACAGTTTATTCGATCATTTAGGGAGATGAATGTTTCAGAGTCAGACCTGACTGATAACAGACACGATCCAGATGGTGAGGGCTCCATCGCTCATGTGTCCTCATGTTTAATAATCTGAATTTGACATTTCATACAAGATGGGGAGATATAGAAGCCTCCAGGTGGTTTTCTGCTGTTTCTGCACTTGTCCTTCTGCATGCATGAAGAGTGATTCACCAGCAGGGGGCAGAGACGAGCTTGAAGTCACACACTGCTGACTGCGACCTTTGTGGTTATGCGCTCGTCATGGCAGTGACGGTACATTTGCTGTCAAAAATGAAAGACTCGTGAGATAAAATGTGACATCTTTGCTAAATGCAGTCGACTCCTTCACCACTACACAGAGCTTTAATGGTTATCTGATCAGTGCAGGGCGACACCAGTGAGTGCTGGGAACATGACGGACAGCTGGCTTTGAATTTCAGATTCCTGCTGTGTGTGTGTGGGATGTGCATGTCAAAAAACCTCCCGCTGATACACACTTTGCATGAATGTTCTGTGTAAGTGCTGGTGTATGGAAATCCAACCAAAACATAAAGCAGGTTATAAGTTAGATACGTGCACGGTTGATGCTCCTCACATTTATGAGAATACGCCAGACAAGGTCACTTTCTGTGATCAACTTTTCAATCTGCATAAGTGTCATCTTAACCTTTTACACACCAACTAATTCTAGGCCTATCTACCAGACTATGATTCAGAGCTTATTACTGAAGAGCCATACTGTCAAAAATTCATCAGTGACACCTCATTTGAAAGATTAAAATTTCTAGTTTCAGAAAATGTCATGTTTTAATATGTGGCTTAAATCCACATCAGGATAAATGCAGCTGAAACACTTTTTTCCACCTCATTTTTGAAATCCATTAACTTCAAGATGCTTCATGCCAGACATGAAACATCCACCACATCACTTCTTCACCTTCTCATCTACATCTGGGTGAAATTTGAGCTTTCTAGGTTAAACTTATTTGGCGTTAGAGAGTTTTTAGTCTCATGTGACCAAACACCAGGCGGAGTCATACTCTTTATCCACACTCTCGTGCAACAAAACCAGCAATATCAGTGCTCAGTGTCCTCTTTTTAGTCAACTTTGCCCTCTTCAAATTGTAGTCCTCAGTCATGGATTGTACCTCTTCTGTTGCGCCCATGAATATGAATACAGACACATGGCGATAAATACATCGCACCAATGATGTAAATGGCTACAGCTGTCTTTCTGTGAGCGGTTAGATGATTGGCTACTGTGTGAGTGATTGACAAGTCTGTAAGCAAAAAAAAAAAACCTCTAATAGAGCTACTACACGAGACCATCGTGCGCTATTGGCCAGTCAAGCAGGGAGTGCTTGTTGTCTATCACAAGCTATCCTGGGATGGAAACACAACAGAAACGATGGAGTCACACAGGAAAACAAACACACCCAGCTTTGTCAGATTCACATTGAGGAGGAAATGTTATAAGACTGTGAAGCTGCTGTTATTGATGATAGAAAAACAACGGACTTTACAGGAGAAATTTCACCACTTGGAATAAATTGATGAAACAACACTTTTGATATGTTTGAACTCTGGATTCCTCTGGTGGAAAGGAGAGTGAATATTCAAGGTACGGGCGTCAGGATGTGACGTAATGACCCCAAACAGGTAGGACGTCCACGTTGTTGTGAGTGATTCTTTCACTAATTATGTTTCATTGGTTAAGAAAACTGTAAAAAACTTAGTGGCTGAAATGTGAAGAATCTAAACTTTCTAATGTGGTATGCATTCTGATTTTTGGCAAAGTTGTTACTTTTTATACATTGAAGACGTCATACGAATGGCGAAGGGTTTGCTGATGACCTGGTAGAGCATAAGAGGTTAAAGCAAGTTAGATTTTTCCAGTAAGTTTCTGAAAAGAGCGAGGACCGAAGGCCACTGCCTGCTGTTTCGTTTGCTCAATTGTCCTCTTATCCATTAAACAAAAAAAAAAAAAAAAACCTTGTCGCTAGGATTTCTTTTCTGTCAAGGTGCCATTTCAGCACTTTGTATTACACTTGTGAGCAGGCATCTCTGAGGGCCCAATCCAGGACCTAACAATACATCTGTGGTCGTGGGAGCAATGACAATGACACACCGGCCTCTCTCTCTCTCTCTCTCTCTCTCTCTCCAGCTCTCCCCCGTGAACCTGTCCTGCATCCTAAATGAGGCAGCGAGCGAGCGAGCGAGCGTCCATGTGGCGCAGGGAGAGGCTCTGACATTTTTACAGTCAGGTGTTCTCATTTGCATTTTCTCATGCCGCTCCCTCCAAACTCATCCATCAGCTGCAGAATTTCCCTTTTTCTCTTCTCCTATTTCCTTTTAATCAATCCCTATTTAAAATCAGGATTGATTAAAACTTCTGAGAATAGCACTCTAGATTTCACCGAAGGCCAGCGAAACAGCAAAGAGAGAGACACATAGATGTTCTTTGCTGAAATGNAAAAAAAAAAAACCTTGTCGCTAGGATTTCTTTTCTGTCAAGGTGCCATTTCAGCACTTTGTATTACACTTGTGAGCAGGCATCTCTGAGGGCCCAATCCAGGACCTAACAATACATCTGTGGTCGTGGGAGCAATGACAATGACACACCGGCCTCTCTCTCTCTCTCTCTCTCTCTCTCTCCAGCTCTCCCCCGTGAACCTGTCCTGCATCCTAAATGAGGCAGCGAGCGAGCGAGCGAGCGTCCATGTGGCGCAGGGAGAGGCTCTGACATTTTTACAGTCAGGTGTTCTCATTTGCATTTTCTCATGCCGCTCCCTCCAAACTCATCCATCAGCTGCAGAATTTCCCTTTTTCTCTTCTCCTATTTCCTTTTAATCAATCCCTATTTAAAATCAGGATTGATTAAAACTTCTGAGAATAGCACTCTAGATTTCACCGAAGGCCAGCGAAACAGCAAAGAGAGAGACACATAGATGTTCTTTGCTGAAATGAAAGATTATGACGCACTTTTGGTGATGCACAGAACTGAAAGCACAGGCCTGAAGTGGTTTGTATTATCACAGACAAGCAGTTAATCAGATTCAAGGATGTTGCTATTGTTCTATTTCGAGCGCGAGCTGTTTGTAGGTGGTTGGGAAACAGACTGAAATTAACAGTTATGTGTTTCTGTGATGAGAATATTCCAACTGAGTGGTTTTGTCGCCGTTAACAGAAAGCAGGATTTGATTTTATCAGAGCAGATTCCTCTGAGGATGCGCACGCTCGGCTGACAAATCGATTAAACGTCACACTCGCAAAATTACTTGACAGTTAAACAGATTATCGATATTTGTTTTTCTGAAAACTTGAAATGCCAGGGATATGTTGTGTCCAAGCCGGAGAGCAGATGACACGAGGTAACATCAACAGATCCCTTTTGGTGGAAGCTAAATTTGCATAAGTTTGCATCTTTGAATACACGGCACATCAGCTGGAGACCAGAACACACTCAAACATGCAAAACATCGGGCCCAGTTTGTGACTGAGTATCAAACGATGAGCTGTCCTACCACCACACTGTAAAATGATACGAGTTATTTCAATGTACAAATGTGATGTAAAAAGCTGCTTTAAAATTTTACGTTGAGTCAGAGGATAAATTTCGTTTTTGGGTCAATGACGTGACGTCCCTTTTTTTGTGTCCGAGTGCAATATTTCCTTCCATCACGAATTGAGTATTTCATCACATGTATTTCTTTATTCTATGAAACCTGTGTTATTTGAACACATCTTTAAACTATTAAAATATAACATGTTTTTTTGTGTTTTGGTTCCTCAAACCCCCAAAATGTCAGGTGGTGCAACCGTCCTGACAAGTATCCACAGTAATTAAACTCTAAAAATTGAATGTCAGTTATTGTAAATGGAAATTAAAAATACAGTGGCATTATTTTATGCTTGAACCTTTTTAAATAAAACATTCTTTGCAAATAAAAAGAACTTAAAGCTGTTGAGAAATTTAAAAAACTTTTGTCCCGTAATTTTCACCTTGTCAAATGTCAGGGTGGTGCAACCGTAACATTAGACTTTTATTTTAAAGTGAAGAGAATAAAACAGGAAACAGGAAACTGCATCAGCCAGAGGAGCCCAAATGACATTTGTGACCAAGTGGAAAAGAAACATCTAAAGAGACTTTATGTGATAAAAAAGGTTTTTTCACTTCATTGGTGACTGGAACAATTTCCATGTCAGGTGGTTCAACCAATGTAATAATGTGAAATGTTATTTTAACATCAAATTATTTATCTTATTCACAAATAAAACAAATGAAACACACAAAATGAAAATGTATGAGTCACTACAGACACTTGAGAGATACTTGCCAATAATTTCACACAGAAAAAATAACAGGAACATATAAATATATTTTCATATATTTGGTTGCGCCACCTGACATTTTTGGGTGCTCAAATTAAAAATACTAAAAAATAATGAACCTAAAAACTTTGAAATGTTGGTCAACTACTGAAATCTGTTAGAAAAC
>RPOG01000380.1:355286-402444 GCA_008086565.1 Thalassoma bifasciatum
GAAAATGTATGAGTCACTACAGACACTTGAGAGATAATTGCCAATAATTTCACACAGAAAAAATAACAGGAACATATAAATATATTTTCATATATTTGGTTGCGCCACCTGACATTTTTGGGTGCTCAAATTAAAAATACTAAAAAATAATGAACCTAAAAACTTTGAAATGTTGGTCAACTACTGAAATCTGTTAGAAAACTCAATCATTGACCCTTTTCTAACTCCAGTAGAAGTTATCTTGATGAAATAAAATGAAGTTTTTTGTCAGCTAGTCCATATCAGAGAGCTTGGATGACAACTTTTCATCCTATTTTTTATTTGTTATCATGCAACAAGACAAGACAATGACATAAACAAACAAACACATTCGTGCTAATGATGATAATCATAATTCACCAAAGCATTCTTGGTCTCACTTGAAAGCTGCAGCTTTATCAAACAGCTGGGAGGGGCATAAGTGATTGTCAGGTCATGCATTACTGATTTAAAGCGTCATCATGACAACTTCAGTTATCTTTTGACATGTTGACAGAATAATATGCCAAAATAAGTAACGCAATGTGCTTCAGGCTGATACTTTAACACAAGACCCATTTTAAAAGCTGTCAAACACTAATGAGTCTGCCCTTAATGAAAATAGAAACCCCCTAATTAACAGTTGATCCTCCTTTTGAAGTCAGTTTCCACATGTCAACAAATAGTTGTAGGCGGAGTCAGCACAGCAATATCAAAGTGTTTCTTTAATGAAAGTGTGAGACGGCAGCCAGAATGTTTATTAGTCTATTAGTTTGGTTGCAATTTTTTTTTTGAAAGAGGAGTCAAACAGGAAAAATAGACATCAAAAAACTCACCACAAGCAATTATACAAAGTTGAAAGAGTATGATGAAAGTAACAAAATTGTAACATTTGCCCAATTGAAAATTACATACAGACATTAAAAACAAGAAAATATGCAGATAGAGCAAAACATGACATTATACAGGATGTAAACAATAACGCAGAATCAGGTCATTGCAAATTTCTGAAATCAAAACTTTTCTGAGCCTCATTTTGAATCTAGAAAAGACAAAAAATCTTCAACAGATGCATGTTCCATAATTTGACTTCATGGCATCTGACTGAGGACTGTCCTTGAGATTTATGTCACATAAGTAGGTATAGATTATACGTTTTCCTAGTTGAGTAAAAGTCAACTTAAAAAATTTAAAATGAAGAGTGATTTGAAGCTTTCTGAGAAGTTAGCACTCACGTCTTTGACTTTGAAAATAAACCAATCTATTTGAAGAATAGTATTATCAAAGATTATCTGGAAGTTACACTTAAGAAAAAGTGGGACGGTTGTATCACAGGACCTGGAAAGTTGCCATGGTATGTTTTGAATCCAGAAGGTCAGAGGGCGGTGACTTCTGCTCACAGGTGAACTCTTAGCAAAGCCACAATGTTGTGTTTAATATAAAACAGGTTTTATCAGCTGTCCTGGATGAGGTTCTGTGGTTTGGAGTTTCACCTTCTTCCGGCAGTTTTTGTAGAAAGTGATTAGAGGTAAACAGAAAATTGAAGTTTCAGTCCATTAAACCTACGTGACCGGGAAATTGGGAAATTTTGTGTACCCTCACGACCGCGAGGGAAAAAATGTTTACAAAAAATTTAATTACATTGAGGAGTTGATAAACTCCGTCATTTTTATAAGTTTGACAGAGAACTTCTCCTGTTATGTCGCGTTTCTGGGTTATTACAAAGTTACACACACATTCAATAATATTCAGATATCAGCCAAAAACTGATGCAAGCTGTTCCTGTGACAGTAACTCTTAAACCAATTAGGCTTAAAAAAGAAATGAGAGAAAAGAAGAGAAGCTTTCCAGGCATGACCTTTAATTCTTTTAAAGCCAAAATAACAAAAAAAAAGTCCAAGTGACCTGTTTTACACTCGGGTGTTAAAGGGTTAAAAAGCCTAGAAGGAGAAGAGCAGCGGGAAACTGTCCCAGAACGATAATTTATTCACTCACCCCAAATATTCTGTTTGTGTTTTTGCCCAAATTCATTTTTGATGAATGGTTTTCTAAACATGTGGTCGTGACAGTTTAAGCCACAGTTAGTCATCGTGAAATGAAACCTGCACGACGACGACAACGATGTGTAATATTTGCTTTATTGATCAAAGAGGTGAGACTCTTTGTTTGAATAGGGAGATGATGCCACTGCTAAAAATAGTTAATTTGTTTAGTTTATTGGTTTAAATATAAATAAACAGAGACAAAGCACATTAATACACATTCTTGTAAATGTGCCAGCTTAGCCAAGTTAGCAGGTGACATGAGCACTATATAATTAAAATGCATTAAAAAAACAGTATAAAAGCTAGTGATAAAATTAATTACAATGCATTAAAATACATGCACAAAAAATCAAATACATTTTCAGAGTAAGTGATCACACTCTTAACCATCTGTTAACCACAGTTTTAAATTCCTTTTATGAAACTGAATACATCTTCAGACATTAACTTTTTCACTTTAAAATCCTTTACAGCACCTCGTGACAGCTACAGACGTTCATAAACTCAAGACAAGAACCAAACATTTATTATTATAGTGAAATACATTGTTGTCATAAATCAGTATTTGAAGAGTATTACATCCTCTGTGGCATTATACATGATGTATTTTGTTGGAAACCCTCCTGTGTTGTTGTCCTCGTGTTTATTTCTCTCTCCCTGCGATTGCATGACTCCACACCGTCACGATGGCACGTGAGTGTGTATTTTCTAAAGGCGTATGATTAGAAGTAGCACCATAAAAAACACCATGTGCTTCAGCTGCTGTAATGAATACTGGTATATAATCAAACAAATGATTGGGTAATTACTGTAAGCACAGTCGGCATAAATACAGAAGAAAACTAACACACTCTCACATTGACACACATACACATTTAACGTGACCTGACTTCTGAGTCCTGGCACACACTCTCTGCCTGTAATTGCCGTCTTAATGCTTTCTTTTCAGAACTGACAGCGTTCAACTTCAGTGCATGATCCTCCCTGCCAGGTCTGGCTCTGACTCCAGGTGCTTTACAGCACTTTCTTCTTCAGTAATAGCTTCACAGCAGCAAAAAATCTTTCCAGCTGACATTTATGCGTGAAAATCATACTTAAGTGTATGCGTGATAATTACACTGTGTACACCACGGAGCCTTTTCACATCTCCTTGAGTCTCTCAGCGCAGTGCCCGCCGGGGGAGTTTTATTTTTAGCTCCTTGGTCTTTGATTAAAATATGACTCCTCTCCTGGTGACCTTCACACCTGCTGCAGCGCTGCCAGGTCCACGGGAACACGACCACTTGATTAATAAAGACCTGGCACCGCAACAGCTGACAAGACAAAATCAATTCAGCACCAATTGGAGCTTGGACGGCGTTCAAAAATTCACTATAACAAAGATTACACAACACAATCAACATCAGGGGTGCACAGTGATACGGACTTTCTCTCATCTGAGAGTTAAGTTTTTACTTTCCAAACATTTCCTGTAATCACTTTTAGTCACTTCATCCCAATCAAGAATCACAAAAATCACGTTGTTGCTTCCTGTTTGTTGATGTTTAACACTTTGTCACCGTCTTAAAAACAAAAACGTGACTCATCCTCTGACTCATCCTGAACTTCCCATATGGAGAATCCTTCCAGAGATTCATCTTTTTCACCAAAGCAATTAATTCTACAAGATGGATCACATGACCTTTGACCTTTTACATTTAGGTGTGAAATATCCAACTGCTTGTTAACTGCTCCTATTCCTGCTTTTGGATACAAAATACCCTGTTTCTTTTCTCCCCATGTGATGATATTTTCTGTGACTAACAAGCCAAGAGTGAGTCCTTAATCACCACCGTTGTAATTATTTCTACATCTAGTCACCAAGGGTTGGACACCAGGCTCCGGGGGACCACCCGGCGTTTCCATAACGTTCACCCGGCGGTTTAGTGAAGGGTTTAAAATACTAAAAAAAAAGAAAAAAAAAAAAAAACTCCCTCTACCTCCCATTATATGTCTATGTTTATTAAAAAACTAAAAATTTTGAGTCTATGCAATAAAAAAATATTAAAAACGTTCAAATATTAACGTTTAAAAAATGTACCCTAAAGCATGTTAGAGCCCTATACGTAACAATGACTAGAAATGTAATTTAAAACAAATTGTAACAAAACTCAAACTAGCAAAAAGTTATTGCTACATTATCAACCAGTTATTTCATTTTAGGCTTTCTTACATTAAAAAAAAAAAAAAATCCTTTCAGGTCATAGTTCTAAATCAGGCCTCAACATGGCACTATACGGCCTTCCTACTTATCCACATTATTTCCGAAATTGATTTTTGTAGCAGGGTGGATGGTGGTGTGGCTGTAATTATGTAAAAATAAAAATATAGGGAATGTTTTACATGTTAAAACTCAGTTGTTTAAAAGGATATGAAAATGTTCTAATATCTAAATATAAAAAGTTGCTGTGAGAAGGCAATAATTGTGGGCCACAAACATTTTTGAGACTCAACAATGGGCCCTGAGTTGGAAAAGGTTGGGAACCACTGATGTAGATAGATATAGATAAAGACTAAAAAATCAAAAAGATAGTAATAACTTTTTCCCCCCAATGTTTTATTTGGATTTTTTTAAGCATGCAAACTAGGGCTGAACGGTTTTGGAAAAGGACCCAATTGCAATTTCAATTCGATTCATGTTTTTCGTTAAATCAAACGTTAGAGAAATTTTCACGATGTACAGTAACATTTACAAACTTGACAGAAAATTACATCAAACCATTGAAACATCAAAAGCTTTTACTCTAATGCGAGGATGAAAATGAAAACTTAAGGTAAGAATTGCTTCCAACTTTGAGATAAAAGGTCAATGTTTTAATATGAAAAGTGGAAATTTTGAGAAATAAAGACAAGGTTTTAAGACAAAAGGTCAATAAACTTCCAGAGTTTAAGAAATGAATTTAAGATCATGTGAAAAAAGTCCAAACTTTCTCATTAAAAGTCAAAATTTTAAGATGATAAAAAGTCTACGTTTTGAAATAAAGGCAATGTTTGAGATAAAAAGTTGAAATTTTGATACAAAAAGTCAAAACTCTAAGATTTAAGTCAAAATTATTCAAAATAAATACAAAATTAAAGGATAAAAGGCAAAAAAAAGTTTTGAAGAAGACTTTTAGATAAATAGTTGAATTTTGACTTGTATCAGTCTAAAACCTATTATTGTTATTTCTAAACCAGACTTTCTAAATTGTATTTTTATTTGTAAAAACTGAAGAACAAAAAGAGATATCTTTGACTTTTAACTTTTAAAAATAATGTCGTGCAAAATATTCTTAATTGTGTCAAGTTAAAGATAATAAAATACAAAACAAGTAAAAAAAATTTCACAAACTCACACACGTACGCACACTCAACTCTCACACATTTTAGAGATCGTCATATCTTCACAAATAAAGATGTATTTAGTGGTTATCAGTTTCTACAGATTTATTCATCCCTGACACAAATTCATCGTCTTCTCCTGCCTGCGACTCATTTGTGACACTTCTCACACCCTGTTTTTCTGTTTTATGACTTCCAAATAAACCCAAAGTGATGAAGAAATGTTTCTGGGCGTGGGTTTGACCTGTCACATCCTCTGACGTGATTTAGCTGTTTCACCCTGCTGTGCCTGTTGTGCAAACTTTCACAAACAACTTTCTAATGTAATGTGAATTTTCTCCTGATTTAAGTCTCCTTAAGGGTTTTAATCAGTGAGAAAGTTTGAAGGATCTGTGGTTGGAGGAACGACGTGATGTGGTTTCAGAATTTTCTGCATTATATAGTTGTCTTGGTTGAAAATAGCATGCTGCATTTTTTTTTTCTTTAATGTTTTTAAAGGGGAATAACCAAACAAAATAAATAATTCATCCATCTTTATCATTTACTGAACTGTTTATCTAAATATGTTTGCAGGATTCCTACACATCATTAAAAAGTCTTACATTCATTAAAATTGTATATTCTGGTGTTAAATAAATCACTCAAAGGTCTTAAATTTGTCAGGGCAGGACTTGTTAATGTTTTATTGATTTTATTATATTTTTTAGAGGACTTTTTGGGAAGGAGATTTAGACTGAAAACTGTCTTAAAAGCTGCTGATAAAATTTATCTGCAAGGTCCATGACTATGAGCCACTGTTTGCACTTTTACATCCAGATATTAACCAATGAGCAACTTAACCCTGTGGTGCATAGTGGTCACTGCAGTGGACACTTATTAAAAACTTATTTACTCCTAAATTCAATGGTTCATGTGGTGGAAATTCACATTAGCCTGTGTCAGGATATTTTTATTCTTCTTAAGGACTGAAAAAATGTTTTTCAGTCTTTTTTCCAAACATATATACATTTAAAAAAAAGTTATAGACAAACATTTGAGGGTGAAAAAGCTTATAAACTGTAAATTATTAAGTGTTAAAATAAGTTAAAAGGAACCCTGGCTACCAGAACGTCATTTTCCTAAATGATCAGTGTTTTTACCAGCTACATAAGAACGATAATAAAATCTCTCAAAATATCTTAGTTTGTGTAAAATTTGAAAATATATTTTCACCTGTAGGCCGCCATTGTTGTTTACGCCGCAATATCGTCTGGGTAGTGATGTCATATGGTTGCACCGGGCTGGATCTCATACAGGATCATATAAGTCCTGGAGCGGACTTCAGTGGTTTCCCGAGGAAGTTTTGTGGGTTTGTGTTGGAAAATAGTCGGCACAGCATTTGGCTTTAGTCTCCGTTTATAATGACCCACACCTGTCAGCTCTTTCATCAGCATGGGCCGGCTAAATGCAGCAAATGCACCCAAAAGCAGCGCAATGTGTTTTTTTTTTTTTCACTCCTGAAATCTCGTGACTTACAGCGACTAGTAGTGAGTAAACGGCCAAATCCAGATGCTCGGCACCAAGCAACCAATCNAGCCGGCCCATGCTGATGAAAGAGCTGACAGGTGTGGGTCATTATAAACGGAGACTAAAGCCAAATGCTGTGCCGACTATTTTCCAACACAAACCCACAAAACTTCCTCTGGAAACCACTGAAGTCCGCTCCAGGACTTATATGATCCTGTATGAGATCCAGCCCGGTGCAACCATATGACGTCACTACCCAGACGTTATTGCGGCGTAAACAACAATGGCGGCCTACAGGTGAAAATATTTTTTCAAATTTTATACAAACTAAGATATTTTGAGAGATTTTATTATCGTTCTTATGTAGCTGGTAAAAACACTGATCATTTAGGAAAATGACGTTCTGGTAGCCAGGGTTCCGTTTAAATTTGACTGACTGAAACTTGCAGGTACCTAAACACTTGTGTTTTAAGAAACATCCATTTGTCTGTAAAAGTAAATGTTGTAAAAGCTCAGCACTTGCATAAATCTGACAAAAACTTTTACTTTGGTGACGAAAGGGTTAAGAACCAGCCATAGTCCAGGACTCTGCTCCTCTCTCTGATCTTTCTCAGCTGGTGGTCTTTGTGATAACGCTGTTGGAAGGCAGTTACTCATTCTTTCCTCTATGTTATCTATCTAACTTGTTTCCTGTTTAACAATAAAACGAGCTGCGTTGTGACAAAGGGCAGCACATCCCGATGTCTGTCATGTCCTGTGTGCGCGCTGGCTCCAGGGATGAACATCTATAGGATAATGAGAGCAGGCAGGCCACGCTGGTTTTGGTTTTTACACATGCATGTGCTCTGATAAGGACAAAGCAGCCCAGGGGAGCGTTGTTATGTTCGACTCAGCCGATGAGACAGTCGACGGGCGCACAAACCACAGAGACCGCAATAAAATGCAGATCGATGCTTTACAGTCAACAGCTCCTTAAAAAAAACAGCTCAGCGTGTCGCACATGCAGATTGATCAGAAAAGAAAATGCTTCATCACTCCCTGGAGCGTCGTAAATTGAAGCACACTCATTTTGATAATCCCTGAACTTCAGTGCTCATTTTGAGTGGATTAACACTGAAATACAGCAGAGACACAAATGAAGCCAGGAGCAGTGATTTCAGATGCTGGAAGAGAGAAAAACTGTACACGGTAGATGGATGGAGGGATGGAAGTATTGATCCGCACAGATGGAAGAGGAGATGACGTATGATGGATGGATGAAAAAATTCTGCTCACCCGTTAAAAAAGGTTCAAGGACGCCGACCTGCCGCTTCTTGTTGCCTTTTGGTTGCAGGCTTCATTACTGTAATGGATGGATGTAGGACAGAAACACTCAGGTTGTCCACATGAATTAAGGACGCGGTCACTTCTAACCCCCCCTCTCCCGCGGGGAATTGTATTTTTAGTTTTGCTGTGTAGTTTTCTAAAAAAGTTTCCACTGAGGCCTGTTTAGTTTTACAACTTTAAATCAGTGTTTGCAGTTTAATCCACAGTAGGGCTGAATGATTTTACAAAAAGATCTAATTGCGATTTTTCTGGCAGATATGGCGATCTCAATTATATTTACAATTTTATAATTAAATCAAGCTTTAGTGAAGTTTTCCCAATGTCCGGCAGAGAATCAAACCATCAAAAGTTTTCACTGTAATACAAGAATAGAAATGAGGGTTAAAATTATTTTTAACTGTTAGATACATAAAGGTCAATATTTAAGTTGAAAAGTGGAAATTTTGAAAAATAAAGATCAAATTCTGAGACAAAAAGTCAATAATTTGAGATTAAAAAGCAAAATTTTATGTAATCAATCCAACATAATGTGAAAAAAGTTAAAACTTTCACTTTAAGGGTCAAAATTTTAAGATAAAGGCAAATGTCTAAGATTAAAAGTCATTTTTTTTAGATTAAGCATCAAAATTTTGAAATAAAGGCAACGTTAGAGATAAAAAGCGGAAATTTTGATTTTAAAAAGTCAAAATACTAAGATTAAAGTCGAAACCATTAGATTAAGACAATATCAATAGATAAAAGGCAAAATTTTCAAAAAAAATTATAAAGATTTTGAAATAAACAGCCAAATTTTGACTTTTCTTAAAACCCTTAGTCAAACTCCTTCACTGAGTCTGAACTGTAAATACAACCCTCGCTATTTTTAAACTGGACTTTTTAATCATATTTTTAGTTTTAACAACTGAAGAACAAAAACAGCCATCTTTGACTCTTAACTTTTAAAAACAACGGAGTGCAAAATACCTGTTGATGTAAAAAATGATAAATAAAATACAAAACATTAAAAAAAAACAAAATTAAAGAAGTGATAATAAGGAAAATGAAATTCAACAATCCCAAGGAAAAAAAGGAATTTTTCCCAACAGTTTTACACTTAAACACGTGTGTGTGTGAAACAGCTGATACTAAAGATCCTGGGTCAGTCAGGAACAAAAAAATTGCAGTTTTGGCGATCACATGTTCGTGATGTCGGAAATTTCGATCAGTAAACAATAAATCTTTCAGCCCTAATCCACAGTCAGATGTCACAGTGATGTGTTATAATCTGATTGAAAAGTGCAGGATTGTTAGGGGAAATGTAGCGGTTAGTTTCTGGATGACACGCTCCCTCGCTCACCCCTCCCCTCGGTGAAACAACAGCGGCCTTCAGGACGAGACCCCGTCAGGCGTGACGAGTGTGACCCTCTGTTTGTCGAGTTTTGATAAATGCCTCCAAATCCTTACCTTGAAGATGTGCATCAAATATGGATTCAGAGCAGAATTGTTTTATCACGCTGAGTTTGTTCTGCAGGGATGATGCGTCTGAAGATGACAGAGGAAGAAGAAACCGTTTCTTCCGCTTGTTCCTGGTTTTAAAACACCCCAGTTGCTGCTTTACACAAAGTTAAAATAAAGCACCGCTGTTTCTGCTTGTTAAGTTTGCTCCAGAGCCGTGGGTTGGCTCAGTTAGTGGAGCAAGCACCGTTAGAGGCAGAAAAAAACACAGGAATAGTCTTTAAAGGGACTGTGAGGACGAGATTAATTCCCCTTTATAAAAGTTTATAAAACTACTTTTCTCTGGGGCGCGGATGGCCTGGTGGATGTGGCTGCGCACCATGAGGTTTGCCCTCGAGCGGGCGGCCCGGGTTCGAATCTGACCTGTGGCCATTTCCCGCATGTCAGTCCCCACTCTCTCTCCCCTTTCCGACCTATCCACTGTCCTCCTCTATCAAATAAAGGCACAAAGGCCAAAAATAACTTTAAAAAAAAACAAAAAAAACAAAAAAAAACAAACTACTTTTCTCTGTGCTAGACAACTTTTTACCTTTTACAACGTAGCATACTTTAGTAGCCAGCTACATTTGGTGCGACTCACAGCCCAGTGCTCTGAGACATGTCTGTAATGTTAGTGAATCCTGGTTGTGTCCTACCAGTGCTCATCTACCAACTCCAACCTCACCAAGCAGAGCAAACGTAACCTGGCTCTTCATTTTATTGATAAACTCTCAGGTTTGAACAGATCACTGCAGAATAACTGCTGCATGTGGACAGGAATCAACATTAGCACAAACAGCTAAGCCCCCTGTTTGAGCCTTTAGCTCATGTTTTAGCTTTGAGCTTATGTTTTAGCCTTTAGCCTGTATTTTAGCCTTTAGCTCTTGTTTTAGCCTTAACCTCATGTTTTAGCCTTTAGCTTGTATTTCAGTCTTTTCCACGTTTAAGCCCCTAGCTCTTGTTTTAGCCTTTAGCCCATGTTTTAGCCTTTATCTCTTGTTTTAGCCTTTAGCATGTATTTTAGCCTTTAGCCTGTGTTTTAGCCTTTACCACATGTTTAAGGCCATAGCTCTTAATTTAGCCTTTAGCCTTTGTTTTAGCCTTTAGCCTGTTTTTTAGTCTTTAGCTCTTGTTATACCTTTGAGCTTATGTTTATGCCTTAAGCTTGTATTTCAGTCTTTTCCACATGTTTAAGCCCCTAGCTCCTCTTTTAGCCATTAGCCCATGTTTTAGCCTTTGGCCTGTATTTTAGCCTTTAGCCCATGTTTTAGCCTTTAGCCTGTATTTTAGCCTTTAGCCCATGTTTTAGCCTTTAGCTTGTATTTTAGCCTTTAGCCCATGTTTTAGCCTTTAGCCTGTATTTTAGCCTTTAGCCCATGTTTTAGCTTTTCGCCTGTATTTTAGCCTTTAGCCCATGTTTTAGCTTTTAGCCTGTATTTTAGCCTTTAGCCCATATTTTAGCGTTTAGCCCATGTTTTAGCCTTTAGCCTGTCTTTTAGCCTTTACTTTGTGTTTGATTCTCAGTCAGTTATTTACGTATTTAGTTTGATTTGTAAATATTTTCTCCCCTTTATTACTGGTCGTATATTTCTTTCCTCGTGTGTCTTATTTCTCTCTTAATTGTTTGTCCGTCAAGATTTTTTTTTTGATATTTTCTTCTTTTAAAAACTGTAAATGAAAAAAAACAAAAAAATTCAAAACCTACATAACAATGATCGAAATAGCAAACCAAAATCTGGAATGGTATTATTTCGCATTTAATTTAATTTAATTGAAACAATCTCTTTTTGGTCCATTTTAACTTTTCTGTTGCTGTGTTTCTACATTGTGACTTTTCATGTTTTAGAATTTTTTTTCCTTTTTTTTCACAGGGTGCCATAAACTTGAAAAGCTGCAGGACCACAAAAACCGACAGGGGTGTCAAAGACGGGTTCACTTGAGAGGTGAGACACACAGGAACTCATATGATCACGAAACAAAAGTTTTGACGTTTCCTTTTTGAACCCAACATACTTGAGGACTCACGCGGTCGGCTCACATGGAGAAACACTGGACAGTTAGAGAATAAAAGCATCTATTCTAACACACAGACAGCCGTTTGGTCTGTGTTGTTATCCGGTTGTGCAACCACCACTCTCCTCCCTGTAAATGTCAGAGGTGAACCATTGTGACGTCACTGTAATTGCACGAAGCGAATCTCCTTTCACCAGAAATTGTGCGACAGAAAAGAGACTGGAAATTAGAACTGTTTGTTTCATTCTTCTCTGAAGGCCAGCACACCGCTCGGCGATCAGATAACACATGTAAAGCAAAGCGCGTAAATGTCGAGGCTGCTTTGCATATGGATGGCGAAGCTACTTATCAGGCTGAAAAAAGCCCGTATGACCCTTTAAATGAGTCCACTTGTAGCTCTCTTTGGTTTCGCGGTGTAAACACACAAAGCTCGCCTTTGTCCAGCGACCTTATTACCATGCACAGGGATGTGTCATGTTCAGAGGTGCTACTACATCCTGTCCTGTCACAAAATCAATACACCATCTACCCAAGGCTTCACCAATAACTCATAACGGCTTTGTCACAAACCTCGTTCAAGGACTGGCTCTTGGATTTGTTTACCACCTAAAACATCAGACGTATGGAGAGGAAACACACACGTCATAAATATACAGTATGTTTTCCTCCCTGGGTACATAAGCAGAACTGGTGTTCCTCGTTCTGTACAGCCTGCTGTCTTTGTTTCTCACACACACACGCGCACACACACACACACACACGTCCTGACCGTGTCGGCAGGTTGTTTCTGCGCGGACGAGGCTGTTTCAGGCCGTGTTGTGTTTGTTGTTGTTAGGAGAGCTCTTGAAGTGTTCCTCTGAAAGTGCCAGTAAGACACAGTGCACAGATGTGAGAAAAAAGTCAAAACAAGAATCAGCCTGAACACACACACACACACACACACATACACACACACATACACACTCCGCCTGCTTAAACACAAAGGCTTTTCCTTTTTCTGGGTCACCATCTCACTCAGTGACTTGACAAGTTTTCCTATCTCAGAAAAAGCGTTTGAAGTTCTCGGCTGTGATTGGATGAATGAAATTATGATTATGCAACTTACCCGACCGACAATTGATGTATTTAAAAGTGCTCAAAAAAATCTGACAAAGAACTTCCAACTCTGTGAAAACTCTTTTTCCCGCTTGTTCTGGAGCTTTCAGCGGAGTGACTCAGTCTTCATCAGCAGCTTTATTATTTAGACGCCAACCTTCAGGTTTTTCTCAGGTTTTCTCTTTGACTTTTTAGCTCCACAGCAGTCATCAACTTCTCTTATTTCTTTATCCAGGAGCTTTCAACGGCGTCCGAGAGTCTTCAGCAGAAACTAAGTTTATGAAACAGAAATGCTGATGCTAAAACTTTTCGATCTTACACCTTGAGATTTCTCGTCTGCATCAATTTTCAAAGCTCTTGACTTCGAGCAGAAGCAAACGTCTCATCTGCTAAAAAAACACCTGATGAATCCTGTGACCTGACAAAAATATTTATAATGTATCTGCAACAAGTGTGTGTTTATATTTTTACTGCGTTTATACGTCTTTTGAACAGAGGACGGAGTATTTTAACTCTAACAGCCCCAAAATATATATTCATTTTATTTTCCCACGTGAAAATATTGGCAAGCATTTTTGAAGTGTCTGTAGCGATTCGTACGTTATTATTTTGCGAATTTCTGTTTTAAATTTACAATAATTCAACATTATTACATTCTGGTAATAAGTTATTTAGTATTTTTGTCAACTAATTCTACATTTTGAGTCAATAAAACAGATCTTACTTTGCAAATTAATGCACACAGTACAAAAGGTTTTCACATATTACTCATCACTTCACTTTAGCTTGTTGTTCAATGCTTTGAATGAGTGAATAAGTGAATGAATTTATGAATTTTACTTGGTCGTACCAACTGACAAGTATCATTTTTGCCACTTGACCACATCAGAAATGACAAGAGATAAAATGAGTAAATGATTTGTTTTATTTCAGACAGAAAACATGATTAATTTGAGATTTAATTTCCCCATCCCCAATAAGTAAAGTAAACAGTAAGTAAACAAAGCAATGTACCTCTGTAAATGATGAATTAATACAACATTTTGATATAATCTGTATGCCGAATGATAATTGTGTGAAAAGTTTAAATTACCAATAAATCAATCATTCGTATACGGAGAGGAAGATTTTACAGTAGACACCTATTCACACCACCAAAATATATTGTAAAAGTTAAGAAATGATAATAAAAAGCAGAAATGTTGAAGTAGAAATAAGATTGTTAACAGGTAAGATAAATAAAGTGCAATAAACAGGACAAAATAAGTAGAAAATATATATTTCTAATCTTAGACTTACGTAAAACGATCAAATTATGAAATAAGATATTACATATTTAACTTAAAATACACATATTTTTGAGAAATGCAACAAATAATGGCTTCAAATATATATATATATTTTTTATCTTATGCAGTGACGTTCCCTGCAGTTGTGCCACTTGACATCACAACTAATTTCAATTTAAACAGGCATCTGCAAGGACATCTCTAGTAGCATTAACCTTTATCAAGTAAATATGTATCATTTATAAATCAAATAAATAATTTTTCTAGCAAAATAACATTTCAGTAGTATTATATTACATTTCTATATTTGAGGAAGATCTTGGGATCTTCTGGATGATGCAATATAATGTTTACATGCTTCATTTGAATCGGCTAAATATGTATTTAAATTGCACAGGTTTAATAGATTAAATGTGTAATTGTGACAAATTGCTTGTTTTATAAAGTAAGGAAATGTTGCGCTCTGACGCAGAAACATGCATGTCATGTCACTGACTCGTAATTAGACACTCACACGTTTAGAAAGCTGAATAACTTGTTTTAACGATTGAGTGAAGTGTATCAAATTCATCTGATAAGCCCGTGTGACAGCGGTTGAAAAGCCCACTGCATTAGATCCCACTGAGCTCCGGGGGAAGTCTGCATTAGCTGATTAGCACCCCTGCTTCAATTACAGCTGTAGGTACCAGCTGTCTCATAATGTACGTTCATAATCATACAAATAAAACAGCACCTGCTGCCGTCAACCCGCTGATAAGTCTCGCCAAGTGCTGCTGCTCCCGCTGCCTCCAACACCTCCTCCTCCTGATATATTTCTGGTGTCGCACAAAAGATTTATGTTCATGTGTGTGTTTCCCTAAGAGAGGGGATTAGTCCTCACAGCCAGGATGCTCTGATCCACCAGAGCTCAGCTTTTTTTTTTTTTTTCTGCCAAACCCTGTTCTATAAGTAATTTCTATAAATAAAAATAAACTCTGGATGTGACAGTCGTTAATGAACAAAGCAGTGAGCTCTGGCTGCTCGGTGAACTTCAGTCTCTAAGCCAATAACACACCAACACATTTACAAACCCCAAAACTGCTTAAAAGCCTTTTGGAGACATGTATTTTTAAAAACAGGTTATTAATTCTTGGTTTAAGACATAAGTAATCCCTGACTTTTGCAAAACTAATTTAGTATTTGGTAGAGCCCGACCATTGACTGTATATAGAATGGACAGCGTGCTTCCGCCTGTCACCGTTCTACGATTTTGAAGCCAAAAAAAACCTGTTTCTCTAGCCGCCATTGTGCAGCCAGAGTCTGCGCAGTAGAGAATTTCCGGTGGAGCCAAGTAAAAAAAGAGAAATAAAAATATTTATTTCTTCTTCTTCAGAAGGTTTAGTCTCCTTTTGGCTCTTTCCCGAAGTTTCTTATATCCCCGATAAAATCTACTCACGAACGGCAGCTGTCAACTATCGTAAAACGAAACTTATATCGCGGTTTTTAGCGTCCAATAACTAATGAGAAACTAACTTCTCAGAAAAAAAACACCTGAACACCATGCAGCCAAATGACATCGGTATACTACCTTAGCATGAAGATGAGAGAAACGTTTCTATGAGGTATTGTAATTTTTTTAAGTTTTCCCGGCTCATATCTGGAATACATGGGGAGGCGGGGCTTATGACCTATACTGCAGCCAGACACCAGGGGGCGGGGCTTATGACCTATACTGCAGCCAAAGGAGCAGCACACAAAAAAATGAAAACAAGAAACTTAATCTAATGGAACGTGTTTTTAAACTAATATATTATGTGTTCTCAAAAGGCTCATTCCTAAAAACATTTAAGCATTATCAATTAGTCATATTTACTTGCTATTAAAAAGTTCCAAACTAGATTTTAAGTGACAATGTAGCTACTTTCAAAACATGTAGAACACATTAACTTGTGAATTTATTCGCCCAGGTTAATCCAGGTATAGCAGTCTTTAATTAATGGTGGACATGGGAGTTGACAGTTGCATATATTGCTGTTTAACAAAGATGCAACTTACACAACTTTAAAACGCCATATTACAGTCTTATATTAGATGAAAAAAAAGTTTATATACCGGCTGCATAAGACCGTCAGTGTGTTTTAATAACAGTAGAATAACTCAAAAAGTCCATCCAGAGCCTAAAGGGTAAGTCATTGACCCCATGAACGCAACATTCTCCTCTGATTCATTTAAATCAATGAAAACAACACAACAGCAATTTGCTTTAATGAACTTATTGACACAGTAGGTGGCGATACGCAACCCATCATCATCACAGAGGAGAATGAGCACAGCACTAACAACATGATTAGAGAGTAATTAAGGAGTCGCTGTCATCTCAGGGGGCGACAACATCACAGCAAACATGCAACAAGTATTCAAAGAGGAGAAGAGTCACGATAAAGATGTGCTGAAGAAATGTTAAGCAGTTTTAAGACTAAAGATTGCAGCTGCTGCTTCTCCAGCTCGATGATGTGACGACCGACTGTGACTGTGACTCACAGTCATGAAGACGTCAGAGGCATCGGTTTAACCGCGGACCTATAGGTTTCTGACGTTAACTCGGTGAGTGTATGACGGGCCCAGAGACTGGGTGAAGATGTTGACATGAAAAACACATTACTGCATGAACAGGAGCAGAGCTGCACCGAGCGGGAACCCTGCTGAAGTGCCCTCTTTCATGGATGAAAACATAACAAAAAGCCCTCTGTGTCAGTGGGAAACGGATAGAAACTGTGATTGTGACTTTTTCTCACAACTCTGACACGCAAAGCAGATTGTTTTTTTCAAGAGAGTCTGTGTGTACCTCGACTAAATTTATATTTATACACTGTGAAGTGTGATTTTGCACGTTTTTTATTATTTCTTGTCATTACTTCAAAAGATTGCTGAAGTTGTTGTGATAAAATTTGAAAGGATTGTGGAAGTCACATCTCTAGATATAAGCCTGACCTTAATCCACAAGTTAAAATAAGGTTTTCAGAGCCAAAATACTCTATTTCTAAATGCTAAATCTCAGCTTATCAATCAGTCGGACTTAACAGTATTTATTTAAAGCATGACAAAGTCTCTACAGGGCTGACAAAGTGTAGCTGCAGCTGAAAACAAGTACTGGTAGTGGAAAAAGGAGCTGGACTGTTAAACAGAAAAGGGTCAGGGGACAGCTGAACAGGAGAGTGATAGAGCACAGGCTAAAGGCTAAAACAGTCACTAATGTGTTTGTGCTAATGTTGATTCCTGTCCACATGCAGCAGTTATTCTGCAGTGATCTGTTCAAACCTGAGAGTCTGTCAATAAAATGAAGAGCCAGGTTGGACTTGGTAGATGAGCACTGGTAGGACACAACCAGGATTCACTAACGTTACATGTCATGTGTCAGAGCACTGGGCTTTGAGTCGTGCTAAATTTGACTTAACTACGGTACAAACTTGGTTTGTAAAGTTTGCTTTCCTAGCAACACAGAGGGTATAAACAGTAGCTTATAGAGTAGCCTATGATCTTCTAAAACAAACAATTGTTGCCACATTTCAAACAAAAGCCCCACATTCCTGTTAAGAAATACATTACCTCATTGCGTTGTAAAAAGTTGTCTTGAACAAAAGAAAGAAGAGTTTAAAAGATCTGCTCGCTATTATTTTTCTCCAAAACCAAAACCAACACACGCCTTGAATCATTACGACAGTGGGGGCAAAGGCTTATGGGTAGTGGAGTCTCTAATGTTAGCACTGACTCTAGCTTTTCCAGAAACTCCTTACAGTGGGTTTAACAGAATGAAATGAAAAGATTAACATAACTGAAGAGTTTAATTGAGATCAATTATTTCAGTTATGTTAACCTTGAGTTGAGTTAACTAACAAATGTAAATCAACCAAAATAAGACAAATGTTGACACAGTACGTCTTCTTTAATCAAGATAGTTTTTTTGGTGTCAGAACAACAAAATGTACTTCTTTATTTAACATAAAATTGTAAGGCAGCCCTTCATATCATAACAGTAACTTTTATTCAACAGTGAATCTTTGATCTTGATGGTTTACTACTCTTTGTTCTGCTTTGGGGTGGTCAACACTTAGATGATAATATTTCATACCCAGGTCTACACTTTTTCCAGTTTTGATGGGACTTTACAAGATAAATCTGTGCTCGTCAGCAGAATAAAAAGAGGCACCTCTACACAGCCTATCACATTCCCCCATCACACACTTTACATTTTCATCTCAGGATGCACTGATGTGGAGAAAGCCGCCCTGTTATCTGGACCTGACTGCGGGCCGAGAGCATGTTTATCACATAAATGTACAACGCCGGGACACGCTGGAACACCTCTGCATCTGGAAGCACCCTCAGCAAACACAGGCCGCGTCTGATGCCAGCGAGAGTGTGCGGCGAGTTCCCAGCGCCTAGGACGTCACATGTCGAGATTGGAGATAAATTGTGTTTGAGATTAGACGAGGGGGAGGAGGAGGAGGAGTGAGAGGAGGAGAGGGGGGAAGACAACAGCCGGCTGGATCGCTGAGTGGTGAACTCCTCCAGCTGCAGGAAAACGGATTAGAAGGATCATCTTACACAACCTCCCAAACAATCCCCAGCAGTCTGTGAAAACACTGAATCCAATGCTTCCACTGTAGGAGCGTGTAACACCTGTCTGCATAATTAACTTTATGCATTTCAGCACTTAAGCCTCGTGCTCAGGTGTGTGGATGGTGAGCAGGCCCTTATAATGAAGCGTAAACACTAACTAACATAACCCAGTTGGCCACGATCCCCACGCTGCCACGGCTGACACTTCACGAGATGGCACACCCAGGGGAGGGCACTGTCACCTCGGATTAGAGCATCTTTTGAATAATGCCCCTTTGCACGTCACCGCGTCTAAAGAAAGCTTTAGCTCAGTGTGCAGAAAGCGTTTTGTGCACTCAAGGCCTCCGTGGCATGGAAATAAGAGGGCAGACATCCCTCTTCATGCATGTTGGAAAAATATCTGATATGAGATGATGCCATACATTCATTGTGCTGTGTGAAATATTTATGTGGAATTCCTCAAGGAGGGAGGGGAGTTCCTTTAGCTTCAGTAAAGAGACACAAAAGCAGAAATAAACCATGATCCTTATTGGAAATTATGTTTTTACAACAAGACAAATTACTTTGATCGGTATATTTTCATTACAAACCTTGTTTCCTGATCTTGTTCCAACATTAAAGGGACTGTGGGGACTTTCTGAGTGATCTTGAAAAAGTCTCACGTCTTTACATATGATCATAACCCTCAATTTAAAATTAGATTATCAGCACTGAAATAGACCTGTCACAATAACAAATTTTGCTGGATGATAAATTGTCCCAGAAATTATTGCGATAAACGATAATATTACCATTTTGATAACATTTTCAACTTATATATTAATGGTATAATAGTGCAAGTGCACCCTTTTAAAGATGAATAACCTTTTATTTCTTAAGAATACTTAAAATTGGAAGTAGATCGTTAAAAAAGACATTGTAAATATTCAAAATAAGTAATCAACACAACCAAAAACAATTAATAAAAAGCACTGTCAGCCTCTGTTAACAAAAAATGCACTTGAATAAAAACCACACAAAACTGAAACAATAAATAAAGTATAAAGCGTTCGGAAATAAAACTTCACTTCAATACATATGAAACAATAGGCTCCGACATATTTAACCGGTAAAACTGCCAATCCAGTGCCTTTGTAAACAAAAAGTGCACTTGAATAGAAACCACACAAAACCAAAAGCAAAATATAAAACAGACTCTGTTGTTGATAAGAAAAAAAAAATCACAGCAATACAGCAAAGTTAACTCATTATCCAGGGTCGTTGGTGAATAAAAAATTTATTAAGTCTGGCGAAGTTATCACGCTCATTTTTAATAATCGTGCAGTTAATTGATTTATTGATTATTGCGACAGGCCAACACTGAAATAAGTTATTTCTGAACCCTGACCAGACTGATTTAAATTTGCAAGTCAAAGCTTTATGAAAACACCTTAGCTACATACAAATTTTAGCGGCAAGAAGAAAGATCTGTGTTTTTCTCTGCTGAAAGTGATTTCTGTGATTTATTTAGTCGTAATATTGGAAACAGGAGCTGTAAGGTATGACGGAGAAGGAACAGAAGAGCATAAGAAAGCTAAACAGGAGAGTGATAGAGCACAGGCTAGAGGCTAAAACATGGACTAAAGGCTTAAACACAAGCTGAAGGCTAAAATGTGAGCGAGAGACTTAAGCATGAGCTAAAGGCTAAAACAAAGGCTAATGTGTTTGTGCTAATGTTGACTCCTGTCCACATGCAGCAGTTATTCTGCAGTGATCTGTTCAAACCTGAGAGTCTATCAATAAAGTGAAGAGCCAGGTTACGTTTGCTCTGCTTGGTGAGGTTGGAGTTGGTAGATGAGCACTGGTAGGACACATCCAGGATTCACTAACGTTACAGACATGTCTTAGAGCAGTGGCTCCCAAAGTGACTCCCTTTGGGGGGTCACGAGACATTGATAGGGGGTCATGGAATGTGTCCCAAAATAGAAAACTGTGAACAATTCATGAACATTTTGTCCATTATTGTGAGAATAAAAGCAAAAATTGGGGTAAAGAAAATTATGCAAACAGAAAATGTTTTATCTGTTTTTCACATTTCTTTGTTCAAGTTTGATGCCGTGAACTCAGCAAAGTGCACATTTGTCTGTAACTTTTCTATCGATCAGTTAAATTAAGTATCCTCAGGAAGGTTTTGTTGGTTTTTGTCTGTTTTTGATTGTCCCGTTAGTGTTGTACCACAGCAGGGGGTCACCAGTCCCTAACCCTGCTATTTTGGGGGTCACAGGCGGAAAAGTTTGGGAACCTCTGTCTTAGAGCACCAAGCTGAGAGTAGCTAAGCTAAATGTAACCGGCTACAAAACTACACAGCAAACTTACAAAGTTTACTTGTCGTTAGGTTTCAGACAACAGCGCTACGTAAAGTGGGTTGTATCAGCAAAAAGTTGACTTGAACAAAGAAAAGTAGATTTAAAAAGAAGATCTGATCTCTGTTCATTTTTCACAACATTCTCCACTTAAAAGAGTCGCTGCAGATTCTCCTCCCAGTCCCTTTAAGAAAAAGCGGGTCCTTTTTTTCTCCTCTCACACATTGCCCTGTTTGAAGAGCTCTGGTAACCATGAATTGATCCGATAACATGAAAGGTCTGGCTTGTACAAAGAACTATAACTGGACTGTGCTGTTCTCTCTCAGCTTTATGACCTGTGACGCTTGCTGTTTTCAGCACAAAAGCTCTGAAATCCCTCGGTTCACTGTACATAACAATAACGGAGCAGCATACGGCACATGAGCAGAGGTGAGGAGTGAAGAGTNCCGCGGCTATGTTCTGGCCACTTCTCCCCAGAAGCATTTGCTGCATTTAGCCGGCCCATGCTGATGAAAGAGCTGACAGGTGTGGGTCATTATAAACGGAGACTAAAGCCAAATGCTGTGCCGACTATTTTCCAACACAAACCCACAAAACTTCCTCTGGAAACCACTGAAGTCCGCTCCAGGACTTATATGATCCTGTATGAGATCGAGCCCGGTGCAACCATATGACATCACTACCCAGACGTTATTGCGGCGTAAACAACAATGGCGGCCTACAGGTGAAAATATATTTTCAAATTTTATACAAACTAAGATATTTTGAGAGATTTTATTATCGTTCTTATGTAGCTGGTAAAAACACTGATCATTTAGGAAAATGACGTTCTGGTAGCCAGGGGTTCCGTTTAAATTTGACTGACTGAAACCTGCAGGTACCTAAACACTTGTGTTTTAAGAAACATCCAATTTTTGTCTGTAAAAGTAAATGTTGTAAAAGCTCAGCACTTGCATAAATCTGACAAAAACTTTTACTTTGGTGAGTAAAGGGTTAAGAACCAGCCATAGTCGAGGCCTCTGCTCCTCTCTCTGATCTTTCTCAGCTGGTGGTCTTTGTGATAACGCTGTTGGAAGGCAGTCACTCATTCTTTCCTCTATGTTATCTATCTAACTTGTTTCCTGTTTAACAATAAAACGAGCTGTGTTGTGACAAAGGGCAGCACATCCCGATGTCTGTCATGTCCTGTGTGCGCGCGCTGGCTCCAGGGATGAACATCTATAGGATAATGAGAGCAGGCAGGCCACGCTGGTTTGGGTTTTTACACATGCATGTGCTCTGATAAGGACAAAGCAGCCCAGGGGAGCGTTGTTGTGTTCGACTCAGCCGATGAGACAGTCGACGGGCGCACAAACCACAGAGACCGCAATAAAATGCAGATCGATGCTTTACAGTCAACAGCTCCTTAAAAAAAACAGCTCAGCGTGTCGCACATGCAGATTGATCAGAAAAGAGAATGCTTCATCACTCCCTGGAGCGTCGTAAATTGAAGCACACTCATTTTGATAATCCCTGAACTTCAGTGCTCATTTTGAGTGGATTAACGCTGAAATACAGCAGAGACACAAATGAAGCCAGGAGCAGTGATTTCAGATGCTGGAAGAGAGAAAAACTGCACACGGTAGATGGATGGAGGGATGGAAGTATTGATCCGCACAGATGGAAGAGGAGATGACGTATGATGGATGGAAGAAAAAATTCTGCTCACCCGTTAAAAAAGGTTCAAGGACGCCGACCTGCCGCTTCTTGTTGCCTTTTGGTTGCAGGCTTCATTACTGTAATGGATGGATGTAGGACAGAAACACTCAGGTTGTCCACATGAATTAAGGACGCGGTCACTTCTAACCCCCCCTCTCCCGCGGGGAATTGTATTTTTAGTTTTGCTGTGTAGTTTTCTAAAATAGTTTCCACTGAGGCCTGTTTAGTTTTACAACTTTAAATCAGTGTTGCAGTTTAATCCACAGTAGGGCTGAATGATTTTACAAAAAGATCTAATTGCGATTTTTCTGGCAGATATAGCGATCTCAATTATATTTACAATTTTATATAAATCAAGCTTTAGTGAAGTTTTCCCAATGTCCGGCAGAGAATCAAGCCATCAAAAGTTTTTACTGTAATACAAGAATAGAAATGAAGGTTAGAATTATTTTTAACTGTTAGATATATAAAGGTCAATATTTAAGTTGAAAAGTGGAAATTTTGAAAAATAAAGACCAAATTCTGAGACAAAAAGTCAATATTTTGAGATAAAAGAAAATCAAAATTTTATGTAGTCAATCCAACATAATGTGAAAAAAGTCTAAACTTTCACATTAAGGGTCAAAATTTTAAGATAAAGGCAAATGTCTAAGATAAAAAGTCTTTTTTTTTAGATTAAGCATCAAAATTTTGAAATAAAGGCAACGTTTGAGATAAAAAGCGGAAATTTTGATTTCAAAAAGTCAAAATACTAAGATAAAATAATAATAATAATAAGATAAGATAAAAGGCAAAATTTTCCAAAAAAAAATAAAGATTTTGAAATAAACAGCCAAATTTTGACTTTTCTTAAAACCCTTAGTCAAACTCCTTCACTGAGTCTGAACTGTAAATACAACCCTCGCTATTTTTAAACTGGACTTTTTAATCATATTTTTAATTTTAACAACTGAAGAACAAAAACAGCCATCTTTGACTCTTAACTTTTAAAAACAACGGAGTGCAAAACACCTGTTGATGTTAAAAAAGATAAATAAAATACAAAACATTAAAAAAAAACGAAATTAAAGAAGTGATAATAAGGAAAATGAAATTCAACAATCCCAAGGAAAAAAAGGAATTTTCCCAACAGTTTTACACTAAAACACGTGTGTGAAACAGCTGATTCTATAGATCCTGGGTCAGTCAGGAACAAAAATATTGCAGTTTTGGCGATCACATGATCGTGATTTCGATCAGTAAACAATAAATCTTTCAGCCCTAATCCACAGTCAGATGTCACAGTGATGTGTTATAATCTGATTGAAAAGTGCAGGATTGTTAGGGGAAATGTAGCGGTCAGTTTCTGGATGACACGCTCCCTCGCTCACCCCTCCCCTCGGTGAAACAACGGCGGCCTTCAGGACGAGACCCCGTCAGGCGTGATGAGTGTGACCCTCTGTTTGTCGAGTTTTGATAAATGCCTCCAAATCCTTACCTTGAAGATGTGCATCAAATATGGATTCAGAGCAGAATTGTTTTATCACGCTGAGTTTGTTCTGCAGGGATGATGCGTCTGAAGATAACAGAGGAAGAAGAAACCGTTTCTTCCGCTTGTTCCTGGTTTTAAAAACACCCCAGTTGCTGCTTTACACGAAGTTAAAATTAAGCACCGCTGTTTCTGCTTGTTAAGTTTGCTCCAGAGCAGTGGGTTGGCTCAGTTAGTGGAGCAAGCTTCCTGTTTATAGAGGCAGAAAAAAAACGCAGGAATAGTCTTTAAAGGGACTGTGAGGACGAGATTAATTCCCCTTTATAAAAATTTATAAAACTACTTTTCTCTGTGCTAGACAACTTTTTACCTTTTACAACGTAGCATACTTTAGTAGCCAGCTACATTTGGTGCTACTCACAGCTCGGTGCTCTGAGACATGTCAGTAACGTTAGTGAATCCTGGTTGTGTCCTACCAGTGCTCATCTACCAACCCCAAACTCACCAAGCAGAGCAAACGTAACCTGGCTCTTCATTTTATTGATAGACTCTCAGGTTTGAACAGATCACTGCAGAATAACTGCTGCATGTGGACAGGAATCAACATTAGCACAAACACATTAGCCCCTGTCTTAGCCTTTAGCTCATGTTTTAGCTTTGAGCTTATGTTTATGCCTTTAGCTTGTATTTCAGTCATTTCCACGTTTAAGTCCCTAGCTCTTGTTTTAGCCTTTAGCCTGTATTTTAGCCTTTACCACATGTTTAAGCCCTTATTTTAGCCTGTAGCCCATGTTTTAGCTTTGAGCATACGTTTATGCCTTTAGCTTGCATTTCAGTCTTTTCCACATGTTTAAGCCCCTAGCTCTTGTTTTAGCCTTTAGCCCATGTTTTAGCCTTTAGCCTGTATTTTAGCCTTTACCACATGTTTTAGCCTTTAGCCTGTATTTTAGCCTTTACCACAGGTTTTAGCCTTTAGGTCTTGTTTTAGCCTTTAGCCTGTTTTTTAGCCTTTACCACAGGTTTTAGCCTTTAGGTCTTGTTTTAGCCTTTAGCCTGTTTTTTAGCCTTTAGCCCATGTTTTAGCCTTTAGCCTGTATTTTAGCCTTTACCACATGTTTTAGCCTTTAGGTCTTGTTTTAGCCTTTTAGCCTGTATTTTAGCCATTAGCCCATGTTTAAGCTTTTAGCCTGTATTTTAGCCTTTAGCCCATGTTTTAGCTTTTAGCCTGTCTTTTAGCCTTTACCTTGTGTTTGATTCTCAGTCAGTTATTTACGTATTTAGTTCGATTTGTAAATATTTTCTCCCCTTTATTACTGGTCGTATATTTCTTTCCTCGTGTGTCTTATTTCTCTCTTTGTCTGTCAAGATATTTTTTGATATTTTCTTCTTTTAAAAACTGTAAATGAAAAAAATAAAAAAAAATTCAAAACCTACATAACAATGATCGAAATAGCAAACCAAAATCTGGAATGGTATTATTTCGCATTTAATTTAATTGAAAGAATCTCTTTTTGGTCCATTTTAACTTTTTTGTTGCTGTGTTTCTGCATTGTGACTTTTCATGTTTTAGAATTTTTTTTTTCTTTTTTTTCACAGGGTGCCATAAACTTGAAAAGCTGCAGGACCACAAAAACCGACAGGGGTGTCAAAGACGGGTTCACTTGAGAGGTGAGACACACAGGAACTCATATGATCACGAAACAAAAGTTTTGACGTTTACTTTTTGAACCCAACGTACTTGAGAACTCACGCGGTCGGCTCACATGGAGAAACACTGGACAGTTAGAGAATAAAAGCATCTATTCTAACACACAGACAGCCGTTTGGTCTGCGTTGTTATCCGGTTGTGCAACCACCACTCTTCTCCCTGTAAATGTCAGAGGTGAACCATTGTGACGTCACTGTAATTGCACGAAGCGAATCTCCTTTCACCAGAAATTGTGCGACAGAAAAGAGACTGGAAATTAGAACTGTTTGTTTCATTCTTCTCTGAAGGCCAGCACACCGCTCGGCGATCAGATAACACATGTAAAGCAAAGAGCGTAAATGTCGAGGCTGCTTTGCATATGGATGGCGAAGCTACTTATCAGGCTGAAAAAAGCCCGTATGACCCTTTAAATGAGTCCACTTGTAGCTCTCTTTGGTTTCGCGGTGTAAACACACAAAGCTCGCCTTTGTCCAGCGACCTTATTACCATGCACAGGGATGTGTCATGTTCAGAGGTGCTACTACATCCTGTCCTGTCACAAAATCAATACACCATCTACCCAAGGCTTCACCAATAACTCATAACGGCTTTGTCACAAACCTCGTTCAAGGACTGGCTCTTGGATTTGTTTACCACCTAAAACATCAGATGTATGGAGAGGAAACACACACGTCATAAATATACAGTATGTTTTCCTCCCTGGGTACATAAGCAGAACTGGTGTTCCTTGTTCTGTACAGCCTGCTGTCTTTGTTTCTCACACACACGCACACACACACACACACACGTCCTGACCGTGTCGGCAGGTTGTTTCTGCGCGGACGAGGCTGTTTCAGGCCGTGTTGTGTTTGTTGTTGTTAGGAGAGCTCTTGAAGTGTTCCTCTGAAAGTGCCAGTAAGACACAGTGCACAGATGTGAGAAAAAAGTCAAAACAAGAATCAGCCTGAACACACACACACACACACACATACACACACACACATACACACTCCGCCTGCTTAAACACAAAGGCTTTTCCTTTTTCTGGGTCACCATCTCACTCAGTGACTTGACAAGTTTTCCTATCTCAGAAAAAGCGTTTGAAGTTCTCGGCTGTGATTGGATGAATGAAATTATGATTATGCAACTTACCCGACCGACAATTGATGTATTTAAAAGTGCTCAAAAAAATCTGACAAAGAACTTCCAACTCTGTGAAAACTCTATTTCCCGCTTGTTCTGGAGCTTTCAGCGGAGTGACTCAGTCTTCATCAGCAGCTTTATTATTTAGACGCCAACCTTCAGGTTTTTCTCAGGTTTTCTCTTTGACTTTTTAGCTCCACAGCAGTCATCAACTTCTCTTATTTCTTTATCCAGGAGCTTTCAACAGCGTCTGAAAGTCTTCAGCAGAAACTAAGTTTATGAAACAGAAATGATGATGCTAAAACTTTTCGATCTTACACCTTGAGATTTCTCGTCTGCATCAATTTTCAAAGCTCTTGACTTCGAGCAGAAGCAAACGTCTCATCTGCTAAAAAAACACCTAATGAATCCTGTGACTGGACGCAAATATTTATAATGTATCTGCAACAAGTGTGTGTTTATATTTTTACTGCGTTTATACGTCTTTTGAACAGAGGACGGAGTATTTTAACTCTGACAGCCCCAAAATATATATTCATTTTATTTTCCCACGTGAAAATATTGGCAAGCATTTTTGAAGTGTCTGTAGCGATTCATACATTATTATTTTGCGAGTTTCTGTTTTAAATTTACAATAATTCAACATTATTACATTCTGGTAATCAGTTATTTAGTATTTTTTTCAACTAATTTTACATTTTGAGTCAAAAAAACAGATCTAACTTTGCAAATTAATGCACACAGTACACAAGGTTTTCACATATTACTCATCACTTCACTTTAGCTTGTTGTTCAATGCTTTGAATGAATGAATAAGTGAATGAATTTATGAATTTTACTTGGTCATACCAACTGACAAGTATCATTTTTGCCACTTGACCACATCAGAAATGACAAGAGATAAAATGAGTAAATGATTTGTTTTATTTCAGACAGAAAACGTGATTAATTTGAGATTTAATTTCCCCATCCCCAATAAGTAAAGTAAACAGTAAGTAAACAAAGCAATGTACCTCTGTAAATGATGAATTAATATAACATTTTGATATAATCTGTATGCCGAATGATAATTGTGTGAAAAGTTTAAATTACCAATAAAACAATCAATCATATACGGAGAGAAAGATTTTACAGTAGACACCTATTCAAATCACCAAAATATATTGTAAAAGTTAAGAAATGATAATAAAAAGCAGAAATGTTGCAGTAGAAATAAGATTGTTAACAGGTAAGATAAATAAAGTGCAATAAACAGGACAAAATAAGTTGAAAATATATATTTCTACTCTTAGACTTACGTAAAACAATCAAATTATGAAATAAAATATTACATATTTAACTTAAAATACACATATTTTTGAGAAATGCAACAAATAATGGCTTCAAATATATATATATATTTTTAATCTTATGCAGTGACGTTCCCTGCAGTTATGCAACTTGACATTACATTACTAATTTCAATTTAAACAGGCATCTGCAAGGACATCTCTAGTATTATTAACCTTTATCAAGTAAATATGTATTATTTATAAATAAAATAAACAATTTTTCTGGCAAAATAACATTTCAGTAGTATTATATTACATTTCTATATTTGAGGAAGATCTTGGGATCTTCTGGATGATGCAATATAATGTTTACATGCTTCATTTGAATCGGCTAAATATGTATTTAAATTGCACAGGTTTAATAGATTAAATGTGTAATTGTGACAAATTGCTTGTTTTATCAAGTAAGGAAATGTTGCGCTCTGACGCAGAAACATGCATGTCATGTCACTGACTCGTAATTAGACACTCACACGTTTAGAAAGCTGAATAACTTGTTTTAACGATTGAGTGAAGTGTATCAAATTCATCTGATAAGCCCGTGTGACAGCGGTTGAAAAGCCCACTGCATTAGATCCCACTGAGCTCCGGGGGAAGTCTGCATTAGCTGATTAGCACCCCTGCTTCAATTACAGCTGTAGGTACCAGCTGTCTCATAATGTACATTCATAATCATACAAATAAAACAGCACCTGCTGCCGTCAACCCGCTGATAAGTCTCGCCAAGTGCTGCTGCTCCCGCTGCCTCCAACACCTCCTCCTCCTGATATATTTCTGGTGTCGCACAAAAGATTTATGTTCATGTGTGTGTTTCCCTAAGAGAGGGGATTAGTCCTCACAGCCAGGATGCTCTGATCCACCAGAGCTCAGCTTTTTTTTTTTTTTCTTCCAAACCCTGTTCTATAAGTAATTTCTATAAATATAAACTCTGGATGTGACAGTCGTTAATGAACAAAGCAGTGAGCTCTGGCTGCTCTGTGAACTTCAGTCTCTAAGCCAATAACACACCAACACATTTACAAACCCCAAAACTGCTTAAAAGCCTTTTGGAGACATGTATTTTTAAAAACAGGTTATTAATTCTTGGTTTAAGACATAAGTAATCCCTGACTTTTGCAAAACTAATTTAGTATTTGGTAGAGCCCGACCATTGACTGTATATAGAATGGACAGCGTGCTTCCGCCTGTCACCGTTCTACGATTTTGAGGCCAAAAACCCCGTTTCTCTAGCCGCCATTGTGCAGCCAGAGTCTGCGCAGTAGAGAATTTCCGGTGGAGCCGAGTAAAAATGAGAAATAAAAATATTTATTTCTTCTTCTTCAGAAGGTTTAGTCTCCTTTTGGCTCTTTCCCGAAGTTTCTGTTATCCCCGATAAAAACTACTCACGAACAGCTGCTGTCAACTATCCTAAAACGAAACTTATATCGCGGTTTTTAACGTCCAATAACTAATGAGAAACTAACTTCTCAGAAAAAAAAACACCTGAACACCATGCAGCCAAATGACATCATCATACTACCTTAGCGTAAAGATGAGAGAAACGTTTCTACGAGGTATCGTAATTTTTTAAAGTTTTCCCGGCTCATATCTGGAATACATGGGGAGGCGGGGCTTATGACCTATACTGCAGCCAGACACCAGGGGGCGGGGCTTATGACCTATACTGCAGCCAGACACCAGGGGGCGGGGCTTATGACCTATACTGCAGCCAGACACCAGGGGGCGGGGCATCTGCTGGAGGCTTCAGTTTGAGCCAAACGTCGTTATGTCCTCTCATTATACAGTCTATGATCTGATACATAAATGAACATAAATTGTTACAATACCCAAAATATGATTCAAGACCATAGACTGTATAAAATATGGACGTAGTCTCTGTGACGTCACTCGTCTGTTACTCCGTTTTGAGGCTAAACGGCGGCCATATTGGGTGACGAGTGCCCAAACTCACAGCTATTGGGCGCCCGTCAGTCACGTGATCTGAGCTGTGGCTCTGATTGGGCGAGTTCTCGATCCTAATAGCTTCCAAACGGCCGAGTTAGGAAAAAATTCACCCCCCTCACAGTGTGTGCCGTTAGTGAAATAAGAGATACAGACGGGAGACAGAGTTTGTACCAGGCTTTAAATACGCGAATTTCAGCTCTGACAACGGCCTTTTCCCGTTTATGTGTACGTGACCTCAGGTGCTTCTGGAGCCAGCCACAAGTGGTCGCTAGAGGAACAGCAGCTTTTTAGCACTTCCGTGTTGTCTCATTTTTTCAGACCGGAGGTTGCCGCTTGTTCAAGACAAAGGAGCAGAACACAAAAAAATAATAACAAGAAACTTAATCTCATGGAACGTGTTTTTAAACTAATATATAATGTGTTCTCAAAAGGCTCATTCCTAAAAACATTGAAGCATTATCAATCAGTCATATTTACTTGCTATCAAAAAGTTCCAAACTAGATTTTAAGTGACAATGTAGCTACTTTCAAAACATGCAGAAGACATTAACTTGTGAATTTATTCGCCCAGGTTAATCCAGGTATAGCAGTCTTTAATTAATGGTGGACATGGGAGTTGACAGTTGCATATATTGCTGTTTAACAAAGATGCAACTTACACAACTTTAAAACGCCATATTACAGTCTTATATTAGATGAAAAAAAAGTTTATACACCGGCTGCATATGACCGTCAGTGTGTTTTAATAACAGTAGAATAACTCAAAAAGTCCATCCAGAGCCTAAAGGGTAAGTCATTGACCCCATGAACGCAACATTCTCCTCTGATTCATTTAAATCAATGAAAACAACACAGCAGCAATTTGCTTTAATGAACTTATTGACACAGTAGGTGGCGATACGCAACCCATCATCATCACAGAGGAGAATGAGCACAGCACTAACAACATGATTAGAGAGTAATTAAGGAGTCGCTGTCATCTCAGGGGGCGACAACATCACAGCAAACATGCAACAAGTATTCAAAGAGGAGAAGAAGAGTCACGATAAAGATGTGCTGAAGAAATGTTAAGCAGTTTTAAGACTAAAGATTGCAGCTGCTGCTTCTCCAGCTCGATGATGTGACGACCGACTGTGACTGTGACTCACAGTCATGAGGACGTCAGAGGCATCAGTTTAACCGCGGACCTATAGGTTTCTGACGTTAACCCGGTGAGTGTATGACGGGCCCAGAGACTGGGTGAAGATGTTGACATGAAAAACACATTACTGCATGAACAGGAGCAGAGCTGCACCGAGCGGGAACCCTGCTGAAGTGCCCTCTTTCATGGATGAAAACATAACAAAAAGCCCTCTGTGTCAGTGGGAAACGGATAGAAACTGTGATTGTAACTTTTTCTCACAACTCTGACACGCAAAGCAGATTGTTTTTTTCAAGAGAGTCTGTGTGTACCTCGACTAAATTTATATTTAAACACTGTGAAGTGTGATTTTGCACGTTTTTTATTATTCCTTGTCATTACGTCAAAAGATTGCTGAAGTTGTTGTGATAAAATTTGAAAGGATTGTGGAAGTCACATCTCTGGATATAAGCCTGATCTTAATCCACAAGTTAAAATAAGGTTATCAGAGCCAAAATGCTCTATTTCTAAATGCTAAATCTCAGCTTATCAATCGGTCGGACTTAACAGAATTTATTTAAAGCATGACAAAGTCTTTACGGGGCTGACAAAGTGTAGCTGCAGCTGAAAACTAGTACTGATAGTGGAAAAAGGAGCTGGACTGTTAAACAGAAAAGGGTCAGGGGGAAGCTGAACAGGAGAGTGATAGAGCACAGGCTAAAGGCTAAAACAGTCTCTAATGTGTTTGTGCTAATGTTGATTCCTGTCCACATGCAGCAGTTATTCTGCAGTGATCTGTTCAAACCTGAGAGTCTATCAATAAAATGAAGAGCCAGGTTACGTTTGCTCTGCTTGGTGAGGTTGGAGTTGGTAGATGAGCACTGGTAGGACACAACCAGGATTCACTAATGTTACATGTCATGTCTCAGAGCACTGGGCTGTGAGTGGCTCTAAATTTGACTTAACTACGGTACAAACTTGGCTTGTAAAGTTTGCTTTCCTAGCAACACAGAGGGTATAAACAGTAGCTTATAGAGTAGCCTATGATCTTCTAAAACAAACAATTGTTGCCACATTTCAAACAAAAAGCACCACTTTCCTGTTAAGAAATACATTACCTCATTGCGTTGTAAAAAGTTGTCTTGAACAAAAGAAAGAAGAGTTTAAAAGATCTGCTCTCTATTATTTTTCTCCAAAACCAAAACCAACACATGCCTTGAATCATTACGATAGTGGGAGCAAAGGCTTATGGGTAGTGGAGTCTTTAATGTTAGCACTGACTCTAGCTTTTCCAGAAACTCCTTACAGTGGGTTTAACAGAATGAAATGAAAAGATTAACATAACTGAAGAGTTTAATTGAGATCAATTATTTCAGTTATGTTAACCTTGAGTTGAGTTAACTAACAAATGTAAATCAACCAAAATAAGACAAAGGTTGACACAGTACGTCTTCTTTAATCAAGATAGTTTTTTTGGTGTCAGAACAACAAAATGTACTTCTTTATTTAACATAAAATTGTAAGGCAACCCTTCATATCATAACAGTAACTTTTATTCAACAATGAATCTTTGATCTTGATTGTTTACTACTCTTTGTTCTGCTTTGGGGTGGTCAACACTTAGATGATAATATTTCATACCCAGGTCTGCACTTTTTCCAGTTTTGATGGGACTTTACAAGATAAATCTGTGCTCGTCAGCAGAATAAAAAGAGGCACTTCTACACAGCCTATCACATTCCCCCATCACACACTTTACATTTTCATCTCAGGATGCACTGATGTGGAGAAAGCCGCCCTGTTATCTGGACCTGACTGCGGGCCGAGAGCATGTTTATCACATAAATGTCCAACGCCGGGACACGCTGGAACACCTCTGCATCTGGAAGCACCCTCAGCAAACACAGGCCGCGTCTGATGCCAGCGAGAGTGTGCGGCGAGTTCCCAGCGCCTAGGACGTCACATGTCGAGATTGGAGATAAATTGTGTTTGAGATTAGACGAGGGGGAGGAGGAGGAGGAGTGAGAGGAAGAGAGGGGGGAAGACAACAGCCGGCTGGATCGCTGAGTGGTGAACTCCTCCAGCTGCAGGAAAACGGATTAGAAGGATCATCTTACACAACCTCCCAAACAATCCCCAGCAGTCTGTGAAAACACTGAATCCAATGCTTCCACTGTAGGAGCGTGTAACACCTGTCTGCATAATTAACTTTATGCATTTCAGCACTTAAGCCTCGTACCCAGGTGTGTGGATGGTGAGCAGGCCCTTATAATGAAGCGTAAACACTAACTAACATAACCCAGTTGGCTACGATCCCCACGCTGCCACGGCTGACACTTCACGAGATGGCACACCCAGGGGAGGGCACTGTCACCTCGGATTAGAGCATCTTTTGAATAATGCCCCTTTGCACGTCACCGCGTCTAAAGAAAGCTTTAGCTCAGTGTGCAGAAAGCGTTTTGTGCACTCAAGGCCTCCGTGGCATGGAAATAAGAGGGCAGACATCCCTCTTCATGCATGTTGGAAAAATATCTGATATGAGATGATGCCATACATTCATTGTGCCGTGTGAAATATTTATGTGGAATTCCTCAAGGAGGGAGGGGAGTTCCTTTAGCTTCAGTGAAGAGACACAAAGACGGAAATAAACCATGATCCTTATTGGAAATTATGTTTTTACAACAAGACAAATTACTTTTATAGATATATTTTCATTACAAACCTTGTTTCCTGATTTTGTTGCAACATTAAAGGGACTGTGGGGACTTTCTCAGTGATCTTGAAAAAGTCTCACGTCTTTACATATGATCATAACCCTCAATTTAAAATTACATTATCAGCACTGAAATCGACCTGTCACAATAACAAATTTTGCTGGATGATAAATTGTCCCAGAAATTATTGCGATAAACGATAATATTACCATTTTGATAACATTTTCGACTAATATAATAATAATAGTATAATAGTGCAAGTGCACCCTGTTAAAGATAAATTACCTTTTATTTCTTAAGAATACTTAAAATTGGAAGTATATCGTTAAAAAAGACATTGTAAATATCCAAAATAAGTAATCAACACAACCAAAAACAATTAATAAAAAGCACCGTCAGCCTCTGTTCACAAAAAATGCACTTGAATAAAAACCACACAAAACTGAAACAATAAATAAAGTATAAAGTGTCCGGAAATAAAATTTCACTTCAATACATATGAAACAATAGGCTCCGACATATATAACCGGTAAAACTGCCAATTCAGTTGGGACCTTTGTAAACAAAAAGTGCACTTGAATAGAAACCACACAAAACCAAAAGCAAAATATAAAACAGACTCTGTTGTTGATAAGAAAAAAAAAATCACAGCATTACAGCAAAGTTAACTCATTATCCAGGGTCGTTGGTGAATAAAGAATTTATTGAGTCTGGCGAAGTTATCACGCTCATTTTTAGTTATCGTGCAGTTAATTGATTTATTGATTATTGCGACAGGCCTACACTGAAATAAGTTATTTCTGAACCCTGACCAGACTGATTTAAATTTGCAAGTCAAAGCTTTATGAAAACACTTTAGCTACATACAAATTGTAGCGGCAAGAAGAAAGATCAGTGTTTTTCTCTGCTGAAAATGATTTCTGTGATTTATTTAGTGGTAATATTGGAAACAGGAGCTGTAAGGTCTGACGGAGAAGGAACAGAAGAGCATAAGAAAGCTAAACAGGAGAGTGATAGAGCACAGGCTAGAGGCTAAAACATGGACTAAAGGCTTAAACACAAGCTAAAGGCTAAAATGTGAGCGAGAGACTTAAGCATGAGCTAAAGGCTAAAACAAAGGCTAATGTGTTTGTGCTAATGTTGATTCCTGTCCACATGCAGCAGATATTCTGCAGTGATCTGTTCAAACCTGAGAGTCTATCAATAAAATGAAGAGCCAGGTTACGTTTGCTCTGCTTGGTGAGGTTGGAGTTGGTAGATGAGCACTGGTAGGACACAACCAGGATTCACTAACGTTAAAAGTCATGTCTTAGAGCAGTGGTTCCCAAAGTGGGGGTAGGGACCCTTTGGGGGGTCACGAGACATTGATAGGGGGTCATGGAATGTGTCCCAAAATCGAAAACTATGAACAATTCATGAACATTTTATCCATTATTGTGAGAATAAAAGCAAAAATTGGGGTGAAAGATAATATAAAATTATGCAAACAGACAATGTTTTATCTGTTTTTCACATTTCTTTGTTCAAGTTTGATGGAGGGTTTTGTTGGTTTTTGTCTGTTTTTTGATTGTCCCGTTAGTGTTGTACCACAGCAGGGGGTCACCAGTCCCTTATTGTGCTTTTTTGGGGGTCACAGGCGGAAAAGTTTGGGAACCCCTGTCTTAGAGCACCAAGCTGAGAGTAGCTAAGCTAAATGTAACCGGCTACTAAACTACACAGCAAACTTACAAAGTTTACTTGTCGTTAGGTTTCAGACAACAGCGCTACATAAAGTGGGTTGTATCAGCAAAAAGTTGACTTGAACAAAGAAAAGTAGATTTAAAAAGAAGATCAGATCTCCGTTCATTTTTCACAACATTCTCCACTTAAAAGAGTCGCTGCAGATTCTCCTCCCAGTCCCTTTAAGAAAAAGCAGGTCCTTTTTTTCTCCTCTCACACATTGGCCTGTTTGAAGAGCTCTGGTAACCATGAATTGATCCGATAACATGAAAGGTCTGGCTTGTACAAAGAACTATAACTGGACTGTGCTGTTCTCTCTCAGCTTTATGACCTGTGACGCTTGCTGTTTTCAGCACAAAAGCTCTGAAATCCCTCGGTTCACTGTACATAACAATAACGGAGCAGCATACGGCACATGAGCAGAGGTGAGGAGTGAAGAGTTGGTTGCAGAAGAAATGGCCTGAGACCAGAACAGTGATTATTATAAAAGGAGGCGTGAGGGAGAGATGTGACAGTGAAATAAGTCTGTCAGCTGGTTTTCTCCTGTTAAATGAATCAGCATCCCCTCCTCCTCCTCCTCTGTTAATCTCAAACACAATGCACATTTGATTGCGTTTATAGCCCACTGATGACAGTCAGAGCGTTTAGAGCACTCTTTTGTTTTTAACTGAGTGGGCTCCAAGTCTTGTAAAAAAAAAAATTCACCCCGCAGTGTGAGCAAATAAACCAAAGATTGATAACTGAAGATGCTGGAATTAAAAACAAAATCACGTCTGAAATCAACATCATCCATGCATCAAGATTGTTGCCCTGAAGAGATCCCCTTCTGTGATTAACTCAAGCAGACAAACGTTCAGTTTCTCTTACTGGTACATCACCTTACATGGTAAAGTTTCTGTGTTCATCTACAGCTTTTGTGTCCTGAAAATGAATTGATGTTAAAAAGTCCGGAGTAAATTTTTTGGCTGGCTGCAGTGAAAACGGACTTAAATGGAAACTGATGTCCTTGTACAAAAGCAAACAAAACCAGCATATTTTATCCCTTATAACATGGAGAAATTTACAGCTGCATAAATAAAGTGTAAGTGAAAAATATTAGAATCAGAATGTATTAAATGAATAAAATAAGAAGTGTAGTCTAGAAAAAAATATGCAGATAGTATAAAGGTAGAATTTCTTATGAAAGAGGAGCTGTTCATTGTTGTCGTAAATTGTCATTAAGCTACGGTGGCCCTGAAGTACAAAACACAACAGCAAATCAGAAAACACAACAGTAAAAAGAAAAAACACGCAAAAAAAGAAAACACAACAGAAAAAGTCCTTATTGTGTATCCTGATTGGCTGTTGTGTTTTGCAAAAAGAAAAACACAACAACAAATCAGAAAACACAGTGAGGAGCTTTTCTGCTGTGTTTTCTTTTTGTTGTGTTTTCTCTTTTTGCTGTTATGTTTTTTTCTTTTTGTTGTTGTTTTTTTCTTTTTGTTGTGTTTTTTCTTTTTGTTGTTGTCTTTTTCTTTTTGCTGTTGTGTTTTTTTCTTTTTGTTGCTGTTTTTTTCTTTTTGTTGTCATGTTTTTTCTTTTTGCTGTTGTTTTTTTGTTTTTGCTGTTGTGTTTTTTTCTTTTTGCTGTTGTGTTTTTTCTTTGAGCTGTTGTATTTTTTCTTTTTTGCTATTGTGTTTTTTCTTTGTGTTGTTATGTTTTTTCTTTTTGCTGTTGTGTTTTTTTCTTTTTGTTGCTGTGTTTTTCTTTTTTGCTATTGTGTTTTTTCTTTTTATTGTTATGTTTTTTCTTTTTGCTGTTGTGTTTTTTTCTTTTTGCTGTTATGTTTTTTCTTTTTGCTGTTGGTTTTTTTTCTTTTTGTTGTTATGTTTTTTCTTTTTACTGTTATGTTTTTTTCTTTTTGCTGTTATGTTTTTTTTCTTTTTGTTGTTGTGTTTTTTCTTTTTATTGTTATGTTTTTTCTTTTTGTTGTTATGTTTTTTTCTTTTTGCTGTTATGTTTTGCACTTCAGGGCCACCGTATTAAACAGTCTGACCACATTTCGAAGACAAGTCATGCAATTTCTCTGACACCACGAGGAAGAACGGGGAGTCCATGCACCTTTGAAAAGTCTTTAAAAGTCTCAAATTATAATTAAATCATATTATTATGTTTATTTTTTGAGACTTTGAGAAGGAGATGAGGGGAGGCTGCTATCTTTTCTATGCATTCGCACATGCTCTAAAATAAATAAAATGAAATAACATCAGTCACGTTGCTGCTGATCACAGTAAAAAAAAAATACAAATTATGACCTTAACTCCAAACTTTCTGTCGTCAAATATCAGGACACCCCCAAAAAATCATTTGTCTTGAGGTGATAAAAAGTTTTCATGAAACACAAGAACACAAGGAAAAGTTATGAACCACAAAAAAGCGAACTTCATACAAAGAACTCAAAGACAGTTTTAGAAAACAGATATTTGACAAAACCTCACAAAACATCTCCCAACATTTTTGTGAGATTTGAAAACAATTTCTCAAATGAAAAATCACAACATTTTCCCTCATTTGGGGGAAACAAAAATCTTCTATGAAGCATAAAATCAACTCACAAAACAAACCAAAAAACCTTCAATGAGTCTCAAGGCTGAGGCTCCTTTTGTCCACAGGGGGCGCCAAACCCCTCAGAAACTCAAAGCTCTTCACAGGAGCTTTAGGTTAATTATCAGCTTGAATTAGTTTGATAATTAAGAAGGATATTAATACCTGACGCCTCTTCTTAATCCTCCGTTAACCCACCAGGTTTGATCCCAGGGAGCAGCGAGGATAAACCTGCAGTAATTAAAACACCTTTAATGATCTTTTCTGTCATTAGCAAATTAAATGTGGCTGCACTCATCTGAACACTGTAACCTTTTTTAAAGAGCACGTTTCTGTGACTCATTCACTTTATGCTTTATTCACATCATGTCTGAGGATACGGAACTTTCTACACAAAGGGACCATCTGTTCTTTCAGCCTTTAGCCTGATTTTTTAACTCAGTTTGTCCCTGATTCCACAGAAAACGGGGACACGTGTTAGAAGTGATGCTTAACTTTTTATGCTCCGCCAGGTCCTTGGCACCTTTTTGCCGTTTGTATGACTTCATCCAAGCATAAACAATAACGCCTTTGTCAGAATCAGACTGCTACACCAGGTTAACAAGTTTAGATTCTTCACATTTCAGTCGCTACATTTGTTTCACAGTTTTCTTCACTAACAAAACATAATTAGTGACAGAATTGCTTAGATAGTGATCACAACAACTGGGACGTCCTACCTGTTTGGGGTCATTATGTCACATCCTGACGCCCGTACCCTGAATATTCACTCTCCTTTCCACCAGAGGAATCCAGAGTTCAAACATATCAAAAGTGTTGTTTCATCAAATTATTCCAAGTGGTGAAATTTCTCCTGTAAAGTCTGTTGTTTGTCCGTCTATACATCAATAACAGCAGCTTCACAGTCTTATAGCATTTCCTCCTCAATGCGAAAATGGCAAAGCTGGGTGTGTTTGTTTTCCTGTGTGACTCCATCGTTTTCTGTTGTGTTTTCATCCCAGGACAGCTTGTGATAGCCAACAAGCGCTCCCTGCTTGACTGGCTTAAGTGCATGATAGTCTTGCTTATAACCTCTAAAGGTTTTTTTTGTTAGCCTGTCACATACCTGTACATTCGCCTATTACCTTACCCGTCACAAGAGGCCCGATGTAGCCATTTAGATCATTTGTGAGACCTGTTTATTGCCGTGTGTCTTCATTCTTATTTATATGCGCAATAGAGGAGGTAAAATCAGTGACTGGGAAATACAGTTTCATGATTTTTGCAAACTTTTCGGTGACGAAAAAGATGACACTGAGCACTGATGATGCTGGTTTTGTTTGCAGAGTTAAGTGAGTTCAACTAAAAACTCTCTAACTCCGAGAAGGTTTTACCTAGAAAGCTCAAAATTCACCCAGATGTCGATGAGAAAGTGAAGAAGTGATGTGGTGGATGTTTTTTGTCTGACATGAAGCATCTTGGAGTTAATGATGTTTATAGTGTTTCAGCTGCATTTATCCTGATGTGGGGTTTAGCCACATATAAAAAACATCGCTTTCTCTGAAACCAGAGATTTTAATCTTCTAAATTAGGAGTCACTCATGACTTTTGACTGTATGGTTCTTTAGTTATGAGCTTTGAAACATAGAATGATATAAAGACCAGTATTAAGTGAGATGTAAGGGGTTAATTAGAGCTTCTTTTCAGCAAAGCGCGCGGATCCTCCTGACCAAATCCCTCCACCCCGGGCCCATCTTTAACTTTCTCACTCATGGTGACGTCTATCACAGGGAGGGGGGATTAGAGATTAGGATCTGGAGCGGCGCGTGTTCGTTGCATAATTAACTCCACGACGAGGAATTGAGTTGTTCCTCACAGTCGCGTCGCGGGCTCCCGATGAACTGGCACAACGTGGGCGGCGCGTCGAGGAAGCGATTGGAAGCGGCAACGCGGCGCAGCGCGGAACTCACACTCGGCTCACACTCAGTCTGGATGTGAAAAAGCAGCAGCAGCAGCAGCAGCAGCAGCAGGGCATGACGGTGCAGCTCCGGGGATCCTGCGGACCCAACCATGCTCTCAGATGGACTTCTGGTTCCGGGCCAGCGCTGAAGCCTCCAGGAGCGTCCGTGTGATGGTGCGCGTCTCTCCAAGGTGGATTCAGTTTCCAGTGCGGTAACACAAACTGACAGGAGGGGGGAACTCCACGAACCCGATTCGAGTGGACACCTGAAGACCTGCTGACACATTTAATTCCTCTACATGGATCATAACCTCTGATTTTACTCGGACAGCTCGCCTTGATTCCGGTTGCGCACGCTCTCCGCGCTGACACGAGTGACATTTCCAGCAACAACGCATTCTTCACACCTTCAGACTATTCTCTTTCTGCGACTTTTTTTCTTCAAACTTACAGGATTATCTCTGTGAAAAGGAAGCAGAGAGTCATTTTCAGGCAAAATTATGTGAAGACCAAAGGTGTGGAAATGCGTCGCAAATGCTTCTATCTGCTCGAGGTAAGTTCTGCGCTCCTGCTCCGTCTTCATTAGAAAAAAAAAAAAAGCTTAACAGAAGTGAGAAAATCTGTTTTATTCCTGCGGATTTTACCCAAGTATAATCTTAAAGCGGAGGGATTTAAACAGCAGCCTCCCTTCCAGATGTCAGATTGGGATTTTGGTCACAGTGGAAATATCTCCCACCCAAAGACGCAAAACAAAAACACTTTCTAGTATTTAAAGGTTCGAATCAGGGTTTTAATTCTCCTTCAAGAGCACATTGTCTCTCTGCAGCCTCCTGGACTGTCATTAATCTGCATCATTAGCTGCTCAGAGCATGTTTACGCACGGAAGCAGGTCTTTTAGGTTAACACGCGTGAGCACAGGATCCTAAACTGACATGAATCCTCTTCTCTGACTCTCTGAGGGGAAAAAATAGAGATTTGGGACTCATGAGATTAAAAAGTGTTAATGCAGCAAGTGCACTCCTCTCACTTCCTGCTGAAACTGAGAGAATTAAATGTTTTTTAGGTTAGAAACTCTCCCCGTGGGTGAGTCATACAGCTGTGGACATGAAGAGGAGAGACAATATGTATGTAAATGTGCTTTAACAGAGACGCACTGATGTTGGTACACACGCCTGAGGTGAATTACTTCATCTACCTCTTCCTAACCCCATTGTGTGAGCGGAGCCGCTGCTCTAAGAATAACCAGGAATCTTCTGAAGCGCCGTCCTCTGTTGGCATCCTTATTGTTGTGATTTAAGACCAGGCAGGGCCCCAGCACTCACTCACACACACACTCACACACACACACTCACATATCAGATGTCTGCAGAGGTCAAAAAGTACCTGACAACTATTAATCCTGTGCTGTCACTTCAGACCTGTGTTTCTATCTAAGGAGCCGCAGAAATAGGAAGATAGCAGTGCAGAAAAACACCATAACGCTTTCTGCTTTTGGTCTGAAAATACCAGCAATAAATCAACGTAAAGTGCCAAAGAGAAAGCTCTCAGAGAATGCAGAGTACGCCAGTCAATAATTGTGTGTTTCACAGATAATGCAGCTGAAAACATTGGTCTTATAATCAAAAATGGATCCGTTAATTCTTGTTGCTTGTATCTCTATTAGAAAAGCACTTTAAACTAATGTTTGGAAGTAAAAGTGCAGATTATTATCATGTGGAGTCATTTCAGTCTGAATCCAGGCCCCAAAATTCTTATTCTTCTCTGCAAAAGTGAGCTCAGTATTAATATTTCATCCCTCTCTCCATGCAAATCAACGTTTTTGAAGAGTTTCGGCTTCTGCATAACTTTCTCTCCGCCTCGTGTGTGTGTGTGTGTGTGTGTTCTTCTTCTCCGAGTTTCAGTGAGTCGCAGCGAAACGAGAGCCGAGTGTGTCTTTGTTTATTCATGCAGGTGATCCAAACCTGTGCAGAACTGTAGCTGTATGCAAGCACTTTCATGAAATGTCCTCAGAGTCATAAATGGGGATAAATCTTCTCAGGGTTATAACGACAGTTTAATGTAGAGGCATCAAAGACTCTCCTGCTCAGATGGATGAGTAACCGGATGATGTTTAATTCATACACATATGAATAACCAGTTATGTCCTGTATCACAGTCTATTAATGATTAACAAGCTGGAGAAATCCTCGCTGAAGTCTTCAATCATGTGACCACCAGTTGACTCAAAGTTAAATCTCAAACATCTCACGCAGATGACACAAAAATATCAGAAAAGATGAAGCCGTTAATCTGGCTGCTCTGCAAAATAAAGCTTTGGGGATTTTGTGCCAAACAGAAATGTCATTATAAGATTGAGGATTGTATCGCTCCACCTTGAAAACCTCACACGTCCCTGCACCTGTGAGAATAATCTGATATCATGATGTAACAGTGTGAGAGGTGGTTTTTTTTTATGTAACGCTGCATTCTGTTGTTTTGATAACAACTGTATGAGCCATCTTACTTGTGTTGTTTTTGGGGGTTTGTTTTTGTCACTTTCAAAATCACCATAAAGGACACTTCTATTAAAGGGGCAGGTGAATCTTTAGGATCGGGGAGAGTAAATGGTTTTTACTGCTAATCTGAGACACTTCTTACAATGTCATAACCGTATATCCTTCATGGTGAGTTGTAAATAGTTGTATTTTGTTTTTACATGGAATCAATAAATGGCAAAATATCAATGACTCACCAAGAACCTGGGAGCTGACATTGGATGTTTTTAGTTTAGGTTGCAACTCAATCTTACTCCAAATTAATCTGTAACTGCATTTATTTGGACTGTTAACTGAACCTGAGGAGCTTCTCAATTACTTTAGCAAAGTCATTAATGTCGGGGCTAAATCTGCCTGTTTTCCAGTGGCAGTTGCAGGGGCAAAAGTTTAAGATTTTGTTGAAGCCTATAAGGATATGAGCCAATATGGACCAGATTTAGCACCTCTAAAAACACTTTTTTTTTTGCAGTTTTATCGCCAAAGTTGCTTCTTTCACCTTTTTCTGAAAACAGTATGATGCCATTTTCATAAAACATGAGGAGGGTATTTGCTCAGGGGGGGTTTGGGGTTTAGGCCAGAGCTGCCTGAGAAGAATGTGTCCGAGCGACAAATTATTTTTTTGCATAAATGGAAATTTAGAAGGTTTAAAAGAATCTAAAATGAGCAAAATTTCTTCAACAAGCCTAAAAATAGGATTACAGAGTCTGTTTGGTTTGCTGAATGTGGCGAACAGTTGCAGAGCTAGCACGGCTAGGCTAGGGCAGGTTAGCACCATAGACTGTATATTTAATGGATAGCGTGGTTCCGCCCATAGACTGTATAAAGAGTGGACGTAACGACCTTCAGCTCAAACTGAAGCCTCCAGCAGATGCCCCGCCCCCTGGTGTCTGGCTGCAGTATAGGTCATAAGCCCCGCCTCCCCATGTTTTCCAGATATGAGCCGGGAAAACTTAAAAAAATTACGATACCTGGTAGAAACGTTTCTCTCATCTTTACGCTAAGGTAGTATGATGATGTCATCTGGCTGCATGGTGTTCAGGTGTTTTTTTTTTCTGAGAAGTTAGTTTCTCATTAGTTATTGGACGTTAAAAACCACGATATAAGTTTCGTTTACGATAGTTGACAGCTGCCCTTCGTGAGTAGTTTTTATCGGGGATATAAGAAACTTCAGGAAAGAGCCAAAAGGAGACTAAACCTTCTGAAGAAGAAGAAATAAATATTTGTATTTCTCTTTTTTACTCCGCTCCACCGGAAATTCTCTACTTCGCAAACTCTGGCTGCACAATGGCGGCTAGAGAAACGTTATTTTTGGCTTCAAAATCGTAGAACGGTGACAGGCGGAAGCGCGCGGTCCATTCTATATACAGTCACTGGTTCCGCCTTGTACTGTTGTATGGTTTTGGAGCAAATAGAACCTGTTCACAGACGCCACCATTGGCCGCCATCGTGGGGCCGTGTAACAACAACAACAACAAAAAATTTATGTTTTTTTGTTTCTTTGGAAAGTGGAATCTCTTCTTAGCTCCTTTTCCCATCATATCTTGCCATTCTGGAAAAAACTATCCAAGAACAGCAACTGTCAATGGTGGTAAAAAGTAACTTAGGCCCAGTTTTTAACGTCAAAAAACCTATTTATTTATTTATTTATTCATTTGACAGGGACCATGCAAGACAAAAAATGTCAAGCCAGAGTTAGCTATAAAGCTAATTTTCATCTGTGGTCCCTGGGCAGGAAGATGCACAAGAACATACAATGCAAATGACAAAAGACAAACCAACATAGCAGTCCATGAAAAACTTGGGGGAAAAAACATGATCCATCAGAAAAAAGAGGATTTTAACACAATCACTGGAATAATATCTTCGTGTCACTACAGCACAAAGATGTGAGAAACATGTCTCTGAGGTGTGTTAGTTTAACAAGTTTTAGACAGAGTTTTTGACCTGTACTGCACCCGGCCACCAGGGGGAGCAGTTTTTGTAGCGACCTCACTTCAACCTGAGTGACATGGTGATCATGTTTTTTTACAGTCTGTGGTTCATATCCACATGTTTTTGCTGGTTGAGTAAACTTACATATGACTTTATCTCCATTAACTGGATCAAAACCTTGACAAACCACAATCTGTGCTTGTTTATGTTGGGTTAGTGGAGTATTACAGTGTTATGGCATGAGCCGTCAAACAGCATTATGGGCCTTAAACCTTAATACATCTAAACATGAGGCTTCACTGTTTAAGTTCCTACGTTTCTTACACAGTCTGTGTCCAAAAACCACTCCAGTGCCAGATGTAAATTCCTTTTTAGTGGATATAAGGTCAGAACATACTACTCCCACTGAGTCATCCTTCATTTTTGTCTTACTACCTTGGCTATAAATACTTTGTGAGGCCCCTGGATGAAAGTGATTCACCTTGGACTCACTTAACCAGCATCACGGGCTGGTTTTCACCCCGTCGGTTTGGTCACGCCTGTCGCTTGTTCAGCTTTAATTACTTTGAAGGAGATGGACAGCGGGTGCAGGAGGTTACCGTGCTGTGATACCCGCCCTGAACTATCTGAGCGTGAAGCAGACACAGCCAGCCATCAGGAACCCTGCTCTGAAATCTGGGGCGAGCTAGTCAAAATACTTTCCGATGTGAATTGAGACCGAAAAGTGCGGCGACATTGGTAGTCCATACTTCCACCGAAAAACTTGAGGATTGATTAATCTGCCTTTTACTACGTAAATCTCGTCGAAAAAGAGGTCGAACACACGACTATTTCCACTTTACAAATGTGAAAGTCGCAACGTATTAATTATACCTACAAAATAAATTCCTATTACATCCCATCTAATTCTGGCCTAGATTCTGTACTATGTTTCAAAGCTTATAACTGTAGCACCATAAGGTCAAAATTCATCTATGGCACCTCATTCGGAAGATTGAAGTCTCTTGTTTTAGAAAATGTCATGTTTTAATATGTGGCTTAAGTCCACATCAGGATAAATGCAGCTGAAACAGTTTTTTTCTCTTCATTTTTTTGCAACCATTTTTAAAATCAATCATATCAAGATGCTTCATGCCAAACATAAAACATCCACCACATCACTTCTACACCTTGTCATCTATGTCTGATTGAAATTTAAGCTTTCTAAGTAAAAACTTGTCAGAGTTATAGAGATTTCAGTTTCAGGTGATAAAGCACCCGGCAGAGTTGTACTGCTCTTGTTTGAAAACTTTGTACAAACAAAACCAGCTTCGTCAATGCTCAGTGTCCTCTTTTTCGTCAACTTTGCAAAAAGTTTGCCAAAAAATCATGAAATTGTATTTCCCAGTCACGGCTTGTATCTCTTCTGTTGCGCACATGCATATGAATGAAAACACATGGCAATGAATAGGTCTCGCCAATGATCTAAATGGCTACAGCAGGCTTCTTGTGAATCGGTTTAGTAATTAGTTAAGATTGACAGAACTGTTAGCCAATGAACAAGCGTCTAATAGAGCTGTTACGCAAGGCCACTGTGTGGTATTGGCCAATTAAGCAGGGAGCTATCGTTGTCTATCACAAGCTGTCCTGGGATGAAAACTCAACAGGAATTAATGGGGTCACACAGGAAAACGAAAACACCCAGCTTTGCGAGATTCACATTGAGGAGGAAATGCTATAAGACTGTGAAGCTGCTGTTATTTACGACAGACAAACAACGGACTTTACAGGAGAAATTTCACCACTTGGAATAATTTGATGAAACAAAACTTTTGATATGTTTGAACTCTGGATTCCTCTGGTGGGAAGGAGAGTGAATATTCAGGGTACGGGCGTCAGGATGTGACGTAATGACCCCAAACAGGTAGGACGTCCACGTTGTTGTGAGTGATTCTTTCACTAATTACGTTTTGTTGGTAGAAAACTGTAAAACAAACTTAGTGACTGAAATGTGAAGAATCTAAGCGTTTGACACCATATCGCACTCTGATGTTTGACAAAGGGGTGACTGTTTATACTTTGATGAAGTAATATGAACCTGGTGGGACATAAGAGGTTAAGGAAGAAAAGCAACATTGGCTTTGAAGGTAATAGAAGCCGCTCTCTGGAGTCTGCGGGGAAAACTCAAGGACGGCTGCATCGGTGCAGTTAGGGGTCAATTAGCGAGGCCACACGGACGGTAAACTGATGACATTTCTCCGTCTTTCGTGGCCCTTTCTGCCGCTCGTAAAGCAGCTCTGA